>OZ024821.1:154215922-154570922 GCA_964016985.1 Anodontia alba
GAAGATTTTTTAAGTTTTTCACATTATATGTCTGGGAGCTAATGAGCCCCAGGGCGTGGCAAATTTGGACCCTAGGGGCATGGTTGGCAGGATTTATGCAGTGAACCATTTAACATTGCTACATACTAAATATCTAAGCTCTGGGCCTTATGGTTTCAGAGAAGAAGATTTTTGAAGTATTTCCCATTATCAGTCTGGGAGCTAATGAGCCCCTGGGCATTCAGCATGATTATGCGTATTTACTTATCTGTCCTCTTACCATCTAATTAACCTGTTAAAATTCACCATTCTTTGGGCACATTCAGCAGATGGCAAACTGATATTAGTTGTCTTATTTTCCCAGAAAGTTGTATTTGTCATTTCATGCAAATTAGAAAATAAGAAAAAAACCATGGGTCGCTCACCTGAGTGACATAGCCACTGCAGATATGCAGATGTTATGCAACATTTTTCCAATCCTGTCATTGCAACTAATGAAAAAATCATCATTTAAGCAGTTCTTAATTTTGAAGAAGAATATATATGGCATGACAGTCAATGGAGCGTGATCATTTGAACAAACTCTCAATCACATTTCAACAGTAGGATCAATGTGAAATTTGGTGGCAAATGGCTAAGTGGTTTCTGAAGAATCATGATTTTATACATGTAAACAGCTCAGTGGCAGGGAAATATAATAAACATAAACAAGATGGCAGCCATCTTAGATTTCCAGTCAGAATAATTTTAGCTACTGATGATCAACAAGTCACCTTTATACTTCCAATGAACTTTGAGTCAGTTGCCCTTTCGGTTCAGGAGAAAAAGTTCAAGATGGACGCCATGGCTGCAATTTCCTATCGCAACCATCATATCATCATATCATAATCGGATTTTTGATTAACGTGCAGGTACAGGGGCAACATCCACATCAGTGGGCCCCCTTCCAGATAGCTGGCTTGCTGCACGCATGGCAGATCTCACACCAGATCTCCAGGTACGTCTATCATGAGGGTTGATAGCCGAGAGCTTCCACTCTCTGCAATCCCTCTCTGTCAGCTGCTTCCATGTCATTTTGGGCCTCCCAGGCCCACGCTTTCCATCAACCTGTATGTCAAAGGCTGTCTTGATTGCACCACTGGAGCATTCCACGTGTCCATACCATCGAAGTCTTTTCTCTTTCAGAATGAGGTCCAGGTCCTCAATGCCAAGCCGCACAAGTAGCTCATTGGACCTGGTGGTGACAATGTCTTGCGGCCTGACATTGCAGATCTGTCTGATCATTGCCCTGTCATTTCGTTGCAGACCCTGGAGGTTCAGCTTTGTCAATGGCCAAGTCTCGCTGGCATGGAGCATTGCGCTCAGCACACAAGAGCTGTACACATGGCCACGTGTTTTGAAAGGGAGGTGGCGTGAAGAGAAGACTGGTAGCAGATCCTTGAACTTCTTCCAGGCGGTTTTCACACGTGTTGTGGTTGAAAGTTCACAGCCACCTGCTGCTGAGAGCATGTCTCCTAGGTAGCAAAAGGAAGCTAACACCTCAAGCTTGTCAGGTCCGACCTGGACTTCCTTCTGTAGTCTGCCATCCAAGGGGCGTGCAGTTCCCTGGCACCGTGTACATCTATAGTCAGGGTCCTTTTTCAAGCGCTTGAGCCCACTGCATTTCTTGTGCACCCAGTGCTTGCAGCCATTGCAGAAGATGCTGTTGCTGCCCACTCCAGTGCGACAGACAGCTCATGGAAACTCCCCTGAACTCTGCAGGAGGTCCAGTCCAGTACCGCAGATCATGATCTTTGTCTTTCCTGCATTTGAGCTATTTTTTATCTACAAGTCACCCCTATGCTTCCTACCAAGTTTCAAGTCAATTGGCCTTTCAGTTCAGAAGAAGAAGGGAAAAACAGATTTTCAAGATGGCCACCATCTTGGATTTCCAATTGGAACAATTTTAGCTATTTTTATATCTACAAGTCATTCCGATGCTTCCTACCAATTTTCAAATCAACTGGCCTTTTTTGGTTCAGGAAAAAAAGTGAAAAAAAAAGAGTTTCAAGATGGCCGCCATGGTGGCCATCTTGGATTTCCAATCCAAACAATTTAAGCTATTTTAGATCTATAAGTCACCCCAAAGCTTCCTACCAAGTTTCGAGTCAAATGGCCTTTCAGTTCAGGAGAAGAAGCTAAATATAGATTTTCAAGATGGCTGTCATGGTGGCCGTCTTGGATTTCTGATAGGGACGATTTTTGCTATTTTTGATCTACAGGTCACCCTGATGCTTCCTACCTAGTTTAAAATCAATAAGCCTTTCGGTTCAGGAGAAGAAATGAAAAATAGATTTTCAAGATGGCCACCATGGTGGCCATCTTGGATTTCCAATCGGAATGATTTTAGCCATTTTTGATCTATAAGTCACCCAGATGCTTCCTACCAAGTTTGAAGTCAGTTGGCTTTTGGATTTAGGAGAAGAAGCGAAAAAAGATTTTCAAGATGGCCACCATTTCTTATCCACAGGATATTTTTCATCTACAAGTCACCCTGATACTTCCAACCAAGTTTGGAGTCAATTGGCCTTTCGGCTCAGGAAATGAAGTGAAAAATAGATTTTCAGGATGGCGGCCATGGCAGCCATCTTGGATTTCCGATCGGAACAATTTTAGCTATTTTTGATCTACAAGTCACCCCGATGCTTCCTACCAAGTTTCGAGTCAATTGGCATTTGGGTTTAGGAGAAGAAGCGAAAAACAGATTTTCAAGATGACCACCATGGCGGCCATCTTGGATTTACAATCGGCACAATTTAGCTATTTTTAATCTACAAGTCACCCTAATGTCTCCTACCAAGTTTCGAGTCAACTAGCCTTTCGGTGCAGGAGAAGAAGGGAAAAATAGATTTTCAAGATGGCGGCCAGCCTGGATTTCCAATCGGAACGATTTTAGCTATTTTAAATTGATAGGTCACCCTGATGTTTCCTACTAAGTTTCGAGTCAGTTGACTTTTGGGTTTTAGAGAAGAAGCGAAAAATAGATTTTCAAGATGGCAGCCATGGCTGCCATCTTGGATTTACGATCAGCACGATTTTAGCTATTTTTGATCTACAAGTCACCACAATGCTTCCTACCAAGTTTCGAGTCAACTGGCCTTTCGGTTCAGAAGAAGAAGTGAAAAATAGATTTTCAAGATGGCCGCCATCTTGGATTTCCGATCTGCACGATTTTAGCTATTTTTGATCTACAAGTCATCCCGATGCTTCCTAGCAAGTTTGGAGTCAATTGGCCTTTCGGTTCAGAAGAAGAAGCAAAAAATAGATATTCAAGATGGCTGCCATGGTGCCTATTTTTGATCTACAAGTCACCCTGATGCTTTCTAGCAAGTTTGAAGTCAGTTGGCCTTTCAGTTCAGGAGGAGAAGCGAAAAATAGATTTTTAAGGTGGCGGCCATGGCGACCATCTTGGTTTTCCAATCGGAACCATTCTAGCTGTTTTTGATCTACAAGATGCTTCCTACCAAGTATCGAGTAATTGGCCCAGGGGCATAGGAGGAGTAGCCTTTTAAAACAATTGTTGACGCTGCACGACGGACGACGCACGACGGACATTGACTGACCACAATAGCTCACCAAGAGCACTTCTTGCTCAGGTTAGCTAAAAATTTGAGCAAATTTGGCTCAGTGGCTTCAGAGGAGAAGTCCTCTGAAATTCTCAACAATTTTCCCATACAAATGTTATGGGGCTCATACAAATGCATAGGGAAGCAAATCTTGCCGTAAAAAGGTCAAATGTCAACATACAACAATCTTTTAGCAACTTTGGTAGATCTCCTGTCCTCGATGATTTGTGCAAATATTCAACCCCAAGGCATCCTCGGTTCTGGAGAAGAAGATTTTTAAAGGGTATTACCATATATGGGGGCCATCTTGGTCAATGAACTGTGACCATTTTAGCAATCTTTCGTTCCCCCGACCTAAGAAGGCTCAATATGAAATTTGAGCAAATTTGGCTCAGTGGCTTCAGAGGAGAAGTCCTTCGAAATTCTCAACAATTAATGAATGGGGCTCATACAAATGCATAGGGAAGCAAACATGACCTTGCCGTAAAAAGGCCAAATGTCAACGTACGACAATTCTTTTAGCAACTTTGGTAGACCTCTCGTCCCCGATGATTTGTGCAAAGATTCAGCCCCAAGGCGTTCTTGGTTCTGGAGTTGAAGATTTTTAAAGTTTTTTACCATATATGGGCATGGCTGCCATCTTGGTCAACGGACCACGACAATTTTAGCAATCTTTTGTTTCCCCACCCTAAGGTGGCTCCATATGAAATTCGAGCAAAATTGGCTCAGAGGCTTCAGAGGAGAAGTCTTTTGAAATTCTCAACGATTTTCCCATTCAAATGTATGGGGCTCATACAAATGTATAGGGAAGCGAACTTGACCTTGCCATAAAAAGGCATCCTCGTTTCTGGAGAAGATTTTTAAAGGTTTTTACCACATATGGGTATGGCGGCCATCTTGGTCAACGACCATTTTATTCAACAACCGCGACCATTTTAGCAATCTTTCGTTCCCCCTAAGGAGGCTCCATATGAAATTTGTGCAAAATTGGCTCAGTGGCTTCAGAGGAGAAGTCGTTTGAAAATGTTTACGGCCTTACAACGGATGAAAAGTGATCACAATAGCTCATCCTGAGCACAACTCAGGTGAGCTGAAAAAAATCATTATGTCGTCTTCTGAAATTTTTTACCTAACATGTTAAGTGTTAAGTGGTAATCAAAGTTGCAAATCAAGTTCAAATTGCCTATCAGCTTCCATAACATAGATACTGGTACACACATAATTTGAAGCCTTCTGTATTCTCTTTCAGAACACAGGTACAAATGCTATGAACAAATCTTTTCTCACTGAAGGAAAGGATCACTCCTTTGATATTTTCCCAAAGCTGCCCAATGTTTCCCAGCTGCATTGCTGCAAATGTGACTACAGAACAAGTTTTAAGTCGGATTTAAAGAGACATGAAAGAATTCATACAAAATCAAATATGCCTTTTGAGGAGGTCTACCGGTTTTTGTGCAATGAATGTGGAAAAAAGTTTAAAACTAGATATGGGTTGTCACTGCACCGAAAGGGAGTGCATGAGCTTCAATTTCGATTTGAATGCCCAATATGTGGAGCAAAATTCAACACTCTTTGGAACTACAATGGCCACGTGGCCTCACACAACCAGGTCTTGAGAGAAAAATATGAAAATTGCGAAGCTACATTCCAGTACCGTAAATCACTGCTGAGGCACAATTCAAAATGTGGCGCAAGGAAGGAAATCTGTTGAAGAAATGAAAGAGGAAGTATGAGCATTGTAAGAGGGAATTCGAAGCAGCAGAAAAAGTAAGTTAACCCTTAAAGCGCCAGTCACAACTATTGTCGTCTGCTTTGTCGTCTGCTTGTGATTTTAAAAGTCAGTTTTGCAAACAGCGTGGACCCAGATCAGACTGCTCCTTTAGGAGCAGTCTGATCAGGGTCCACACTGTTTGCCTGTATACAAAAATAGGTTTGAAAAGTCTGCAAGAATATTCAGCAGATGACATAAACAGACGACATTTTCAGATGCAGTTTTTCTTGGCGCATTAAGGGTTAAAAAATGTTGCGTTGTAAAACTGAAGACAGTTTAACCTTTACACTTCTTTGGGCTAATTCTGCATACGACAAAGTGACAATATTTTTCCTGTTTTTCACAGAAAATAGGCTTTGACATTCCATGCAAATTGTCTCCTAAGGAGACAAAATATGCATCAAATATCAAAGCCTATTTTCTTGGAAAATATGAACAGTATCTTAATAATGTCTGCTGATTTTTTTTACCCAGCATGCAGAGCGTCAAGTGGTACCCTGCATTATCATTGAAGTGAATGATATCAACCACAGCTCCCTGAGCCGCTCAGTTCGAAACACAATAATAAGAATTCCGCAGTCAGTGTCACACCTATCGTGTGCCTGTCACTATTATAAACAAGCTAACATTTCCATCCCTGAATTTCTGAAGTGGACTCTTCCCTCCTTGAACTAAAATCAAAATAAAATGGAAAACAGTGTAGATCCTGATGAGATGGCTCGCTGTAATCTATTTAAGCCTGTTTAATAAAGAATGACAGACATATTTAGGTCATGGTCACAGTATGATACAACAGCATTGAGTCCCTGTTAGGGAGAAAATGTATACCAGGTTTGATGACTAAGTCATATGGTTGATCAGAAATGGAGCTACCGTATTTACCCTAAGTATTCGGACACCTCAACTCCTTACCATATATGTTCTAAAATTCGAACCAGTACAATTCACTACCCGATGTTGTGTCTAAAAATTGCTGGATGAGTGGCAAACAGTGTAGACCCAGATGAGACGCCGGGTCTATACTGTTTGCTCAGGCCTGTCTGTCTGAATACATATGGTATATACGGTAAATGCTTGATGCAAAAAAAAAAAATGATACTGTCATCTGGAGATACTGTTTACAGCTAGTCTGATATTGAGTTAAATGATATGGTTGACATAAAAGTGCCCGAGTCATTGGCCTTTGAAATGTAGGTCAGGGTTATGAAAGTGTTTGAGTCTATCTTTGAAATAAAACAATTTAGGCAATGGTAGAAGATTTCAGCTTATACAGTTAAATCAGAAATGGATTGGGTTGACATAAAAATGAATAAGTGCTTAAAATATCCCGTTTCTTTGAAAAGGTTCAGCCTCATTTGTGGCATTAACCATGACTACCATATTCAACCTAATTACCGCACATACTCCTATAAGTGGGCAGTCAAGCAATTTTGTCAGTTTCTGGCGAAAGAATGTGCACAGTACTGGTTAACCGCTTAGAGGACTAAGCTTGCCCAGTAAACGTGTGGTTAGGTAAACTGACCGCGCTCGACATGACCCCATTGGGTTGACTGGGCCGTAAAACCTCAACACAAACAAAACAAGCAATTTTGTAAATCTTCAGATTACAGCCAGTGTACTTTTTGTCTACTTTATAAAATGTATACGTTGTGAGTACTCATAAGAATTGCATCGACTTGTCCATGCAATTCAAATAAATACCCACAACATATCCCTTAACCCTTGTCTTGCTGAACCCGGATATACCCTGCCTTTGCAAACAGTGTAGAAGAAGTCTGAAGAAGCCAACTGATCTGGATCTGCATTGTTTGCCATTAAATATGTGAAATTATATCAACAATCTGGATCGAGTAATCTGATTGGCTGAAAATTAGAAGTGGGCATGGTATCTTAATTTATTCAGCAGGACAAGGGTTAATAAAGAAAATAAGAAAAGCAATCGCATAAACATCATCAACAGGGTCAACAACCTGTCATCAGTATGGTGACATGCTCATAGCTGCGACTGTATCACTTGTTTACCAAAAATGCAAAATCCATACACTTTCTAGTTATTGTACATACTTCGACCAATTACTAGCAAGTGTCTGAGACGGGCGATGGCATGACTAGAACAAGCACTCCAAAAGAAAGGACACAAAAAGTTCAGTGGAAAGATTTAGTTGAGAAATATCTCATAGCAACAGATAAGGCGCTTTTTTCATCCGAAAAATGCTGATATTTTTCTTACATCTCGACGAAAACATATGTTGTGGGTACTCATTAGAAGCGCCTCGGCGAGGCGCTTCTAATGAGTACCACAACATATGTTTTCGTCGAGAAATAAGAAAAATATTATGTGGAAACCCCCTCTTATCTGTAGCTATGATATCTTTCTCGACCAGTTGCTGTTTCTCTAGCAAATACTGACTCAGATGATGCTGATAATAGGCATTATTGAATATCAACATGGATGGTCGAAGTTTCTGACTATCAATTTGTACACTAAGTCAATATTCTGAATTTCTGAAAACCCTTGTTAATTCAGCAAGATTACAAAAAACAAGTTAATAACATAAGTGTCTTCATCATCGTGATGGCCTACGTTGTAAGGGGATGATCAAATAAGTCTTTTTAAAGTATACCCATAGTGGCAGGTGCATATTTTACCACAAGTTTTCCCAGTAATTTGAAGAAAAAAAAACAACCCCAAAAAACAAAAAAAAAAAATAAGTGCACAGTGCGGTAATTAGGTTGAATACGGTACTTTATTTATTGGTCCAGAATTGAACAAGTTCATTTTATTACCTGTTGATGTTTTCTAAAGAACTGCTGGCTGAGGAGCAAACACTACAGACCATCAGGTACCACTTTCTACCATGTCAGATCTAGGTCTGCACTGTTGTTCAGACAGTGCTGGTAGTTAAACACATATAACCTGGTATAAGCATGAGATTGCTAGCTCTTCTTGAAACAGAATATTTTCTTCCTTTATCAGAGCAGAGCTCTATTTAAGAATGATTCATGGTAATGCAGTGACAGTTTCCTTATTTTTCCATAGATTAGAAGCATATATAAGCCAGGCTTTCAAGTGGGCCCTACTTTTCCCTACTTTTTTGTGCTCCCTACTTTTCCCTACTTTTTCTGAAAATGCCCTATTAGCCCTACTTTTTAATCTAAAAGTGTTTGAAGAGACCAAAAATTGTAAAATTTTTCTTCTCTAGCTTTGCTCCCTTGGAGTTTGTGAAAATTAGATCATGTAGGTTGAGCAACAGCAATGCAAAAGTTTATATATAAAATATTTTTGCTTCAGTTGTAACTCCTTTCAGTTTGGAACATTTACTTTGGCATTTTCTTTCATTGGTTATGCAGTGTTATTGTTCTGAGAAAACACTACTTCTTTATTATCTCTTTTTCTAAGTCTGAAAACACTCAGAATGTCCCTACTATCCCTACTTTTGTTTTTACTGGAGAGCACTTAAAAGCCTGATACTCATGAATTTTAACAAAATACTATTTTCTTAAATTTTCTACTTTCTTGAGGCAGAATCCAGGCCAGAAACTGTTCTGTAGTAACTAGGTGCTGATAAACATAAAGTACCGTAATCTCAGATCAAACATGAAAAAAAAAAAAAAAATGGCAGAAAAAATGTGATAAAATAGAAGTTGAACGGTAAAGCTACGTAAATGTAATATGGCTCCATTGGGAAAATGAATACAAATCATTTAAGGGGTTTGGATACATTTGGTAGATTTTCTGCCATTTATGCAAGGGAAACAATCTTCATGACTTGCTTTTTGCCTTTCGGCGAATCAAGCCCTTCTGAAAAGGGTCAGGTGTAAAAGAGTCGACCTCTTAACAGTATACCTCTTAGAAGGGAGCAAAATAATTTTGATAGAGTTGCCTTCCTTGAAAATGTATTAGTTCCCCTTTTTTATACCTGAAGTTATTTTACTGTGAAGTGAGTTGTTGCTTACATGTTTGAATATTGATATTTGTGATATTAGGGAGCAATCATTTGATTTTTTTAGAACAGACTGGGGGGAGGGTGCAGGTAGATAGATTTTTTAAACAATTCCAGGACCCAATTTTGACTGAATAAAATAGCCAGAACTAAAGCAAATTCGACAATACGCTTTACACACACACACACACACCTTCCCGACCTTACAGCCATCGTAGAGTTCTTGTCGCAACCACAAACTTTTAATTATGTTTTAACATTTACCATTCTCTGGGCAAATTCAGTAGACAAGTTGATGATATTTTTACTTATTTTTCCCCAGTAAACAGGCATTGACATTTCTTGCAAATTGTCTCCTAAGATAAAGGAGACGATTTGCTTGAAATATCAAAGCCTGTTTCTGGGGGACAAAAAGAACAAAATATTCTTCTAGCCTAGGTTAATCGACCGGTTCAACAAGACCTAAACAATGTTGACTGGACAATGTTCACTACAACTCAAGTGTGTTGCCATTTGGAACCGGTTCAAGGTCGGATTGCTTCTTTGTAGGGTCCAATTTGAGATAGTAGATATGTACATGTAGATATACTCTTAAAAGCTCAGAAGCCACTAATCATGACTCATTAACCCTTGTCCTGCTGAATAAATTAAGATGCCACACCCACTTCTAATTTTTAGCCAATCAGATTACTTGATCCAGATTGTTGCTATAAATTCACATACCTAATGTCAAACAGTGCAGATCCAGATCAGTTGGCTTCTGAAGAAGCCAACTGATCTGGATCTACACTGTTTGCAAATGCAGGGTATATCTGGGTTCAGCAGGACAAGGGTTAACACTTAATGAACTAAGCCATATTGTAGTAGCCGCCATTCTATTTTTTTCCAGATAAAATAAGACCTGGTAACCATGTGAATCGTTTGATAAGCAGACATTTCACATGGAATGCTAAGTCTTATTTTCTCTGAAAAATACAAAAAACAAAACAAAAAAAACAAATAAAAAAACATAGATAAATAAATAAATAAATGAATAAATAAATAAATAAATAAAATGTTGCCTGCTGCATTTGTGATAAGCCTTTTTAAGGGCTAATTTACATTTACAGATGGAACGTACTTCACCTATACTGGATACATCTACAGCTGTCATCAAGGAGCAGAACATTCATGAAAATCAAATTACTGGGTATACTTTATCTGGATCCTTTTGGATGTCGGGTTCTCATGAACATGAAGATATCGCAAGGGCTGAAATTCCTACACCGAATACTTCTGCTGAGTTACAGATCACCAGACCCTCTAAAGATGATGTTGCTTTAACCAAAGAAGAAACCGTTTCAGCAACAAAAGCCACTGCTGAATCGACCGAGGGGAGCAATTTTTGTACAATTTGCAGCAAGTTTTTCTCCACACGAGCTAACTTCAAGAGACATATGAGGGTCCATACTAATGAGAAATTGTCACAATGTGATGTTTGCGGTAAAAGATACACATCGACTTCACAGTTGAGGACTCATGTAGCAGCAGCTCATTTAGGTGTGGTTTTCAGCTGTGATGAATGCGACAAAATCTATAAAACTAAGGCTGGACTTTCTTGTCACAAACGCACCCACAAAGGCATTTTCTCATATGTTTGTATGGTATGTGGCAGGGGCTTTAACTATAAGACAGATTTTGAACGCCACAGTTTGGGACACGAGGACATAAAACCTCATATATGTGAAAAATGTGGCAGAGCATTTCGGTCTGTAAATAACCTACGAAGGCACGTAAAAACTTGTGGGGTAACGCATAGAGCATTTAGTTGTGGTACTTGTGGAAAGCAGTTTAAAAGTGAAAGATTTCTCAATTATCACGTCAAAATTTTTCATGGGAATACCGTTGTCTTCAGTCAGTGTTCTACATGTAATGCTTTGTTTCGACACACTTCATCTCTGTACAAACATAAGAAAAAGACTGGGCATGAATGAGTTTTATTACAATTGCTGGTTAATAAAATTCTTGTCCTGGCTATTTATATGTAGGAAACTTGTTTCCACAGATTTATGCAAACCTTGTGTACTTAGCAGGCAGATCTTGATCAATGGAATGACATACTGTATGTACCCTAAACATTCGGGCACATTAATATTTAGCATGCTCGTTAAAAATTTCAGCATACAACATTTTTAAATATTTTTCTCTTATTTTTCCCAGAAAATAGACATTGACATTCAGTGCTAATGGTCTCCTCAGGAGACAAATTGCAAGTACTTGCATGAAATGCCAAAGCCTATTTCCTGGGGAAAATAAGAAAAAAATCATAAGTTTGTCGTCTGCTGAATTAGCCAAGAGAGGGGTGAAGGTTTACTGGTTCATGCTGCCAGATTTAGAACAAGTCCATTTGACTAGTGGGGCCATCATTAAAACGTCTTTGTTTACTACATGTTCCTGCCCTCTATTTTGGAGTTTAGGAGCTTGTGGATAGGTAGGTTTGTATGTATGTACTTTTTAGCTCGCATGGACGAAGTCCAGGAAGAGCTGTTGCACCACCCCTGGCATCGGCGTCCACATTTACGTTAAAGTTTATTAAGAGCTTATATTTTCCAGACCATTTGATAGATTTGGTTCATATTTGGTATGCTGATAGATATAGTTCCAAAGTTTTATTCAGCATACCCCAGTCCATTACCTCAAAGTCAAGGTCAATGATTTACAAATTTTTAATGTTTAAGTTTTTTAAGAGCTCATATTTTCCAAACTATATGTTGGATTTTGTTCATATTTGGTATGATGATAGATACAGTTCCAAAGTTTTATTCAGCAATACCCTGCCTATGCCCATGACCTCAAGGTCAAGGTCACTGACATTTAATAAAACAAAATTTTATATTAAAGTTTTTTTAAGAGCTCATATTTTCCAAACCATACGATAAATTTTGTTCATATTTGGTATGATGATAGGTACAGGTCCAAAGTTTTATTCAGCAAAATCTCCTGCCCATGCCTATGACCTCAAGGTCAAAGTTAAGAACTTAGTAATATTATATTAAAGTGTTTAAATAGCTCATATTTTCCAAATCATATGTTAGATTTGGTTCATATTTGGAATGATAATAGATACAGGTCCAAAGTGCTTTTCATCATTACCCTCACCCATACCTATGACCTCAAGGTCAAGGTCACAGACTTAGAAATTTTATATTTGATCCCTGATAATGTCAAATTCATGACAACAAATGACCAAACCATAACACAAGAAATCCTATCAAGAGCTAAAATGCCATATCATTTCCTCTTACTGTAATGATCCTAAGTATTGGGACAGATAGGCTTAAGCAAACAGTGTAGAACCAGATCAGACTGGTCCTAAAGAGCAGTCTGACCAGGGTCTACACTATTTGCGATTCCATCTGCACCTTTTGGACATACTAAGTATCTTCCCAATTTCAGGCAAGCTGTGCTGTCTGCTGACAGCTCTTGTTTACTTAAGACTAGCTCAGTATGAATTATTATTAGTGTCTGTGGTTCGAACCCCACTGGAGTCGGGATTCAGCGGAGTTGTTTCTGTTGTGTGGACTACAAACTAAATTTACATATACTGTCAGAAAGGAAATTGCCTACTGCAGTATACCATACACACACACACACACACACACACACACACACACACACACATACACACACACACACTGCTGCACAAACACACACATTGCTGCAGATTCTGAAATATATTGCATCATATATGTTTTAAGTTTTGTTTTTAGAAATCAATTTTCCGTTGAGGTCGGTGGTGAGGTTGAAAATGTGACGTATTTTCTTCAGAATTTTTGTCATTAAATGTTGAGCATACTTATTTCACTCAGTAAACAACATTGTACAATAAAATTTTGTACTGTACTTTTAATTTTACCCCCACATTTCGAAGAAAAACAAGGTTCCAGTATTCTGCTTTCCTTAATGGGTGGTTCCAGCCTGGTATTAGGTACCTTAAGTGTGTGTGCTTTCAGTATAATCCTGAAAATATTTTTCTTACCTTTTTTTCACATTTTAGCTCACCTGGGCCGAAAGCTCCAGGGGAACTTATAGAATGTTAGGCCATCCGCTGTCTGTCCACACCTTTGACCAGTTATATCTCCACAGTCTGCAGACTGATCCCAGTCATTTCTCATCTATAGCATGCCTCTAGTGATGCATCAATGACAAGCTTTTCATGGAATTCCATTGAAACCGTTGGTTGCTGTGGCAACCACATGGTTCCATAAACTTACAAAGGGAAATGCTTGTCATCAGCATAACTTGTTCAGTTTTGATCAGATCTTCCTGAAACTTGCAGACAAGGTGGACATGGATAAAATCTTGGATGAATTCCAAAATTGGCCAGATTGGATCATTAATCTTAGAGTTACATCCCCTTGATTGCTGAAACTGAATCTGTTTGACTTTGTCATCAGCATAACTCATTCAGTTCCAGTCGGATCTTCCTGAAACTTGCAAATAAGATAGACATGGATGAAATCGCGTACAAATTAAAAAACTGTCCAGATCAGATCATTAATCTTAGAGTTACATCCCCTTGATTGCTGAAAAGCCTCTGTTTGACTTTGTCATCAGCATAACCTGTTCAGTTTTGAGCAGATCATCATGAAACTTGCAGATATAGTGGACATGGATTAAGTCATGGATGAATTTGAAAACTGTTCTGATCAGATTATTTATTTTATAGTTACGTCCCCTTGATTGCTTAAAACACCTATTTTCGACCTTGTTACCAGCGTAACTCTACCTACACTTTCATTGAATGAGATTGAAACTTGATGAACTGTTAGACAAAAAGGTGGTACAGCACATAGTATGTCGAGGTTACAGTACACCAAATACTGATTACTCTTTAAAGATTGTTCAGATATGACTTCATTTCCGGTGAACTCCTTCTACAGTTTTCATCAGATCAGGGCCCAGTTGTTCAAAGCTAACGACATCGTTAGTTAACGATTAGTTAAAATTTACATCGAGTGATACGCAAATATGCTGAAATTTTTTGCTGAAAAAATGTGAGTAGCTTTTGCAGTCAGAATATTGTGTATTGAATCCGCTAAAACAGTTAACGAAATGACCCTTAACGAGCTTGTTAAGCTAAAGGCGCTTTGAACAACCGGGCCTAGGTATACAATTAGACCATGAGATGGTACAGTGCATATTATTCTGAGGTTACAGTACACCAAATTTTGGTATGGGTTATCACTGTTTTTAAAGATTTTCAGGCATGACTTGGTCTTCCTACAGTTTTACTTAAATGAGGTTGATGAAACTTGGTTGACAGTTAGACTGTTGAGGTACAGCACATATTGTTTCGAGGCTACAGTGCATCAGATTTTGGTATAGTCATTTTCCAGCTAACTCCTCCTGCTGTTTTCGCTGGACTATTTCGAGGTTACAGTATACCAAATTTTTATAAAGTCATTACTCTTTAAAGATGGTTCTCACACGACTTCATTTCTGGCGAACTCCTTCTGTAGTTTTCCTCTATCAAGCTGAAAGTTATTAGATATTAAGACCTTGAGGTGTAGTAGCATGTATTCTTTTGAGGTTACAGTACACCAAATATTAACTTTTTTGAAATTTGTACAAAGCTCATACAGTTTTGATCAAATCGCCCTGGAACTGGGCATAGATATGTTCGAGTTATATCACATAGATGGATGAATAATATTGACATTGTGCGACCTAACCCATCTTTTCACACTTTGCTGTACATTGTTCTTGACTTCTAAAAAGGGGTATAGCTCCTTCAGTTTTGATTGGATATTCCTGCAGATGAGGAAGACATGGATAAACTTAAAAAAAAGTTGGATTTCGAAAAAGTTTGAAAAGCAACACAATCTGATACATAGACTTATATCCCTTGATTGCTGAAGACGCCTATAATTAATTTTTGTTTGCTGCACAGCTCGATAGATTTTAACTGAATCTTCTTTAACTTACAGATGAGGGGAGCATTGATATGTTAAGAGTTATTTCACTCAGATTAATAAATATTTTAGACATTGAGTGACCTTGGTCTGTTTTTCAGCACAGGTGAGCGTTAAGGACCACCATGATCCTCTTATTAACTAAGTCATTGTTCAAGCTCTAATACTATGAAAGTATAAAAATAGTGTGTATCTTGTGTGTGCAATATCTTTCACAAGTTTATGCCAATCTTTTTGAAACTTTAAAGGTGTTTTTGTCAGGTTCTGAAGACATGCATGTGTTTTAAAAACTTTTTGTTGTAATCATGTTTTTTTCTCTCACTTTTTCTGCATTTTTAGCTTGCCTGGACGAAGCCTAAGAAGAGCAATTGCTCCATCCCCAGCGTCGGCGTCAGCATCCACATTTATGTTAAAGTTTTTTAAGAGCTTATATTTTCCAGGCCATTAGATAGATTTGGTTCATATTTGGTATGATGATAGGTATAGTTCCAAAGTTTTATTCAGCAATACCCCAGCCCATTATCTCAAGGTCAAGGTCAGGTCAAGGTCATGAACTTAGGAATTTTTAATGTTAAAGATTTTTAAGAGCTCATATTTTCCAAACTATATGATGGATTTTGTTCCTATTTGGTATGATGATAGATACAGTTCCAAAGTTTTATTCAGCAAAACCCTACCCATGCCTATGACCTCAAGGTCAAGGTCACAGATTTAAAAGTATTATATTAAAGTTTTTTAAGAGCTCATATTTTCCAAACCATGTGATGGATTTTGTTCATATTTGACATGATGATAGATACAGGTCCAAAGTTCTATTCAGCAATACCCTACCCATGCCTATGACCTCAAGTCAAGATCACAGACTTAAAAGTTTTATATTAAAGTTTTTTAAGAGCTCATATTTTCCAAACCATGTGATGGATTTTGTTCATATTTGACATGATGACAGATACAGGTCAAAGTTTTATTCAGCAATACTCGCTGCCCTTGCCCATGGCCTCAAGGTCAAAGTTAAGAACTTAGAAATTTTATATTAAAGTGTTTTAAGAGCTCACATTTTCCAAACCATATGTTAGATTTGGTTCATATTTGGAATGATAATAGATACAAGTCCAAAGTTTTATTCTTTATCACCCCCACCCATGCCTATGACCTCAAGGTCAAGGTCACAGTAATTTTATAATTGATCCATGATAATGTCAAATTCATGACAACAATTGACCAAACCATAGCACAAGAAATCCTATCAAGAGCTAAAATGCCATAACATTTCCTCTTACCGTAATGAGTCTAAATACTGGGACAGATAGGCCTGCGCAAACAGTGCAGACCCAGATCAGACTGGTCCTAAAGAGCACCCTGACACTCCAGTATCACCCCAATTCCAGGCGAGCTATGCTGTCTGCTGACAGCTCTTATTTATCCTCTAATACAAACAAAGTGTATGGGTCGTGAGTACTTTTGTGCGCGACTGCTCTTACAGTTCAAGGCCGATCGTTTCAAACTTTACCGGTGATTATGTCATGGTCTGCAGATGTGCACGCGCTTTTAACTCTTAAAGCGCCAAGAAAACATGCATCTGAAAATTTCGTCTGTTTATGTCGTCTGCTGAATATTCTTGCAAACTTTTCAAACCTATTTTTACATACAGGCAAACATTGTGGACCCAGAGTCTGATCTGGGTCCACACTGTTTGCACAAATGACTTTTAAAGTAACGGGCAGAAGACAAAGCAGACGACAATAGTCGTGGCTGGCGCTTTAAGGGTTAATATAATTCCATATGAATTTGTTACATTTCTCCATTTCGAGCTTAAACACTTTTTTGTGCTCAAATACTATCAAAGTGTATAGACAGTAGGTATGCTGTTGACCTAGTCATTTCTGGAAGATCTTTAAGGCAGGGAACTTGTTGGAATATGTTCAGCAAACGCAATACAATTATTTATCTCTACAGGTATATAAAATTACATGTAAATCGATGTGATTTTAGGAAAAGAAAAGAAAACAACAACAACTAATTTTTAGCATTAGAGTGTAGCTCATCCTTCCCTGGGTTAGCACTCACGACTGTGGGTCTTGAGGCTCCGGGCATTGCCATTTTTCAGAAGGGTTTGGTGTGCAATAATAAAGTGATCTCCAGACCCCTTTGTTATATTTCTATGGTATTGACTGAAACATTAACTGTTCATATGTATTGAGAGCCCTTCATGGAAATGAAATAATGTAAGTCAAAGAACTGAAGGCTTTTGACCTAACGGGGCCCTGGACCGCAATTAATTTTCCATTGCTTTCCGTACTTGTAAGCACCTCGTGAAACAACTGCTTGCAGCATTCCAGTCAATGTATCTTTTCTTGTGCTTTAACCCATTAAAGACTGAATGAACTCTCCTACACATATATTGGAAGAGTCCATTTTCGATTTTAGGTAAGTC
This sequence comes from Anodontia alba, assembly GCA_964016985.1. Lineage (NCBI taxonomy): Eukaryota > Metazoa > Mollusca > Bivalvia > Lucinida > Lucinidae > Anodontia > Anodontia alba. The sequence goes on from OZ024821.1 coordinate 154,233,610, forward strand.
AGGCTATATAGTGCAGATACTCCTAAAGAAAAATGGTTGAACTAGAAAAATGGTTGAACTATTTGCAAACAGTGGAGACCCTGATCAGGTGCCACGCTTTGCAGCGTCTGATCTGGGTCTGCACTGTTTGCCAGTTACCTGTTAGAAGTCTCCAGTCTTCAGTGGGTTAAACATGTCTTACCTTTAAATTTCCCTATTTTAACAAGGGGTTGACTTGCTTCTTTCCTAACGGCCTCGGTGGCGCAGTTGGATGCGCGTCCGACTGGAGACCAGGAGGTCGCGGGTTCGACCCCCGCCGAGGTCGGCAACATTCTTTCGTGGAGATTGATCATGAAATATTTTCTACGGTCATTCTCTCCCTTCCGCTGATTCAAGAAGGGCAGTTGTCAGTTTCTGGCGAAAGAATGTGCACAATACTGGTTAACCGCTTAGAGGACTAAGCCTGCCCAGTAAACGTGTGGTTAGGTAAACTGACCGCGCTCGACATGACCCCATTGGGTTGACTGGGCCGTAAAACCTCAACACAACAACTTGCTTCTTTCCCTGCTATCAGCTGTCAACCAAGCACCTGTCAGCCCTTGTAGATGCACCACAACGGGATGTTCTTCCACCTATTTTCCTGAAATCAGAAGAAACCGGAACAAATAAAAGTTTTCAAGACCTTCATATGTAGCTAATTCTGTATTGCTGCCATCAAAACTCGGTGAACCAAGGAACTATTTGTGCGAATATATTTACTTAGTCAATTTGTGCGAATATATTTACTTAGTCAGTGAGTCAAGGGAGCTAATTGTGATCTGATTTCATAGTGCACCGTGTGTAAAGTGATGACGTCACGCCATCTTTCCAATTACGGGTTTCCAATTTCTTATGATCTGCCTGGACTTTAAGGGCGATACTGTATACATAGTTTCAGACTGCATCTTAGGCAACCACCTGTCAAACAAGTAAGAAACTATATGATTGAAGCTAGTGATCGTTATATTGGAAGATGCAGATTGTGATTATATAGGTCGAGGAAAGGCCTAGGTGTGTCTCCAGCTATAGCATTCGGCTTAATCTGTATTGGACCGTGGTCGGCCCAACTGGATTCTTACTTACCCTGCGACGGAACTGCATTATGATGAAACACGGAGAGACTTTACAGCTTGGCATCAGGTGCAGTGAAGTCAAATAAAATCTATAAAGGTTGCCATTGGAAACACCGAACATAAAAGAACGAAAATCAGTCTCGGTTTCATGCAGACACTTCATATAACAGCCATGCAGTTTGCAGGGCTGCATATGATCCTAGCATCTGCTTAACCATTTATGCTTAGTGTCCCATGAAAGAGGCACTGACAAACAGTATAGGCCCAGATCAGACGCGCACCTGCGGCGTCTGATCAGGGTATACACTGTATGCAGGAATTACAGAATTTCTATCAAACATGGTAATAATAAAAACTAACATTACACCCCTCATATTGGAAATGGATGTGTCCAAAGAGCTGAGGTAGCAGTCCACTCGGCATAAATGGGTTAAGCGGAACTCGATTTTCCAAGATTTCAAAATAGGCTCAGTGTCCCAAGGAATAAAAGTTCACTATAATAAAGTACGGGGAGACTTTTTCGGCTGCCACACGGCACACAACACTAGCTGCAGTAAAGTCAAATAAGGGCTATAACGGTTGCCCTTGGAAGTAACAATGGCCTACCAAAGACACCAAGGCATTACGAAAACATGCCTATTCAAATATACTGAAAATCTGACCATCAAAAAATGAAAATTTTCCGATGAAAAATACTGATATTTTTCATATTTTTGTTCAAAACATAGATTGTGGGTACTCGTTAGAACCGCCTCGCCGAAGCGGTTCTAACGAGTACCCACAATCTATGTTTTTGAGCAGAAATAAGAAAAATAATGTATACCCCTGTAAACCCCAGTTTTACTATATAAAAGTGGGGTTTAAAGGGGTCAGAATTATATAGGTATGTTTTCGTGACGGGGAAGAGCAAACAAACCAAGACAGACAATACATAGGCCACAAAACAAAGAAAAGCTAAGCAACCAGCTCCATCTTCCCAACAATGGGATTACAACGCTAGACATAATCCACTGATACAGGCATTAGATAATGAACAGGGCCCTGTTATTCAAAGCATCGTTAGCTTAACGAGCTCGTTATAGTGGTCAAAATGTTAACTGTTCTAGTAAGTACTATATCTAATTCACAGGTATTTTTGCTGAAAAAAAAAATGGGAGTAGCATTTGCTACTCACATTTTTCAGCAAAAATGTTAGCGTGTATGCCATAATTAACGATCAAAGTTTTAACGATACGTTAACTAAAGACATCGTTAGTTTTGAACAGCTGGGCCCAGGGCATGAAAAGAGCCCTGCAACAAGTAGACACAATACTGCACAAAGAACAAACAGCACTAGAACCGTCGTCTTAGAACGGTCAGCAGAAAAGTTTAAAGATGTTACTATCTTCACCCTAGCTGAACCTAAACTACCGTATTCGACCTAATTACCGCACATACTCCAATGGCGCAAGTCAAGCAATTTCGTATTCTTCGGATTATAGCCAATGTACATTTTTGCCTATATGTTGTCGGTACCCATTTAAATTCCATCGACTTGTCGATGTAATTCAGATGGGTACCGACAACATATGCAATTATAAAGAAAATCAGAAAACAATCGCATAAACATCATCAAATAAGTCCTTTTCTGATCTATTACTAAAATGTACCCTTAGTAGGTAGATACATATTTTACCACAAGTTTTCCCAGTAATTAAATAAAAAAAAAAAAAAAAAAAAAGACGCACTGTGCGGTAATTAGGTCGAATACGGTATGTTAATGTAAAGCTGGGAAGATATTTTTAAAACTATGCCGCCAACTATACACTTTACGATACAAAATGGCAAAGTTGGAAAGGAGCATGACTCTGACAAAACTTGATTAAAAATAAAATAAGTCCTGCTCGCATAATAGAGGCTCTCTAACTCAATATGTGAAACAGCACAAAAAAACGTGTAAATGAAATTAAATCACTGAGGGAACGAGGATAAGGCTCGTCTGCTGTAATTATGCCCCCATCTTTGAAGAAGTTGGAGGGGCTTTTCTTCTGAGCAAGATATCTTGATAACTATTTGAGCTAGAGCTTTGACACTTGCTGAGCTTAACGTCAAGACGTTGAATCAACGTTAAATAGGTTGTTTCAACATTGTGTGTCTTCTGGGAGTGTCCTGACCGGACTGCGCGGGTACACAGGTTGACCTGGCACGTTATTTGCACAACATAAGGGTCCTTTTCTCACGTTCAGATTCATGTCATAAAATGCCATTTTACATGTCACAGCGTAATCCAGTTTTCAACGATTCTGTAAATGGGCAATGGAGGCATTTATCACACCGAGCGATTGTACAGGCTGATTTTAGTCTTTGATGGCCGCATATGTGATAAGGACTTTTTTCAGATGTTGTTGCTTTTATATTTATGCTTGGCCATCTCGTGTTCAGGTGAGTGTTTCCGGTCCAGTTAGGCTTGCTGTCGTAGGTGAGTAACTTCACCCAAGTAAACCCGAGATCTCGATTGCGGAGGCTATCAGATTTTGAAGGTAAACAATAGCAGAAACGGAATGACAGGGTCTGTATTTATTTTTTTTTCCCTTATATATAAACTTTGTGATAGGAAAATACCGAAGTAGAATGATGTAAACACGGAATTTTTGAAGTTTGTCTGTTTGATTAAAAATAACTTCTGAAATGAGAAATGCATCTTTTCAACGAAGATTACTATTTCATTTGCTTATTGTTTGTATTTACATGGAACTAAAGTATAAGCATTGTTGCAATCTTGATTATATCAGACGTGTAAAAGTCGAAAGACTGATAAGACTCTTCTAATTTTGCAAATTAATTATGATGGTGCCATTTTTATGGTTATATGGTTATTTAAATGATCGGAGGTACATGAACTTGGACGTTGTAGCTGACGTCTCACCCTAAAACGTAACATAACGGCTTAATTACGAATGGCAACGTTCCGACAAGTCTGCGTTCAGCAGTACCCGATCGGGACCTTTGCTGTTTTTTTAGATGATGCAAATAAGTTGTTAACGAAGAGCAAGTTTGCGATGAAGTTTTGTGGATGAGAAAATATTATCTTTTTCCCACAATGAGCTTCTTAATGTATGAACACTGTTGAGTAGCACCGCGCGAAATGAGCCCAGTTATGCGACCAGTGTAGACTCGGATCAGTTGTGCATCTGCGCTGTCTGATCAGGGTCTACGCTGGTTGCTAATGGAATATTTAGGGCCCATATTTTGTAAACGACCAGTGTAAACTTTGCTCAGATTGCGCGGATGTGCATGCTGATCCGAGTCTGTCTCTTAAGCATGTTCATTAAGTCATATTCACCCGGACGAAGACCGAGCTGAGTCTGTACACCCCTTCCGCTTATCAGTGCCTTCGCTGCCGACTTACTAAACCGTTTGGATACTAGAATATATCAGCGGAGGATAAATGCTGATGCACAGAATGATCTGAGTCTGTACATTTCCGATGTGTTCAAGACACCGTTGCGCTTGACTGGCTCAGTTCAAAATCCGGGTCTTCTATAATGCTACTTCGTGAACCTTAATTCCTAACTATACTATATATGTCTCAAAAATTGAACACGTGTCACTACCTGCTGATATGTCTAAAACTGCTGGATGTGACAAACAGTATTGACCCTAATTAGACATCTCGTTCGTGGCCCTCATTCAGTGGCGTCTGATCTAGATTTCCACAGTTTGCACCGGCCGGAGTATCCAACTACTTGAAATTAAAGTTGAACAATTCCATGTTACTATAGGGATCAGACATAGTTTTTCATGCATTAATATTCGCTAGGGCCCGTGGGAGGTGTTGAAAACTTTCAACACCTCCCAAGGGATCTGGCGAATGTTAATGCATTGAAAAAACATGTTCGATCGCTATTATTGCATAAAAACTAAAAACATTTGCTACATTTTGCATTATTTCTTGCACTATTTTGTTTCGCCTTTTTACCGATGTCTCGCGAACGAAATTGCCACTGACTATGCTCCTTCTAGGGCCGGGAAGTACATTTCTCGTAACGGCAGCAAATATGTGGCCCCGGTTTGATCATATTGAAAGTTGCGTAGCCGTGCATTAACAGCGCGTGAATTGCCTTGTTAATACACGGCTTTTTGCCGGTTAATGCACGGCTGTTAATAACGTGCGACACTGCTTTTTATGCAATAATAGGTGTTTATATGTCTAAAACTGGAGGATAAGTAACATTGTAAACCTTTATCAGTCTGATCTGGGTCTATACTGTTTGGTCAGGCATATCTGTTCCAATACTTAAATAGTAAATATGGTGTATAAATTGCGCATGTTTATAACAAGATATGACCATGCGCAATATGGTTTGGACATGCACAGTTCCTTTTTAATATTGATCAATAAAATCCATGTGCAGTGTGGAAACAAATGCGGATGCTCTGACGAGGTCATGCACGGCCTCGTCTAAGCATGCACAGTTTGATTATGCCAGAAGACCAGTTTTATCATGTCATGTCATATATTTATTAAAGGTGGATGAAGCTAACTCTGTTGATCAACTACCACGGAAGTCTTTGAAGAGAGGTGCAGCTAATTGTGTAGACCAACTACCACAGAAGTCCTTGCAGAGAGATGCAGCAAAGTGTGATGTTCAGCTATCACAGAAGTCCTTGCAGAGAGATGCAGCAAAGTGTGATCATCAGCTATCACAGAAGTCTTTAAAGAGAAATGCAGCAATGCGTGCAGATCGACTGATACAGAAGTCAAAGAGAGACAACTCTAAGTGTGTTGACCAACAACCACATAAGTCAAAGAGAGATAAACCTAAGTGTGTTGACCAACTGCCACAGAAGTCAAAGAGAGATACACCTAAGTGTGTAGATCAGCTAACACAGAAGTCCTTAAAGAGAGTTGCAACTAAGAGTGTAGACCAACTGGCACAGAAGACAAAGACAGATGCAGCTAAGTGTGTAGACCAAGACCAACTACCACAGAAGACAAAGAGAGATACAGATAAGTTTGTAGACGAATTACCAAAGAAATCTTTAAATATAGGTACAACTAAGTGTGTAGACCAGCATCCAAAGAAGTCTGTCCATAGCAGGTACAGGAAAGAGGCAACGATGGCTGTAAACGATGTAATTAAACCTAATAACGCTAAGTTTGTAGACGAACAGCCACAGGCTGACCACAGCAAGTTGAAAGAAGAGGTACTGATGGTCCAATACGATACTGTTGAAAGTGGTGTAACTAAGTCTATTGACCGTCAACCACATGTGTCTGCCGAAAAAAGCAGTGTAGCTAAACCTGTAGACCAAGAACTAAAGCCGACACCGACTGTTCGATGCAGGCACAGAAAAGAGGTGCAGAATGATGCACACGGTACTCATACAAGCGATACAGCTAAGTCTGTAGACCAACAACCACAGACATTTGTCCGGGGCAGGTATACAAAAGAGATGATGATGGATGCATACGAGGCCGTTAGAGGTGGTTTGATGGATATAGCAGAAGCTTCTGCTCATTACGGTATTCCAGAGCGTACTTTACTAGATAGAGTATCGGGAAGAGTTGGCCCTAGCAGCCTTGTCGGATCTGGTCCAACACGTGTATTTACCTTCCAAGAAGAGAAAAACATCGTCGACTTTATAGTAACCATGCACAGGGCAGGACATGGCTACAGCAGGGCAGATATTGCGACATTAGCATCACAATACGCTGTGCATCTAGGAAAAAGAACAAAGAACACGCCTTTTTGTTGCAAATGGGTTAGTGAAATTATGAAAAGATGGCCTGAATTGAAAAGTGTGTATGGAGTGTGCAAGGTGTCCTTACCTATGATCCTATCAAATTTCTTTGATCGCCTGGAAAGCGTTATGCAAGAGTGTAATTTTTACAAAATGAGCCATTTAATTTTTAGTGTATCGGACATTGAAATTAGGCAGGACGATCCAAACTCTGGAGAGGAACAGATGTTAGCAACAATTCTAACGTGTGGACGGGCGGATGGCGTAGTCCTACCACCATTCTTTGTTTTTCCAAGGCAACAAATGTCAGGGAGCTTGATGAAAGGAGCTTTGCCGGGTACTAGGGGTACCATCTCGGAGGGTGGCCGTGTCAACACACATGTGTTTAGGCATTTCTTGAAGGAACATTTAGTGATGAATTTATCAGAACAGGACCGCGGGAAACCAGTGTTAGTTCATGTGAACGGTTTTAAGTTCTTTTCGGTGGGGTTAAAAGATTGGACAAATGCACAGAACATGTTTATTTTCTTTCCGCCGTGTGAGGTAAGCAGTAACTTGATGCCAGTGGATGTTGGATGTATTGAACCTTTCCAGGCGTTATACACGAAGGAGTGCGAGAGACATATACAGGACACACTGTCAGACGTGCAGGTGAATAACATATGTGAAATAGTGTGTAAGGTATATCAGAAGGCATTTACAAGCAACAATGTTAAAGAAGGTTATAGAAAGTCGGGACTGTTTCCCTGTAACAGACATATGCTAGTTCTTCCAAAGATCATCTAATTTTATAGAACAGGCTTCCTGTTTGCTTTTCTGCAAACCAAACCCTTTCCGAAAATGGATAGCCTAAACTAAAGGGAAAGAATTTGCCCTGAGTGAGAGCAAATTCTTTACTTTTAGAATAGACCCCTTTTCAGAAAGGAGGAAAAACTATCCTGATGGAGCTGTTTGCCATGAAAGTATAGCCATTCTCTTTAAATAAGCTCGTTGGGTGGAGCAGCTAGGATTCTTTAGTTCAGTCTTGTCATAGTGGTTTATCACGTGATTTTCAATAATAGGATGCCGCAAAAGTTGTGCGGAATTTTGGACGAAACTGTTAACATTTTGTTCATAGCTGAACGAACTTGGATGCAGTAAAGTGCAGATACCCTGCATAAACTTTTAAAAAAGTTGGTATTACAATTCAATGCTTTGACAAAAGTACTATTGATATAGTTACAAAACTGTACCGAAAACAGACTGAACATTACCCTGAAAATTACACATGGAAATTCTTCTTCCGTGTAATGGTCAGGATTCTTCTACAAGAATGTACTGTTCACCAGTGAAATTGTTGCCATGATAGGGCTGACTTGCAAATTGTAGCCGTTGCAAAACTGTACCGAACGCAGACTTTTATCATTACCACGATAGGTTCCACACGAAAACTGTTGCCATGATAGGGCAAACACGCAAATTGTAGCCGTGATATGGCTCACACGGAAATTATTGCCGTGATAGGGCTGACATGGAAGTTGTTGCTATGATAGGGCTCACATGGAAGTAGTTGCTATGATAGGGCTCACATGGAAATGTTTCTATGATAAGGCTGGCACGAAACAGCTGCTCCGGGTAGTTATCGAAATTGTGATGTTGCTATAAAATAGGCTAGCAGGAGAAAAATTCTTTGACTTTTGTGTTGGGTATCGCCACTGCATGCAAAGTTGTTCGGTAATAGTTTGCTGCATGCAAAGTTGTTCGGTAATAAGCGGGATACTAACAATTGTTCCACGACGAATGCCACAATATTTCGTGAACCCTATCACACAAATCACGTGATTATCCACCTTCCGTTGTCTTCTCACATTGCTGATGTAAGAATATCACAGCTGTAGATTTGAGGAGATACCAGGGAAATACGTTTCATATTTTATCACGAAAGCATACGAGTAAGTCTACTCATTAGAAGCGCCTCAACGATGCGCTTCTAATTAGTACACACAGCATACGCTTTCATGGAGGAAATTGAAAATATCAACAATGTTTGGTTGAAAAAGTGCCTTATCTGGACTTACATAATGCATAGAATGCTATAATTAGTCATCAGTGTATGTTTACTGGCCATGACATGGCATGGGATATGTTTCTTCCTGGAAGAATGAGGTCCCTCTTTAAGCTTTGAAATTTTCGGCATTTCCTGGTCTGTAAACAGCTGTTTATATCTTACTGTCCTTTCGACATCACTCGGAAAGACGTTTTTACTTGGCGTTTTATCTTAAATGAAAATATTTTGTTCTGATTGACCATGTCTTATCAGAAACCATTTCATTTGTCTTTTCTGTTTCTGTGTTTTATTCTCAAATATTTACCCTAAAATTAAATTTACGGCCAAAAATTTACGTTTCTTTGTTGAATTTGAATTATTGAATTTTCACAACAATATTGTGAAAATTACAGAAAAAATTGAACAAGCGAAACTTGAAAATCTGCCTCCAAGTTACCTACCCTACCAATTTTTGCATAATTTGCATTCATTTTGACTATGAGAAAAAAGTGAAAATATTCGAGTTTTCAAAAACCAATGACTAGAATAAAACATTTTGTGCATAGGAAGTTACGACAAATAGTTTTGCATTAAATCATGACAAAAGTTTGCAAATTTACTTCTTTTGTGTAAAATGCCAAATAAAAAACGACTTTCTGAAAGATGTTTAAAGCACAGTAAATATTGGGACGCGTACTTTGTTAATAAATTTTAACACATCCGTTTGACAATTTTGTGATGTGTCAAAATGCTGCCATGTCAGAATGGCAAACAGATAGAACCAAATGAAACGGTCAACAGACTACCCGAATAGATAGGGTATAAATAGCCCAACAGACACACAACGTTGAAATAACGTCGATTTGACATTAATTTAACGTCAAGACGTTGAATCGACTGTTTCAACACTGCGTGCCCGCTGGGAGGGCTGTAGCCTGTAAAGTGCTAATGTCGTTCAATGTTGATGGTGGTATCTTTTTCTTATCTTTGTAATGATCTTCGATTATGTCATGCCATTCGAAAAGGGGAGTTTTGAGGCTTTTACAGACAACGATGGTCCGGCTCATCCAACTAGTCTGATCAGGATCTTCTGCCTGCTTACCAAATGACTTGCAGTGGTACAGTCACTTGAAGGTATCAATGAAGGAAAATTATCCCATTACGAAAACACGCCTATTCAAATATACTGAAAAAATAACCACCAAAAAATGAAAATTTTCAGATAAAAAAAAAACTGATATTTTTCATATTTCTGCTCAAAACATAGATTGTGGGTACTCGTTAGAACCGCCTCGTCGAGGCGGTTCTAACGAGTACCCACAATCTATGTTTTGAGCAGAAATAAAAGAAATAATATATACCCCTGTAAACCCCAGTTTTACTATATAAAAGTGGGGTTTAAGAGGGTCAAAATGATATAGGCGTGTTTTCGTGATGTTACGAAATGCAGATGCGCACAATGTATTTCGCTGGTACTCAAACTCCTTTTGCTCAACCAGTTGATCGCTTGTACCATGTCCTCCCTGAATATTCTGGCTTCTTAACATTAACCTTAGGGGCGGATTCAAAGAGGTTCGGGCCGATCAGTAAAACCCCTTCTTTGACTTAAAATTTCATTTTCATGGCAAATCTTGGTTAAATTTCATAAATTTGGGATACCGTATTTACCCTAAATATTCACACCCCTTACTCTTTCTTTATCTTATACTTCTATTCATCAAATCCATTTTTCTACATTTGAAAATGTGCCAATATTACTGGATGAATGAAAAACAGAGTAGACCCTGATCAGACAACGCGTTCTGCGGCGTCTGATCTGGGTCTACACTGTTTGCTCTGGCCTGCTTTTCCTAATACCTAGAGTAAGGACGGTAATTTTATCAAATCGAACCACCTCAGAAATCATCTTGTACCCGCCACTGATACTTGTGCATTTCACTATCAGTTGCTACGAGGGTCATTCAATATATAGTGACACTTACTAAATGACTTGCAGAAAGCGTCATTAAATCAGCTTACCTAATTTCGCTCACAGTAATATCCCTTGTTTTCCATGACCGATGCTCATCGTTTCGGCAGGTCTTCTGTACCCGTTGCTAAGCAGCCGCGCTCATATACCCGAACTTGCGTGGCCACGGCGGCTATATCACTAGCGAATTCCTCTCATGTTTTCTTTTAGCTTTGGGAAAAGATCGTAGTCACATGGACTTACGTCCGGGGAATAGGGAGGATGGTCAAAAATTTCGAGTTGATTTGTGACGTCACCCCACTCGTTTTGTGCAGCGTGGCGTTGTCATGTAAAAGGATCCCTCTGCCAAAAGCTCAGGTTGCTTGTTTCGAATCGCTGGTCTGAGGCACTTTTGAATATACTCCTAGTAGTACTCATCATTGACCTTTTCACCAGCAGGAACCTCATGAGTGGTGAGAACACCCCGAATATCGTATGCAAAGACCATGAGCATTTTCATTTTTGACTGTACTCGCCGAAATTTGCGGGCCGCGGTGAGCTTTGAGTATGCCACAACAGATTGTCTCTTCAGCTCTGGCTCATATGACCTCACCCACGCTTCATCAATTGCAACAGTCCTAGATAGAACGTTTTCACTCTCCATATCACGGGTAGGAAACTTCATAATCAGAGCCAGTGGCTCTGATAAGCAAATGTTTTGTGCGTCTTCCGGAGCACGTGCGGCTCTGAATATAGCGGCAGAAAAAAGTAAACAAAAGAGGTAGGTCAGTCACTCGTCGGAAGAATCTGTTTTTATGGTGTAGTTTTTCTCAAAAAGGAGAATTACATGCTGCTCTCGCCTTTTGACAGTTTTCTCGCCTAATAGATAGTTTGTAAATGTGTACGATCTCGTTTGAATTATTTGTGGCGTGGGCTGATCGATGCTGAATAAACTGATCGTTGAAGGTTCAGCGACGCTATTCTCGGTTATTTTTTCATAAAATGCATATGCGCCTGGACTGTTTGGCATTTTCTATGTGTGAAATGATTGTTTGACCTGTCTCACTTACCGAAAAATAAAAATTGACAACAAACTAATGGAATTGGAGGGCAAATAAACAATGGCTCCGATGGTGTAGGGCGGCTCTGAATATATCGGTCGGCTCTGATAGCTGAGGGCTAATGTTTGCAGAACTATTATTATAAAAGACAGCCTCTGTCCAGTTGCGAGTTTTGAAACCTTGCAGCAACGTTTGTCTGTTCTGATCTTTGGACATCTATTCTGTGCTGTAACAGTTGATTATTGCTCTAAAATGTTTTGACGGGGACGTGATTATGGCCTCTGGTAGTGGATTTACGTGGATTTTTCTGTTTCAAGATATGCGATGAAATCGATCACGTCACAGGTGCAATTTTTGTGGTCTCGTTTTAGCGGTATGCATTTTATGAACAAATAGCCGGAAATAGCGTCGTTGAACCTTCGACGATCAGTTTATTCAGCATCGATCAGCCCACGCCACAAGTAATTCAGTTGAGATCGTACACATTTACAAACTATCTATTAGGCGAGAAAACTGTTAAAAGACGAGAGCAGCATGTAATTCTCCTTTTTGAGAAAAACTACCCCACAAAAAAACAGATTCTTTCGACGAGTGACTGACCTACCTCTTTTGTTTACTTTTTTCAGTCGCTATATTCAGAGCCGCACGTGCTCCGGAAGACGCGCACAACATTTGCTTATCAGAGCCACTGGCTCCGATTATGAAGTTTCCTACCCGTGATATTGAACCGCAAAAGATTAACGCTAGCGACTTCCAAACGACGTTCAGCCTGGTCGGACGTCAAGCGATGGGGTACCTAACGGACCGAAACCTTGCACATGAATAATTGTATGAACAGACTCTACACTTATCTCAAATTCCTGTGACATTTCTTCACATGTAAGTCTTCAAAGTTCCCTTACTAATTCGATATTGAAATCAGCGGTTATACTTGCAGATCAGTGTCAGCATTAGGCAAGTATGCCATAAGGTAGAGTTCCAAAATTAATTTTAGCCGCGCTGAGAAACTTGTCTTCAACAGTAATGATCCTTGTTTGTGTTTGTGTTGAGGTTTTACGGCCCAGTCAACCCAATGGGGTCATGTCGAGCGCGGTCAGTTTACCTAACCACACGTTTACTGGGCAGGCTTAGTCCTCTAAGCGGTTAACCAGTATTGTGCACATTTTTTCGCCAGAAACTGACAACTGCCCTTCTTGTATCAGCGGAAGGGGGAGAATGACCGTAGAAAATATTTCATGATCAATCTCCACGAAAGAATGTTGCCGACCTCGGCGGGGGTTGAACCCGCGACCTCCTGGTCTCCAGTCGGACGGCGCATCCAACTGAGCCACCGAGGCCGGCACAGTAATGATCCTGATCAGTCAGTGAAACCACACAGTCAGGTACCAGTCTGATATGCAACGATATATTTTGAAGTAGTGATTCTGTAAGCGGACAGCGAAGGTCCTGATCAGACTACGGATGCGCAGGTTCATCAGGGCCTTCGCTGTCCGCATTTGTATGCTTTGAAGACCCCTGTTCACATTGTGTGGCACATTTCCTTTTGTGATATTTGTATGTTGTGTATATTTCCTGGAAAATAGGGTTTGGCGTCTACCTCGAATTTCCTCTTGTACATGACAAGAAAGTTTGACAAAAGAAAGCTGATTTCAAATGCCAAGTCCTGATTTCGAGGATAAATTACAAAATATTTTTTACGTTTATTTATTTTTAATTTTCTTATTTTTGCCTGCGTAGGTATAAAGATTGTTTGCAAACCAATTATTAATGAGATTTCAATGTGGTCTTGGTGGCGAACAGTGTAGACCTTGATCAGAGACCGCATTTTGTGGAGTCTACCAGCTCCTACTGCTGAATGAGTGGCATGCAATGCATGTTTAGAATTCAGTGTCATTTCCAGTTTTAGTTTAACCCTTAAAGCGCCAAGAAAAACTGCATATGAAAATGTCGTCTGTTTATGTCGTCTGCTGAATATTCTTGCAAACTTCTCAAAGCTATTTTTTGCGTACCGGCAAACAGTGTGGACCCAGATCAGACTGCTCCTAAAGGAGCAGTCTGATCTGGGTCCACACTGTTTGTAGAAATGACTTTTAACTCACAAGCAGAAGATAAAGCAGACGACAGTTGTTGTGATTGGCGCTTTAAGGGTTAAGGGGACGATGAATTTGGTAGGTTTTTAGCTATGTTTTTACAAGGGGGCAGTTTTTGTGAATTCCCGTTTTGCATTCCTGCACAGTATGTACCTTCTGAAGAGGGAACGGGAGCAAATTATTTCCTTCGAAAATAGATCCCTCTTCATAAGAGAAAAGACAATGCTGTCAGTTGCCTCTCCAAAAAGTAGTTCCCTTTAAAGGCCATTTAGTTTTATTTCTATTTTAACCCTTAAAGCGCCAAGAAAATCTGCATCTGAAAATGTCGTCTGCTTATGTCGTCTGATGCATCTTCTTGCAAACTTTTCAAACTTACGTTTTGCATATAGGCAAACAGTGTGGACCCAGATCAGACTGCTCCTAAAGGAGCAGTCTGATCTAGGTCCACACTGTTTGCAACAATGACTTTTAAAGTAACCGGCAGAAGACAAAGCAGACGACAATTGTTGTGATTGGCGCTTTAAGGGTTAATAACTGTCTTACGTGCTTAGATTTTGTTCAATGTCTTTTACAGTTTAAGTTCAAAATGACAGTTTCCTTGTGAATGCCTGTTTGTTTTAAAATGTTATCAGTGTCCTCTATAGATTAACTCTTAAAGCCCAAGCAAAATTTGTAGCGGACGACATTCTTTTTTTTTTTTTTTTTTTTTTTTTTCATAGAAAATAAGTATTGACATTTTATGTGAATTGTCTGCATGGCAGACGATTCACATGAAATGTCAAGACATATTTCTATGAAAAATATTAACAACTGTCTGCTGCAGTTGTGATCAGGGCTTTGAGAGTTCATTTTAAATGCCTCATTGTTTTATTGCCATTTGTCTTTCCTTCTTTGTAATTATAAGTTAGCACAGATTCTCTTTTTATTTGGATTTTTAGCTCACCTGAGCTCTGCTCAGGATGAGCTATTGTGATCACTTTTCGTCCGTCGTCTGTCCGTGCATCCGTCCGTTAACATTTTCAAACGACTTCTCCTCTGAAGCCGCTGAGCCAATTTTGCTCAAATTTCATATGGAGCCTCCTTAGGGTGGGGGAACGAAAAATTGCTAAAATGGTCGCGGTCCGTTGACCAAGATGGCCGCCACGCCCATATATGGTAAAAACCTTTAAAAAATCTTCTCCTCCAGAACCGAGAATGTCTTGGGGCTGAACCTTTGCAGGAATCATCGGGGACGAGAGGTCTACCAAAATTGCTAAAAGAACATTGACGTCTGACCTTTTTACGGCAAGGTCAAGTTTGCTTCCTATGCATTTGTATGCATTTGTATGGGAAAAACCTTTAAAAATCTTCAACTCCAAAACCGAGCATGCCTTATGGCTGAATCTTTGCATATATCATCGGGAACAGGAGGGCTTCCAAAATTGCTAAAATAATGGTCGTACGTTGACATTTGACCTTTTTACGGTTTTGCTTCCTTATGCATTTGCATGGGAAAAATGTTCAGAATATCAAACAACCTCTCCTCTGGAGCCCCTGGGCCAATTTTGCTCAAATTTCATGTGGAGCCTCCTAAGGTAGGGGGGAACAAAAGATTGCTAAAATGGTCACGGTTCGTTGACCAAGATGGCTGCCATGCCCATATATGGTAAAAACCTTTAAAAATCTTCTTCTCTAGAACCGAGGATGCTTTGGGGCTGAATGTTTGCATAAATCATCGGGGACAGGGGGTCTACCAAAGTTGCTAAAATAATGGTCATACATTGACATTTGACCTTTTTTACGGCAAGGTCAAGTTTGCTTCCTTATGCATTTGTATGGGAAAAAACATTTAAAAATCTTATTCTCCAAAACCAAGTATGGCTTGTGGCTGAATCTTTGCATATATCATCTGGAACGGGCGGTCTACCAAAGTTACTAAAATAATTATCATACATTGACATTTAACCTTTTTACGGCGAGGTCAAGTTTGCTTCAGTATGCATTTGTATGGGCCTCATACATTTGTATGGAAAAAATGTTGATAATTTCAAATGGCTTTTCCTCTGAAGCCTCTGGGCCAGTGTTGCTCAAATTTCATGCGGAGCCTCCATGGGCAGGAGAATGAAAGATTGCTAAAATGGGTATGGTCCATTGATCAAAATGGCTGCTATGCCCATATATGGTAAAACCTTTAAAAATCTTCTTCTCCATAACCAAATAAGCCCTGGGTCCTAATCTTTGCACAAATTATGGGGGACAGGAGATCTACCAAAATTGCTAAAATGATGGTTCTGTGTTGACATTTGACCTTTTTACCTCCAAGGTCAAATTTGCTTCCCCATTTGTATGGGCCATATACATTTATATTGAAAGTATCGAAGTGACTTGTAGATCAACAGTAGTTAAAATTGTTCTGATTGGAAATCTAAGATGGCCATCATCTGGTTTATATTTATAATATTTCCCTGCCACTGTGCTGTTTACATGTATAAAATCATGATTCTTCAGAAACCACTTAGCCAATTTCCACCAAATTTCACATTGATCCTTATGTTGAAATGTGATTGATAGTTTATTCAAATCATCATGCTCCAATGAATGTCAGGGCCATATATTCTTCTTCAAAACTAAGAACTGCTCAAATGATGATATTTTCATTAGTTGCGATGATAGGATTGGAAAAATTTTGCATAACATCTGCATGTCTGCAGCGGCTATGTCACTCAGGTGAGCGAACCGTGGCCCGTGGGCCTCTTGTTATTATTTGTTTTTGTTATTGGCTTTGTTTTCTTTTAGTTGTGATTTTTTTATTTAGTTTATCTCTACAAGACAACAATCTGTCTTTGTGAATATGTTAATAATTTATTGTTTGTTAATCTTTACTCCTTTCTGGGCAAATTCAGCAGACGACAATGTTTACGTACATATGTATCTTTCGTCGAAAATGGAAATTGTTTCCTAAGGAAATGTCAAAACCCAACTTTTGGAAAACATAAACAAGAAATAATATAAAATAAATAAAAAATGTCGTCTGCTGAAATTTTACCCGGCGTTACTAAGTGTTAATTTTCTTTATTGTTGGTTCACATCTCAATGTTAGGATGATTTTACATTCGGGTCTTGACATGAGAAAAGGTCTATTATATCCTTTGTGAATAGCCAACCTGTGGACCCGCGCAGTCTGCTCAAGACATTTGCTGGTTATTCTGTATTCCATACCGTAAAGTGATCAGGCTTTAAGCGGACAAGGAAGGCCTTGCTTAGACTGCACGAATGCGCAGGTTGACTGGGCCTCCTTGTCCGCATACCTAGAACTTTGAATTTGCTATTGCAGAGGACAGTTAGCAGGCACTGCTTGGAGTGCTTGATTTTGGCGGATTTTTAATTCCAACTCTAAAAGCGTCACTCACAGCAGGTCAAAGTACCAACAGAGAGCATTTTATTGTATTTTTCCGAGAAAAAAGTATTGGCGTTCCATGCCAATCGCTTGCTATGCAGATGATTCGCATGAACTGTCCGGCCTTATTTAGCATAATATTATATAAACTGTCAAGCCTTATTTTCGCAGTAAATAAAGATAAGATAAAATGTGGTCTGCTATAATTTTTAAATTCGCTCACAGGGTAAATGGGAAAACCGGGAAACACTAATCATTTATCGTTTGCTAATTGTCGCCTGTACTTGACTAAACTTTTACGAATTTGTTTCTGTTTGTTGTTAATTTGTAAAACGTTCGACAAAAATGTTGTTACCAGAATTTTGAATAAATGAGCTCTTGTCACTCAAAAAGGGGCTGTTTTATCCAGCTGCGAACAGTGAATGTCTAAATCAGCCGGCGCTTCCGCACAGTCTGTTCCGAACCATCTAAGTTCGCTATAATAACTTCAATGACTCGAACACCGGTGGCTGATTCGAACTCATTTTTGAGGACCTATGATTTTTTCGATTTCTATTTAAAGAAAACACATACTTTAGGGATATTTTAGGGAAATTTTCTTATTTTATCATGAGAATGTACGTTGTGTGTCCTAATCAAAATCGCACCATCGAGGCGATTCTAATAAGTACATTCAAAATACTTTTATTTTATAGATCGAAAAGACATCCTGACCCGGCGATTAAGCTACGATTAACCTTTAGTGGCTTGAACTACCCATGTCTAGAACAAATGTACATGGTCCCAAAGATATTCGAGCTATTGAAGCTCGACTGTATTTATTTAAACGAACAGTAAAATACTTACTGGACCCAGGATGGAGAATCCACGTGACTTTTGAGATAGTGTGCACTGAGAAATTGCCATTGGTTCGAGAAGGATTTTCCATAATAATTTCCTTAATACCGGACGGACTTTTTTTTTTCCAAACAAAGCCTTCTATACCCCTATTTAAAGAACACCCGTTGCTAAGATCTCTGTCGTACTTACGGCTTATAGTTTTTGCAAATACTTCGGGCGAGATTTCTGAAACTTCCCGTTTTGGATTCAAACAGTTGATCGAACTTTTTCTGAAAAGAATAACAGAAATGGGAAGCAGTTTAGCATGACTGGCTGGTAAAAAATTCCGCAGATGACGTTTTATTATTTTTTTTAACCTGAAAATAGGCTTTGACATTTCGTGCAAATTGTCTTCTGAAAAAGAGACAGTTAGACAGTTTGCATCATGTATCGAATCCCGTTTGTGTGAAAAATAAGAAAATATCAATTTGTCGTCTGCCGAATTTGCCAAAAAAAGTAGTAAAGTTTAAAAACAAAGAAAGATCTTTTTCAGAAGGGGTATCTGCGCTGTATTTGAAAGAAGAAGAAATTCCACCCATTATCAAAACATCCCGAGACTGCACAGACGCGCAGGCTGATTTAGGTTTTGTTGTACGCATTTGCATTGTTTGATGGAGCTCAAATATATTTCTACATATTTATTTATCTTTTTGGACCACATTCTTACATTGATACCACAACAAATGGACCGGGTCAAATGAGGAGGAAATACGCATATTCAAATAATCAGTCCTCATCCACTTGAGCTGATGAGAGCCTTTTCCCTCAGTTTGTACATTCTGTCTTATCTAAGTGTCTATCAGTTTACCCTGAGAATTTGGACAGACACGCCTGAGCAAACAGTGTAGACCCAGATCAGACGCCGCGGAACGGGGCGTCTGATCAGGGTCTACACAGATTGCCAGTCATTCAGCAGCTTTTAAACACATGGACAGGTAGTAAACTCTGATGGACTTGTAAGTGTGGTAAGGAGTGCTGAATACTAGATATATACGGCCATAATTGACGTAGCCAGAACGGAATTAGATTTACACAGAGCCAGACAAAACTTGTAAAATTCTTCCTAGTGTCGCTAGCACCTAAAGGAAGCAACATTTTTTTTTCTTTAAGAGCAGTCTCTATGGTGAAGAAGCGAAATATTTATGTTAGTTGATGTCACTTTAGTGCAAATAATTTTATTTTTTCTTACGCATCTTAGGCACTTGCGTATTGTGCGTAATGAGCATTATGCTTGTGTACGCCGTTTTACGAATGCGCGAATCGATATGTTAGTTGCGCGGGGTTTTTTTTTACGAACGCGAAAAAATTACTATTATTTGCGCGTTTCAATTGCGCGATTTTTAATTACTTTTACAGGTAACCTGGACACATGATATATTTTTGTATTATAATTGTATCTCGTTATCAAAACCATAGAACTCATAACGAGATTCAATTATATTGCTTCCGTTCGCCAGGCGTTGAATTCAACGTCTGTTGCCCCCTGCTCGCCAACGGGGAGGTGGAAGTCTGAGCAGGATTTTATTTTTTTGGAGGGTAGAATTGGATAGACCTTCCGTCTTTCACGATACAAAGACTGGGCGATAGAACGCACATCTCCCGATCCCATAAGCTGATCTGCAAACTTGTGGCGCTCATTCCTAATGATTTTTGACGGTCGGGAGGTGGGATCATCCGTTCTTTTCTTTTCACTTGCGCTCGCAGTTGTTGTCTTTCAATTTTCTTTTCATCTTGTTCATGATTATGTTCTAGGTTTATGGGATTCACTGTTGACATTGATAGCTCATTTTCTCGCGCATTTCATACAACGTCACGGTATGATTTTCGCGAAATGATATACGGCCCTTGTGTATTGTGCGTAATGAGCATTATGCTTGTGTATTGTGTCAAAAATATAGATCGAATCACAAATATGAAGTTTTCGGCCCTGCATGCAGTTTTTGTACCGCGAATACACAAAGGGACTTCTGATAAATAAAAGCAAAGTCTTGATATGCATCTTAACTGTCGAGAACGAAAGGAGGAATGGGACGTAGACTGTTGAACAAATTTAATGAAACATTAGGGAAGGCAAGGCAAAAATGAACTCAAATGGAGTTGGGTTAACCAATAGAAAATATACACTGTACATATAATCATAGCAAATTACATTACGAAAACACGCCTATACAAATATATAGAAAATTTCACCTCCAAAAACTGAAAATTTTCAGATAAAAAACTCTGAAATTTTTCATATTTCTGCTCAAAACATAGATTGTGGGTACTCGTTAGAACCGCCTCGGCGAGGCGGTTCTAACGAGTACCCACAATTTATGTTTTTGAGCAGAAATAAGAAAAATAATGTATACCCCTGTAAACCCCAGTTTTACTATATAAAAGTGGGGTTTAAGGGGGTCAAAATTATACAGGCGTGTTTTCGTGATGGAGATGTATGAACACAACATTGTTACAGTTTAACCATTAAAACGCAAATCACAACTGCAGCAAACGACACTTTTAAATATTTAATTATTTTTCATAGAAAATAAGTCGACATTTTGTGTGAATCATCTGCTTGGCAGACGAGACGATTCATATGAAATGTCAAGACTTATTTTCTATGAAAAATAAAAAGAATTAGAATGTCTGCTACATACTTTGCTTGGCGCTTTAAGAGTTAACAAAGCACATAAGAAAAGCACAAATGAAATAAAATACATGTAACTGACAAACGTAGCAACGCAATTAAAACTGAAGCAAAATCATGCAAACTGAGATTGT
Source organism: Anodontia alba (assembly GCA_964016985.1). NCBI lineage: Eukaryota > Metazoa > Mollusca > Bivalvia > Lucinida > Lucinidae > Anodontia > Anodontia alba. The sequence continues at coordinate 154,254,568 of OZ024821.1, forward strand.
AAAGACAGCAAAACAGAAAAATAAAACAACTCAGACCATTACGAAAACACGCCTATTCAAATTTATTGAAAATTTCACCACCAAAAACTGGAAGTTTTCCGATAAAAAAAATCTGATATTTTTCATATTTCTGCTCAAAACATAGATTGTGGGTACTCGTTAGAACCGCCTCGAGGAGGCGGTTCTAACAACTACCCACAATCTATGTTTTTGAGCAGAAACAAGAAAGATAATGTATACCCCTGTAAACCCCAGTTTTACTATATAAAAGTGGGGTTTAAGGGGGTCAAAATTATATAGGCATGTTTTCGTGATGCAGAAGGACGCTTACAGTTTTGTGCCATCCCAGATATGCACCATTCTCCTAAACTGGGGAAAAGATTGTACAACTTGCATCTAGTTTTGGGGGCTGTTGGGAGCAAGGTATAAATTAGGTGGTGAGGATTGAAACCAACCAAACAGAAAAAAGGAAGCCAGGGGCTATATTTCATAGAAAGGCCAAATCTAATGGGACAATACTAGAGACTGTCTGAATTTCTGTTAGTCCTATACATAAGTGTATTTTGTTTAATTTCAGATCAAGTTTAAATTTAGCAACGGTACAATTTAGTGTTATATGGTTGAAAATCAGACATAGTCTACTTTTTTACTTTTGTTTATTTTTTCATCAAAATTAGGGTACTTGTGTTCAAGGTAAACAGACCAATTTCTTATGCTGTATTTTGTCAGTCTAAATTTGAGACCAAATTTGGAAGTCAAGGAATATTGTGAGGGTCAGCATTTAGCCAAATGCTATAATGGAAGTCTATGGAAATGCAATTAGGCTCTTGGTCCCTGTTACGAAAAAGGAAAGGGAAAAGTACAGGGAGAGCCACAATCACAAGCCGCAGCCCTTCCTAATTACCAAGAGGAAGAGGAAACAAACAAAACCGAACAAGCGCAAATCGAACAAACGTACAAAAAAACGCCTCGTAGAATAAACCACAAAACAACAAAGAGTAAGTCTAACACCGGGACCATCGCTTTAGAACGTTCAAGCCGGCTCGGTGACTAAGTCTGAAGCGCGTCCGACTGGTGATCAGGAAGTCGTGGGTTCGATCCCCACCGGGTCTGGCAACACTCGTGGAGATCGATCATGAATACGGTCATTCTTTCCCTCCCGCTGATTCAAGAAGGGCAGCTGTCAGTTTATGGCGAAAGAATGTGCACAAGTACTGGTTAGAGACTAAGCATGCCAATGAAAAGTGTGGTTATGTAAATTGCCTGGTCCTACATGACCTTAATAGTGTTGACTGGGCCGTTCAACTGCAACCCAATCCATCCAACCATTCCTATTACATTATTACGGAAGGTCCTAAGGTCATACCTAGTGGTAGTCACGAGGAGTAAGTAGTATAGGCTGGGGTAAGTCTGCTTGCATGTCTTTCCTGGAAATACAGGAATTTTGAGAACTGGTCTTACATACACCATGGTTCGTGCGCATGTACGATACGATAATGCACGAGCTTACGCATTGTCGCACGAACATGCGCAGAGCCATGATTTATCACAAATTTCATGCATGCAGACTGCCCCCATCGCGAGATAGTTCATGTTGAATGTTGGGGAATTTTGTCTATTATGTTATAATTATCTTTATACTGGTACTGCTGTAAACACATGGAGTTGCATGATGAAGACTTTTGTGATTTCATGTTGGCTTTACTGCACATTAAGCCCCTTCTGAAAGGGGTACATTCTAAAAATGAACAAATTCTTTTCCTTTTAAAAGTAGATCTCTTTTCAGAAGGGGCATTAAAAAATGACAGTCGCTTCCCATGAAAGTGTAACCTTCTCCTTAACCATTGTCCTGCTGAACCCGGATATACCCTGCCTTTGCAAACAGTGTAGATCCAGATAAGTTGGCTTCTGCGGAAGCCAACTTATTTGGATCTGCACTGTTTGCCATTAAGTATGTGAATTTATAGCAGTAATGCTGATCAAATTATCTGATTGGCTGAAAATTAGAAGTAGGCGTGGCTTATTAATTTATTCAGCAGGACAAGAGTTAATATATCGAAGAAAAGCATTAAAATATCAAATAAATGATAACCGCAGAAAACGCACGAAGACGAGAGAGTATACTATTTGATTTCATTGGGTCGTAAAACTGTACTTCTGGACATTTGCGCCCAGCGAAAATTCAGATCAGTCTGATCAGAATCTACACTGGGTGCTTTTTGGATAGCCAACAATTCAACGTTTCTTAATGGGTAAAACGAAGACTGATCAGATTGTACGAATGCGCAGGCTGATTTGAGTCTTCGTTTGGCACACAGACCAGAAGGTCCGTTTTGTCACGTAGAGGCTCAATTTATGCCATCTTTTTCAGGATGAGCCGGAGACCATGCCATCTCCTCCATTCCGTTGCGAGCAATGTTTCCAGGAGTTTAGGTATAAGCAGTCCTTACATCGTCATCTTAAACGTCATAGAGGAGAAAAAACATTTTCTTGTTCCATCTGTACCCGGGCGTTTGTCACAAAATGGGACTTAAAGCAGCATGAAGAAAGCCACAATGCTCGCAAAAGCTATGTCTGTGATATTTGCGGCAAAGCCTACAAGCAAAATGCTGGACTTTATACTCACAAATTCATTCATTCGAAAGATTTCAAATTTTCTTGTTCATTTTGTGAGGATAAGTTTAAGACGTGGAGACATCTTCGACGTCATGTTAAATCCATTCACGAGGAGAAACCTCAGTGTCCGGTGTGTGGCAAACGCTTCTCAGACTTGACAGGACATTTGAAAGTTTGTGGACTGAGAGACAGGGTAGCGAATTTCGTCTGTAATTTCTGTGATAAAAAGTTCAAGTCCGCAAAGACATTGAAAGAACATTCCCAGTACAGTCATTTGGATCCAGAAAGATATTCTTGTCCTAGATGTGGCGGGCGCTTTGCTCACAGGAAAACACTGAGTGCCCATGTAAAGAAATGTCCAAGTCTCTTTATTGAAAACACGTCTGTGGAGGAAAGTGCACAGTGACAATACAAACTCCATTAGAGTCGGAAAGCGTACCACCAGACGTGCGCCCAGCGAAGATTCAGATCAGACTGCGGGAATGCGCGTTTTGGATAGCCACGGATGCAAAGTTTCTTCATGCGGACAACGAACTCTGATCAGACTGCGCGTATGCGCAGGCTGATTTGAGTTTTCGGTTGGCACACAACACAGAAGGTACGCTTTCTCACAATGCGGCTCAAATAATGATTGCTGCAAATATGTTAGAAACATGAACTCAGTTGTGAAACAGCTCTACTGTATGTAATAGAAAACGATACGTTTGCAGGGGAGACAAATCTTTTCTGTCAGAAGTGTTTTTGTCCCCTTCTAAAAAGGGGTCTATTCTATAATGTAGTAATTTGCTCCTAGATGGAGCAAATCTTTTATAGAGTATATCATTTTTCAGAAGGGGCTTGATTTGCTGTAAAGCAATCAGGAAGTCGCAAAGGTTGACTCCATTTGCGGAAAGGGTGAAAAATCCTCCAGCTACAGGGTGCCCCATAATATCTGCTACCATTTTCTGACGTAATAACTCTTTATTAAACATAAAATTTGTGACATGTATTATATCATTGTAAAGCCTACACATTTTTGACAAGTTGTATTACCTATCAATTGTCCAACGCATATAGCAATGCATGGCGTCCGAAATTATAGTACATGTTCCAAATGACGTCCGTTTTTAGAAACACTAAATCCAAACGTTCCCTGAAATTTCGAATTACAGATACACATGTGTGTACAACTTATTGCTCGCATTTCCCTTCTAATAGCAGTTTTTAGTTCGTCCAATGATTCAGAAAGTGTAGTGCAGACTCTGTCTTTCAAGTAACCCCATAAAAAGAAATCTAGGGGGTTCAAGTCGAGGGAGTGCGGCGGCCATTCTCTAGCGGTCCTGAATGAGATGAGATGAATTGCTCGCCGAAGGTTTGTTCAAGCCAGGCTAACAAATGACGAACTGTATGTGAGGTGGCGCCATCTTGCTGAGACCAGATTCCGCCTATGTTATTATTACATTTTCATCGAAAAGCTGGCAAGAATTTTGTCCGTAGGAATCTCAAATAGCGGTCACTGTTTACAGTTGCAACATCTCCCGATTCCTCTTCAAAAAAGAAAGGCCCGATGATCCCAGCAGAACTCATTGCCGCCCACGCTGTAATCTTTTAGCCATGTAAAGGTTTTTCCAGGTACAAATCTGGCTTCTCGCTTGCCCAAAATCGACAGTTTCTTGTGTTTACCTGTGCATTCAAATGGAAATGTGCCACGTCTGAGAACCAGATGACATCTGCGATGTAATCATTTCCTTTCATCCAACGCGCGAAATGCAGCCTGCTTTCAATGGCATTGTCTTTGAGATGTTGCATCAGAGATATTGTTTACGGTGCAAGTTTTAAATCAAATCTCAACATTCTATGAACACTTGTCTTACTAGCTTGATTAGAAATGCTACCTAGAACTTTTCTTACTGACATTTGTTTCTCCGATCACTTGTCTCACTTCAGCAATGTTTTCTGCACTCCTGACTGACTTTGGTCGACCTGAATTTCCGTGCCTGCCATCAGTGACTGAGCCGGTTTCCTCGAAACGTTTTACAGCTCGATGTACATGGTACTTTTTAATGTTTTCAGCGGGATATTTTTTCTTCAATTCCCTTAACACTGTAACCGGCGACTTGGTCGAATAATAGAGCTTTACGATCCTAGTAGACATTAGCTTCGCCGACGCCATCTTCGAAAAAAACCGCACGTTTTAAATGACGTACGTCAACCTGTTTCCCTGACGTTTTACAAATCAAAACTTATGTCCTTCCTGTTTCATCTGATGTACAACATCAGTCATTGCAAGCTTTTGTTTCATTTTTATTCGCCGGCGAAATGGTAGCAGATATTATGGGACACCCTGTAAATACGAAGTCCTCTTATTCCCGAGCGTTTGACAACAGTATATAGATAACAGTTCTCAAAATTTTTATATTTTCAGGAAAAACATGCAAGTAGGAAAATGCTGAGTGTGTATGTACAAAAATGTTCACGTGTCTTTAACCCTTCTCTTGCTGAACACAACATGTCCTGTCTTAGCAAACAGTGTAGATCCAGATCAGTTGGCTTCTGAAGAAGCCAACTGATCTGGATCTGCACTGTTTGCCATTAAGTATGTGAATTTATATCAACAACCTGGATCAAGTAATCTGATCGGCTGAAATTTGGAATTGGGCGTGGCATCTTAATTTATTCAGCATGACAAGGGTTGATAAAAACACGTCTGTGGAAAATAGTACACAGTGAAAATACGAATTCCCTTAGAGCGTCAACGTCAGAAAACGTACCTTCGGACATGTGTGCGCCCATCGAAGAATCAGACCAGCTTATGCATTCGCGCAGTCTGATCAGAATCTTCTTTGGGTGCTTTTTGAATAGCTACCCAGTAAACATTCTTTATAAATCTATAGAGGGCCGTGAACCGCCCGTCTGGGTAGCTGACGGGCTGATAACAGCCCTCTATAGATTTATAAAGGTACAGATACAAAGTTTCTTCATGCGGACAACGAAGACTGATCAGACTGCGCGGACGAGCAAGTAGATTTGAGTCTTAGTTGGGCGCACATGTCAGAAGGTACATTTTTATCCCCCGACCGATAGGTTCGGGGGATATAGCGATCAGCATGGCGTCCGTTCGTCCATCCGTCCGTAGACACATCCTTGTGCGCTCCAAAACTTTGATACCCTTAGACATATTTCGATAATATTTGGTAGGAATGTTGAGGAGGACCAGTAGGCGTGTCGCGTGCAAGAGATACGACTCTGTCTTCGTTATGTAGTTATCTCCCCTGAAGCTGAAATCTTGTGCAGGCCATAACTCCCATACTGTTTGAGATTTGATAATATTTGGAAGGGATGAAGAGGAGGACCAGTAGGCGTGTCGCGTGCAAGAGAGACAACTCTTACTGACTTCGTTATGTAGTTATCTCCCCTGAAGCCGAAATCTTGTGCAGGCCATAACTCCCTAGCCTTGCCCAACGCTTAGAAATATACATATATATATATTGGCTTATTGAGCTCTGTGGCTAGTCTATAGGTAATATGGTCTGGATTTCTATATATTTCAGAGACAACGTTAACCCATAGACTAGCTAAACATTGCATCAAAAAGTAGAATATAAATTAAAAAAAAGTAAAAAAAAAAAGTGACAAACATACTTATATATTGGCCTAGTTGCTAGGCTAATAACTCCCGTACTGTTTGAGATAATTTGATAATATTTGGTAGGAATAAAGAGGAGGATCAGTAGGTGTGTCGCGTGCAAGAGAGACAACTCTCACTTCATTCTTTATGTAGTTATCTCCCGTGAAGCAGAAATTGTAGACTCACCCTTGTGCGCTCCATTACTTTGATACCCTTAGACATATTTTGGTAATATTTAGTGGGAATGAAGAGGAGGACCAGTAGGCGTGTCGCGTGCAATAGAGACAACTCTCACGTGTCACGTGCAAGAGAGACAACTCTCACATTATTTGTTATGTAGTTATCTCTACTGAAGCAGAAATTGTACTCATCCTTGTGCATCGCATAACTTTGATACCCTTAGATATATTTTGGTAATATTTGGTAGGAATGAAGAGGAGGACCATTAGGCATGTCACATGCAAGAGAGACAACTCTCACTTTCTTTGTTAAGTGGTTATCTCCCCTGCAGGTAATAACTCCAATACTGTTTGAGATAATATGATAATATTTGACAGAAATGAAGAGGAGGACCAGTAGGCATGTCATGTGCAGGAGAGACAACTCTCACTTTCTTCTTTATGTAGTTATCTACCCTGAAGCCAAAATCTTGTGCGCTCCATAACTTTGATACCCTTAGACATATTTTGATAATGTTTGGTAGAAATGAGGAGGACCAGTAGGCGTGTTGTGTGCAAGAGAGACAACTCTCACTTTCTTCTTCTTTATGAAGTTATCTCCCCTGAAGCCGAAATCTTATGAAGGCAATAACTCCAATACTGTTTGAGGTAATATAGTAATATTTGATAGAAATGAAGAGGAGGACCAGTAGGCATGTCATGTGCAAGAGAGACAACTCTCACTTTCTTCTTCGTTATGTAGTTATCTCCCCTCAAGCTAAAATTTTGTGCACTCCATAACTTTGATAGCCTTAGACATATTTTGATAATGTTTGGTAGAGGCATTGGTAATGACCAATAGGTGTGTCACATGCAAGAGAGACAACCTTTACTGTGATTGTTTTCTAGTTACCTCCCCTGAATGAATTTCTAAGCCAAATTCTTGATTATGCGGTTTGAAATACTTTGTTAATATTTGGTAGAGGCATAGATAAGGACCAGTGGGCAGGTCGTGTTCAAGTGTACTCTCACTTTCTCCATTATGTACTTAAATCCCCTGATGCTGATATCTTGTGCAGGCCATAACTCCCATACTGTTTCAGATAAATTGATAATTTTTGGTAGGGACATATATCAGGTCAAGAAGGTTTGTAGCATGCAAGAAGGACAACTTTTACTCTGTTGAGTTTTTTACCCCAATAAACATACAGCAAGTTCCTTTATCTTTACAATTAATTAAAGCATTTATTTTTGCTATTATTTCTGAATATGTACACTCACAAATTCAAAGTATTTGCAAATATTGTGTATCCTGTATAAATTATCACATCAGAAGTAACTATTAGATGATTTTGACAAAAATAAAAAAAAATAAAATAAAGAAATAAAAGAACACGCAAAAATAAAATCATTAACAGTACACCTATTATTGTTTTCACTTATTATTTTTGGTCACATTTCATACTCTGTTTGCATCTTTTTACTTTGCCCAGTTTCATATTTCCATGATATCAATTTTTTTACACTAAATTTAGAAATGGCGGGTTGGTCGGGGGATTTGCCATCTCCTCTGATGGCTATTTTCCACGTTGTGGCTCGGTAGATTGATACATTTCTATAAAGTATATACTGTATTTAACCTAATTACCGCACATACCCCTATAATCGCACAGTCAAGCAATTCCGTTGTCTTCAGATTACAGTCAGTGTATTTTTAGTCTATTACTTTGTAAAGGCATATGCTGTGGGTACCCATTTGAATTGCATCGACTTGTCGATGCAATTCAAATGAGTACCCACAGCATATGCTATAAAGGAAATCAGGAAAACACACACACACACACACACACAAATCTCTCGCGCAAGCATTATTTGATAAGTCATTCGCTTATCTGTTTTTAAGTGTACCCTTAGTATAGGTAGGTACATATTTCACCACAAGTTTCCCCTGTATTTTCAAAAACCTAAGCGCACAGGTCGTAATTAGGTCGAATACGGTACTTCTGAGTCATAGCTCTAGTTAAGCTATTTTTAAACCAAACACATTGATACATTTTCTCATTTCTCGACCAATTTACGTTGTGGGGTCGGCCTCGGTGGCTCAGTTGGATACGCGTCCGACTGGTCGTCAGGAGGTTGCGGGTTCAACCACATATTGCGGTTCAGATTGATCCGTCTCATCTTGACCTACACTGTTTGTAAATACAGTAAAATTTCGTTAAGACCACTCAAAAATAAGATTACTCCGCTATTAACCCTTAAAGCGCCAGTCACAACTATTGTCGTCTGCTTTGTCATCTGCTTGTGATTTTAAGTCATTTTTGCAAACAGTGTGGACCCAGATCAGACTGCTCCTAGTCTGATCAGGGTCCACACTGTTTGCCTGTATGCAAAAATAGGTTTGAAAAGTCTGCAAGAATATTCAGCAGACGACATAAACAGACGACATTTTCAGATGCAGTTTTTCTTGGCGCTTTAAAGGTTAAGACGAGCTTTTGCAAGTCCCAAATAGGTTTTCTTGTTATTCTACACAGTTCCAGATAAGAGGGATATCCGCGTGATATTTTTCTTATCTCTCCACAAAAAATATGTTGTTGCAACTCATTACAAGCGCCTCGCAGGGGCGCTTCTAATGAGTACCACAAATTTTTTTGGTGGAGAATAAGAAAAATATCAGTACTTTTTGGTTGAAAAAAGATTCTTATGTGGAGCTATGTTCTACATTTCATTCATAACCCTAAAACTGCCAATCACAACAATTGCCTGCTTTGTCATCTGCTTGTGATTTTAGAAGTCATTTTTGCAAATAGTGTGGACCCAGATCAGACTGCTCCTCTAGGCCTGTATGCAAAATAGGTTTTAAAATTTTGCAAGAGTATTCAGCAGACGACATAAACAGACGACATTTTCAGATGCAGATTTTCTTGGCATTTTAAGGGTTAAGACCACCCCGCTAATAAGACCACTTTTAGGCAGTACCAAAAGGCGGTCTTAAATAGCGAAATTTTACTGTATCTGTTTTAATAAGTCGAACTGGAAAGGGTTAAAAAACTCATTTAACTACTGGGTGATATGTTTAAAATGTGCCCTTTCTCCGGTTGCGGCCCGTCTGACCTACTCTATTTACCCACTGAAGTGTCTATACGGTATTTACCCTATGTATCAGAACACCTTAATTCCATATCATACTTACCATAAAATTCGAACATCCATTTTACTACCTGTTGATATGTCTGCTAACTGCTTGATGAATGACAAACCCTGTACATCTTAACATTTTACATGCAGGGTAAAAAAATCAGCAGACGACATTTTGAAATATTTTTCTTATTTTTCCTAGAAAGACAATTTGCATGAAGAGTCAGGTCCTGTTTTCTAGGGAAAATAAGAAAAATATCGCCAATTTGTCGTCTGCTGAATCTGCCCATAGCGTTGTAAGTGTTAATCTTTATCTTTAAAGTAAAATCTGCATGCAAAAAAAAAAGTCCTTGATTCCAAACAATAACCAGGGTTTAATGGTGTATAAACCAAAACTTCGACGTAAGTCTGAATAAAGACTACTGTATTTTTGGGTCGAATGTTTCCAATCGAGCCATGGTATCCATACATCAAAATTTCCTTAAGGTTGTTGTCCATGTTATTATGATTGACCAATGAAATCAGACCACGCGTTTGTACAAAATCCAGGTTACGGTTATTTATAGCCGCGCTATTCTTGTCGTTGTGACGTCAGTTCCGTCTAAAGAGGGGTATCTGTAAAACATTGACTGAGGCACTGGCAAAAAGTATAGACCCAGACCAGACGCAGAACGTGGCGACTGATCAAGGTATGCACGCTTTGCTTAAATTACAGAAAGTTAAGAGATAAATGAAACAATCTTAAGTCCCCGTTTGGGATCATTTTCCCAGCCTACACTCAGAGACAATCGATCCACCAGTGCTGTCAGTGCTTTGATTAATTCAGCCAGCATGTTTAGACAAAATCATCAGGTACAACGGTAACAACCTACGTCATAGCGCGGGTTTTGGATCTATAAGCAACGGTATCGGATCCATATATTTTGCAGCCTTTTTGAAAGCGAAAGGTAAGTTTGTTCGATCGTAAAGCGTTGGACATTAAAAGGAGACACAACAAACGGGTCAGTGGGGAGCTTCCAAGCTTAAGTAAACTGAGCCATGAAAAGCCCACCTAACTACATTATCTAAAGTTAGAGAAGCCGATAAGAATTTAGAAGATATCGTGCGCATTTCTGCGAAAAATTAAGAATTTTACCTAGAAAACACCCTTTATCTGCAGAACATAGAATTTTCAAGGTCAATGCGGCCTTCCCAGTCAGCATTCTACGTAAATCTATATCGGGCCGTCATCGGCCCGTCAGGGTAGCTGACGGGCCGATGACGGTCCGATGTAGATTTACGTAGAATGCTAGCTGGGTTTTTATCTGCGCCTATCATTTTGAAGTGGTATTATTATTAGACAACAAACTAAATGCAGAATTTTGATGTAGTAAACACTAATGAAAGCAGTGGTATCGGCCACACCTACATGTCTCTGTGGGTTGATTAAAATCCGGACTATTGATCTCCATTATATTTATATCTTTTTATGCGTTTCCTGCTCCAAAAGGATCTGTATTATTCAGTTAAGAATTCAACATTACAAATGCCTGATAGTCGTTGAGCACTGTCTAAAGACAACAGCCCTTTGTGCTCCTATGCGTTAAAACAGGTGTATCATTTCCTTATTGTCCAAAATTCAAAATAAGTTAGCATCAAAATATTCAATGTACTGAAGAATTATAATCGGTTTCCTTGATTTAGGCTGTAACCAAAATTAAATAGTATATTTAATTGTACACTAGTAGGCAATGAAACCAGACGTATTTCGGTAAATTATGGCGGGTAAAACTTTGTCATATAAAACGAAAGGGCTTATAGCTAGCAGATATGAAGACGATATCTTTCAATAGAAGGCATGTAATACTAAAATAATCTTATGTTTTTTGTCTGCGAGATATGATGTCGTGCACACTCTATCTAAAGAACTGGCGCCAGGCACACCTGTTGTGATGATCTAGTTGATCGACTCAGTATCGGGAGATAGACAAATGAATTCCAACACACATCACGAAAACATGCCTATATAATTTTGACCCCCTTACACCCCACTTTTATATAGTAAAACCGGGGTTTACAGGGGAATACATTATTTTTCTTATTTCTGCTCAAAACCATAGATTGTGGGTACTCGTTAGAACCGCCTCGGCGAGGCGGTTCTAACGAGTACCACAATCTATGTTTTGAGCAGAAATATGAAGAATATCAGAATTTTTTTTTTATCTGAAAATTTTCATTTTTTGGTGGTAAAGTGTTCAGTATATTTGAATAGACATGTTTTCGTAATGAGTACGGATTTTTGATATGCTAACAGCCAAATTTTGATTTAAAATATACTAGGCAAATGTTAGGGTAATGGCAAAAATTGTCTTCAAGCACCTTGTGTAGATAACATTTATTCATGCAGGCAGAAATCTGCAGTCCAAGCATCTATATTGTCCACAGCGTTGATTTAGTAGTCACTTCCTGTATTTATTTGTATACATGGAAATGTTAGTAGTTGATTGGGGGATAGATAAATGATTTCCAACACAATACGGATTTTTGATATGCTAACAACCAAATTTTAATTTAAAATGTACCTCAAATAAAATTAACATATGACACCACTGTCTCCATGAACAGACGCCATAAAACCTATTCTAGTATATTCATCTCTTGCAAAATTCCTTGCTCCCAAAGGACCGCGTTTTCAGAATTTATTATGAATGTATTGCAGCTGGAGGAAAATGAGTATTTTGCGGCCGTAAATGTTATCATGTACTTCATGTACAGGGGTCATATTTTCTGGTCCTTGAAGATCCATTACGAAAACACGCCTATTCAAATATATAGTACATTTCACCTAGAAAAAAAAATGAAAATTTTCAGATAAAAACTCAGATTTTTTAAATATTTCTGCTCAAAACATAGATTGTGGGTACTCGTTAGAACCGCCTCGGCTAGGCGGTTCTAACGAGTACCCACAATCTATGTTTTTGAGCAGAAATAAGAAAAATAATGTATACCCCTGTAAACCCCAGTTTTACTATACAAAAGTGGGGTTTAAGGGGGTCAAAATTATATAGGCATGTTTTCCTGATGCATAAGCTTATGTTGAAATATTTTGGATATAGTATACTGCTGATGTTTGTGTTGTCACATGAAGTACATATCAGTTTCATAATTACCTATCTAACTCAAGCCTTGTCCACATCTGTTCAATTGCACTGGCTCGTGCTGAAATGGGTACAACCCAAACTAAACTGTGCTTTATCTTGGGCATCTGAGCACGATTCGGAATTATTTATTTCTTAAAAAATATTTCATAAAAATTCCGTTATCGCATAAAAGATTATAGGAAGCTTTCTTCGCTAGAAGGTTTAAATTTGACACTGATGACTATATCCGCCATCAGATGCAGGCTTGCACAATTGAAATGTCTTCGGGGTTCTTCGAATGGTTTGCCTATCATAAGTTGAGCCTTTGTTAAAACACATAAATCCCTTAGGTAGCATTAATATTGAAATTGAATGCAAACTATATGTATAACTATTGAGACAAAAGATTAAAATAAAAATTTGATTTTGATATGCTGAAATCATAAGCATTATTTTGATACCAAATATATATGCAACGTTTCATGAAAGTTAAAAACAGTAATTTGTAATGAAATTTTACTATGAGGTTTTAAGGAAGTTTGCAATATTCACGTAATATTTAACATCTTAATATAGGAAGGCACATCTGACCGAAAAGTTCTATATCGAATACGCCGAATACATGTACATGTATGTAGTTACATACTGGTAAGGGTTTTTGATATAACAGGCCCATCACGAAAACATGCCTATATAAGTTTGACCCCCTTAAACCCCACTTTTATACAGTAAAATGGGGTTTACAGGGGTATACATTATTTTTCTTATTTCTGCTTAAAAACATAGATTGTGGGTACTCGTTAGAACCGCCTCGACGAGGCGGCTCTAACGAGTTCCCACAACCTATGTTTTGAGCAGAAATATGAAAAATATCAGAATTTTTATCTGAAAACTTTCAGTTTTTGGTGATGAAATTTTCAATATATTTGAAGAGGCGCGTTTTCGTAATGCAAAGGAAAAACATATTTTCAATTTCAGAAATGCTCTTTATACAAGAAAACACAGACGAATATTTTGTTTTAATTTTGCTTCCTATTACATTTCTTTGTTCCGATTATGGTCGAGTAATTTTGAGTAAATTTATAAATAAAGAAAATAGTTTTCCCGCCAAGCTCGTGCGCCGTTGAAATTTATCCTGCTCAAGTGTGAAGATACTAGGCGGGATATATTGGCAGCCCATGTTGTTGTGCTGCAAACACCGGACCAGTTCAGTGTGGTAGTTCGATCACTTGAACATCGTATTCTATAATACAATAAAATCTCCTTTTATCCGGTTTTGAACCTTCGCTTGCTTTTTTTTTCTGCCCCCGCCATTTTCAAGGGGCGGGGCGGGGGGATATAGTATCACCGCTGTCCGTACGTACGTCGGTCCGTCCCGTCCGTCCTGTGCGTCCTGTACGTAACACTTTTGGTTTCCGTGCGATATATTTTGAAAGGATTGGTGCATTGGATTGAAATTTTATACACAGGTATATAATCATAAAATACAGGTCATGTTCGATTTAGGGTAAAATCCGCCATTTTTTTTTGGGAGTTATGGCCCTTTTCGACTTTGAAAAATTTTCAACTTTGAAAAATGGTTTCCGTGCGATATCTTTTGAAGAGGTTGGTGTATTGGACTGAAATTTTGTACACAGGTATATAATCATAAAATGTAGGTCAGGTTCGATTTAGGGTCAAATCCACCAATTATTTTTGGAGTTACGGCCCTTTATCAATGTTGAAAAATAGTTGAAAATGGTTTCCGTTTGATATCTTTTGAAAAGATTAGTGTATTAGATTCAAATTTTATACACAGGTATATAATCATAAAATGTAGGTCAAGTTCAATTTAGGGTAAAATCCACCAATTATTTTTGGAGTTACGGCCCTTTATCAATGTTGAAAAATAGTTGAAAAATGGTTTCCGTTTGATATCTTTTGAAAAGATCAGTGTATTGGATTCAAATTTTATACACAGGCATATAATCATAAAATGTAGGTCAAGTACGATTCAGGGTAAAGTCCACCATTTTTTTTTTTTTTTTTTTAGTTATGGCCCATTTTCAACTTTGAAAAATGGTGTCCATTCGATAAAATTTTAAAAGATTAGTGAATTCGATTCATATTTTATACAGAAGCATATAATTATTAAATAAAGGTCAAGTTTGATTTAGGGTAAAATCCACCAAATATTTTTGGAGTTATGGCCCTTTATCAATGTTGAAAAATAGTTGAAAAATGGTTTCCGTTCAATATCTTTTCATCCGGACCCCCCAGGTTTACCTTTTGGTTAACTTTTTTTCAAAGTTGTGTTACCGTTATTCTTCAGCCGATTGCTTTCATATTTAGTAGGGATAGAGAGGACGACCAGTAGGTGTGTCACGTGCAAGAGAGACAACTCTAACTGACTCCATTTTGGAGTTACCTCCCGTAGTTTTTAAATCTTGTGCGGCCCATAACTCTAAAACCCTTCAAGGTATTTTCATGATGTTTCACCATTAGGTAGAGGACATTGAGTAGGTGTGTCGCGTATAAGAATGACAACTCTAACTGACTGTGTTCTTGAGTTATCTCCCATAGTTATAAAATCTTGTGCAGGCCATAACAATAACTCTTTGAGATATTTTCATGATACTTGATCAAGTTGTAAAGGACATTGAATAGGTGTGTTACATACAAGAACAACAACATTAGCTGACTCCCTTTTGGGAGTTGTCTCCCATAGTTGTTAAATCTTGTGCGGCCCTTAACTCTAAAAAACCTTATAAGTTATTTTCATGATACTTCACCAATAGGTAGAGGACATTGAGCAGGGGTGTCGCATACAAGAATGACAACTCTAACTGGCTGCGTTCTGGAGTTATCTCCCATAGTTATGAAATATTGTGCAGGCAATAACTCAATAACCCTTTGAGATATTATCATGATACTTGATCGTTGTAGAGGACATTGAGTAGGTGTGTCACATAACAAGAACAACAACTCTGACTCAGTTCTGGAGTTATCTCCCATATTTGTTAAATCTTGTGCAGGCCATAACTCTTCAACCTTTTGAGATATTTTTATGATACTTCATCAAGTTGTAGAGGACATTGAGTTGGCATGTCATGTACACAAAAGACAAGTCTGACTCCTTTTTTGAGTTATCTCCCATATTTTTTTAAATTTGCTGATGGTCATAACTTCTCTACCAGTTGAGATTTTTTGTTGATAATTAATAGGGATGCTTAGAACATTAAGAAGGAGAGTTGCATTTAAAAATTGTACTCATTACTCCATTTATTTTCAATTATCTCCCCTGGTTGTAAAATCTTGTGCACGCCATAACTCTTTAACCAGTGGAGACATTTTGATGATAGTATGTAGAGATGCTTAGAACATAAACTAGGAGTGTCACAATATGTAAGGACAACTCTGACCTACGGAATGTTGGAGTTATCTCCCTTACTTACACTTCGGATGCAGATTTATCAGCAATGCATGCAGCAGGCTTTATTTTTCTCGTTATATTTGGATTCTTTGTTGAACATCACTTACTAGCGAACACAAAATTGAGTTTCTCAGACTAATTTCTGAAGAGTTACAGGCCTTGCAGGCAAAGGGCCTTATATTTCTCATTATTTTTGGATTCTTTGTTGAAAATCACTTACTGGCGAACACAAAATCCAGTTTCTATGACTTACAGTTTGAGAGTTATAATCTTTGCAGGCAACAGGCCTTATTTTTCTCATTATTTTTCTCATTATTTTTGGATTCTTTGTTGAAAGTCACATACTAGCAAACAAAAAATCCAGTTTCCATGACTTACGGTTTGAGAGTTATAATCATTGCAGGCAACGGGCCTTATTTTTCTCATTATTTTCAGTCTCTTTGTTGAAAAACACAAACTTCAGTTTCTACAACTTATAGTTTTAGAGTTCTGTGTCTGATTCACAGTTGTGGAGTTATCACCCACTGCAGGGTTAAACAAGTGTATCCCTTGATAAAATTACATCTCTGATGCCCTAGATTGAAAACAGACTGCCATTTGCGGTGCGGTCAGGGGATTTGCCATCTCTTTTGATGGCTATTTTTTCAAGTTAACTCCCCCGAATGAATTTCTAAGCCAAATTCTTGTGCACTTCATAACTTCTAAATGGTTTAAAATATTTTGATAATATTTGGTAGAGGCATAGATAAGGGCAAGTAGGCATGTCCTGTATAAGAGAGACAACGCTGACTTTCTTTGTTAGGTACCTGAAGCCGAAAGCTTGTGCAGCCAAAATTGAATTTTGGACGGATTTTTCATAAACCTGTCCTTTAAAATAGCGATGTCTTGGCCGTGGGCATTGGGTCTTCCGAGGTTTACCTTTTCATTGACCTTTTGAAAAACCTGCCCATAATTTCTTGTTTTAAAAAAGCTTGATTTAGGGTAAAATCTGCCAATTATTATGAGAGTTATGGCCCTTTTTCAACTTCATTTTTTGCAAAATACCTGCGCGTGGGAGAGGATGGCCCTGGACGGGGCCATCTGTGTCATACTGACACATTTCTAGTTTTTTACACTTTCACTTTTTTTCCTTTTTCTTGCACTTGTGCATCATGACAGTTAGACCTAATACACCTGCACGTTCCTCGTGATGGTGTGGGAGTTGTTGCAGATTTAAAGATAGATAGGACCCCGTATTTTAGACGTATGTTTATACGAACAAAGCACCAAGGCATACGTCAGATAGCATATAATTTTGACGTATGCCTTGTAAGGTCCCAGCTAGAGCATGTCTTCCTTGTGTGGAGCTCTTGCATCTAATCAATATCGAAGCGCAGGGCTGCACGCTGTGTCACAAATGAGTATTGAAACAGAAGTGTGATCTAGATGATCAACTCCCTGGAGTGGATGTTTTTAAAAGTAGAACAGAGGCGTGCTTTGTTACGTTCAATAAAATAATGTATTTCAATGTCTTGCTGAGAAACCACTGCCAAGTTACATACAGCGCCAGACATTGCAGTCACAAGTTCGTCTCTTTTCATTTGACACTGCATTGTAGAACAGACAGAAACTTCAGAATGATCTGGACTTGCTTGAGAAATTGGAGAGGGCATGTGATATGGAATTCAGTCCCGGCGTTAACAATTCTTACTCAATGCACGGCCAGATTCTTGATTCTATGGGTACTGCTTGATATTGCATATCTAGATTTCAGTCATAACCGCCAATGCAATGTTTTCCCGTTCTAGTTCATGTTCTGTCAGGTTGCAATATCGGCAGACTTTTCTCCTTCGACTGCACGAAATATATTAAGCGTAGGACAAACCAATTTTTGAGCGAACTTGTAGAAGTGGTGCTCCGACTCGATTAAAGTCAGTTTTGTTTAGAAAGAATCGTCGAACTGGTAGGTATGTTGATAAAATGGCCTATATCAAGCAAAGAAATATTGCAGATGCAGATGAAATAATAAAGATAACAAAAAGGGATTATGAATCTGATATCATGAGGTCAGTTAAAACTCATCCGAAGAGGTTTTATAGCTTTGTTAGAGAAAGACAGGTGAAGGCAAAAGTAACCAATTTAGATCTAGGAGATGGGAATTATAACTTTACCATAAATGACTCTGAAAGTTGTCAGGTTTAGAGTAACTTTTTAAGTCAGTGTTTACAAAATAGGATGTGGAGGAATTATCCGAATTTCATAAAAGGAATGATTGTGTTAAAAGCGATATTATAGTGACTGAACAGAAAGTGCTGAAAAAGTTCTCAAACTTAAAAACTGATAAATCACAGGGACCTGGTGGAATTAATCTACGAATACTGAAAGAATGCAGAAACAGTCTTGTTTGTGTTGAGGTTAACCCAATGGGGTCATGTCGAGCGCCGTCAGTGTACCTAACCACACTTTTACTGGGCAGGCTTAGTCCTCTAAGCGGTTAACCAGTATTGTGTGCATTTTTTCGCCGGAAACTGACAACTGCCCTTCTTGAATCAGCGGAAGGGAGCGAATGACAACAGAAACAGCCTTACAAAACCGTTAACAATCATGTTCAGAAATCCGTGGAATCTGGTATATTATCAAGTGATTTTAAACAGGCTAACATTGCACTGATATTTAAGAAGGGCGGTCGAAGTTAACCTGAGAACTATAGACCAGT
Source organism: Anodontia alba (assembly GCA_964016985.1). Classification (NCBI taxonomy): domain Eukaryota; kingdom Metazoa; phylum Mollusca; class Bivalvia; order Lucinida; family Lucinidae; genus Anodontia; species Anodontia alba. The sequence continues at coordinate 154,273,313 of OZ024821.1, forward strand.
AAGTATCACAAGATATAGGAAATTCATTATAAGGGATGAAATACTTGGACACCTGGAAGTAGTAAACTGTTATCTGATAATCAACATGGTTTTACAAAAAATAGACCTTCTTTGACAAACTTGTTAGAAACCCTAGAGGAAATTACCTCTTGTCCAGGCAATGGTGAAGATGATGTTGTTTCCCTTGGTTACAGGAAAGCATTGGCTTTGGAGATTCATTTATCAGATGAATAACAGACTTTCTTTGCCATCGCACTAAAACTGTTTGTGTTAAGGTAAAATTTCACAGCGTTCAGAAGTCTTACGTGCCCCATGCCCCCATCCCTTCCCCCAAGGAGTCGGTCCAGGGGCCCCTCTTATTTAAACTTATGTGAATGAGATGCCGGAACTAGTAAATGGAAATGCAAAGCGTTTTGCAGATGATGCAAAAGCATTTGATAAGTCTATTAAAAAACATGTTACAGAAATATCTTGATATTCTATACAAATGGTCCAGCCAATGGCTATTGAAAAAAAAGGTAAGAGAACAGGGAGTGCCACAATCACAAACCGCAGCCCTTCCCTGACCCCAAGAGGAAGAGAAAACCGACAAATCCAACCAAGCACAAATCGAAAAAACGTACGAAAAGCACTAAGATTAGCTCTCTCTTCCCCAAGCGAGGTAATCGCAATACTAAAAGGACTGAAAAACACAAGAACAAAATGACACACGGAAAGACATACAACAAATCGCCTCGTAGAATAAACCACAAAGCAACAAAGAGTAAGACTAACACCGGGACCACCGCCTTAGAACGGTCAGTAGAGTAAACTACTGGTGGTGTTAGGGCCGGGGTGGGGGGGGGGTGGGGGGTGGGGGTGGCGGGAGAAGAGATTTACAGCACTTTTACATCTAGCCAACTTCATCCTGGGCCCCGATCTACTCTTAATACAGAAATACATAAAAATTCGGTTCGCATGAAGTTTAATGAATCCAAGTGTAAAGTGATGCATTTAGGAAAAATTCCAAAACATGACTATAAAGTAGGAAATACAACATTAGATAACGTGTCGCAGGAATGTGATCTAGGAATTTATATAACAGAGGATCTTAAGCCAAGTTTACAATGTGTTGAGGCAGCCAAGAAAGCAGGGGAAAGCAGTCTCTGCTCTTGGAATAATAAAAAGGGACATTCTCAAATTTTGATACATCTAGTTTTGCCCTTTTGTACAAAAAAGTAAGAGAAAAGTCCAGGGCGTGCCGCAGTCACAAACCGCAGCCCTTCCAAGAAACCAAGAGGAAGAGGAAATAGACAAAACCAAACAAGCGCAAATCGAACAAACGTACGAAAAGCACTAAGATTAGCTCTCTCTTCCCCCAGCGAGGTAATCGCAATGCTAAAAGGGCTGAAAAGCGCAAGAACAAAATAACACAAGGTAAGACATAAAACTAATCGCCTCGTCGAATAAACCACAAAGCAACAAAGAGTAACACTAACACCGGGACCACCGCCTTAGAACGATCAGTAGAGTAGACTACTGGTGTGTGTGTGTGTGTGTGTGTGTGTGTGAGTGTGTGTGTGTGTGTGTTGAGGGGGGGGGGGGGGGGGAAGGGAGGGGGGAGATTTACAGCACTTTTACATCTAGCCAACTTCATCCTGGGTCCCTGATGCTACTCTTAATACAGAAATACATAAAAATTCGGTTCGCATAAAGGCTCCCAATTCACTCAGTGCATCAAAGCAAAAACATAAAAATCAAATTAATCACTATAATAAACAAAGGCGAGTACTCATGGCTTATTCTACTGTATGCCAGAGTAGATGAAAACCAGTAGTTGAACCACGGTGGGCCAAGCCAAAGACATATCGTCAAGCCCCAACCCACTGGTTAGAGTTTTACGAAGAGGCCGTCATTGAGTCTGAGGCCCGAACCGCCGTCGTGCAACTCAAGAGTGAAGCATAGCCATCAACAATGATTAGGTTGACAACTAGGCATGCAGTTTGCCGCATAATATCCAGGCTATAGCCAATTCTTTTATAACGGTCAATTAGTTTTCTGAATTGCTCCGAAAAGTTAGATTTTCCTACAACTTTTCTAGATCTGTACACTAATTCACTGGTTGCGATATACCGTGTTGCAGAAGTGTTTTCAGACTGACGTTATATTCTACTAAGGCATTTTGACTGTGTCTGCGATAAAATTTCGAAAACGTCTTACAAAGTTTAAAATAACGATAGCCCTACCTAAGAAGTTTGACAGTAAAGACTTTATTACGGCAGTTAAAGTTACTAAGAAATTAAAGAAGCTCTGGCGAATCTAATAAGTTAAGATATGTATACCCCATATGAGGTGCACCGGGGGACATCGCCACCCAGAAAAGGGAAATTGACTTCATCAAAATCAAAATCATCCCGTTTATCATAAATTTTGGTGGAAACGGTACCATAAGATGTACATAGATTCAAATTAAAAAACAAAGTGCCTTGATATCGGATGATTTGCTCTATTTAATTGGAGTTCTGTAGGGTATATGCGGTCCACCATTTGGTCAAAGTAAATATTGTCAATATTTAATAAATCATCAAGGTATCTTGAAGATGAATTGAAAGCCTCAATAATGTCAACCTGATTTTCGCGTGAAAGAGACTTCATGAAATCTCTCTCATAACAAAAAAGAAACAAATCTGCAAAAAAGAGGAGCACAATTAGTTCCCATCGAAATACCAATAGTTTGCCTATAAAGTTTAGTTCCAAATCTAATAAAAATATTGTCCAAAAGATAAACAAGGGCATCGCAGACTTTTTGAGAAGACCACAAATTGTGATTATTGTATACATCATGCAGAAGTGAAAAAAGCACATTCTTCGTTGCAAGCCAAATATTGGGTATTCTCCCGAATAAACGTTTGGTTAATTAAATCAATAAGTTTATCTTTTATACGATGATGAGGTAACGTAGTATCCAGTGTAGAAAAATAATATATAGAAAATTTAGACGCCTTAAGTTTTTAGATTTAAATTTATTGAGAACTTCATTGGAATCTTTAAATGACTAAAAATAATTAATTCCGTCCCTTTCGTAAACAGTATCATAGTATCTAAAAAAAGGTAAGTGAAAAGTCCAGGGTGTGCCACAATCACAAACCGCAGCCCTTCCCAGACCCCAAGAGGAAGAGAAAACCAACAAACCCAAACAAGCACAAATAGAACAAACGTACGAAAAGCACTAAGATTAGCTCTCTCTTCCCCAAGCGAGGTGATCGCAATACTAAAAGGACTAAAAACACAAGAACAAAATGACACATGAAAAGACATACAACAAATCGCAATTAATATTTGGTGGACTTTAACCTCAGAACAATATACGCTGCTCCATATCATCGTCTAACTATTCTCGTACCAAGTTCCTGTTTAATTGGATGTTAATTGTTAGAGGTGTTAGCCAGAAAATAAAGTTTGCAAAAGACAGAAAGGAAAAATTACCGGAATTTTCAAAGCGGCATATTTCTGCTAATATGGGTGTTTCTAATGTTTTTAACAACAGTAAGGCATGAAATTAGCAGTTTGGACAAAACAGTAGTCGTACATGAACTAGAATTAGCAATGAAACGTGCTTTATTAGGTCGTTTATGAAGTTTTAGGAAGCCTGTCTTGTTTTTCTTTAATACTCACTGCAAGCTCAACAGTAATATCGATAGAATGGGTGTTAACAATAGATCTCTCGTCAGTAGAAATCCGTTCATATGTTTTGGTACTACCAAGTTCTTGTTTTAGAGTATTAACTTACGTTCGTTGTTGTATGGAATACTGTGTTCAAGCTTGGAATCCCTATAACACGAAAGATATTTATGTATTGGAAAAAATCAAAAGAGGGCGACCAGGATGGCTCCAACATTGAGGAATTTATCATATTATTATAGACTACAGAGATTAGGTTTTAATTACACACGCAGGAAATGTGGAGACTTAATAGAAACATGTAATAACTGGTAAAGAGCATATACAACGCGACAACTTTTTTAAATGTTTGTCAGAGATAACAGCAAAACAAAAAAGGGACTATTCTATGAAAATTTATAAATCTAGGCTGAATAAGGGTATATTACAAAGGAACAACTTCTTCAGTGTCAGAGTTTTGAACTCTTGGAACTCATTACCAGATGATACGATTTCAGCAAAGACAATTAATTCATTCCAGAATAGATTGGACAAGCTCGTTTTAGCCAAGCATAGGACCTATATAGCACCTATTTTAACCCTCCCCCCCCTTCCCCCCCCCCCCCCCCCCACCGCCCGGCCCCTTCCCACCCCATTCTTCTTCTTCTTCTTCCGTTGTAAGGTTCGATCGACCTGGATGGATGCGGAAAATTGGCTCTCTAAAAGAGATATGTTTTCAATTAAACCTCCTATACTTTTAAAGTATAAGAATCTGTATAAAAGGAACAGTATGTACCCTAATATTTCTAAGTGCAATGCTAAGAGTTGCACCTGCTGCAATCATTTAATTTATCGGTCAACTATAATTTCCTCAGTTAATCATAGAAAATTTTCAGTTGTAAACAACTCTGATTTAGACTGAAAATCAGAGGATGTTATATATATTCTCACTTGCAGCGAAGGAGGCTGAGGAATGCAGTATGTTGGACAGACCAAACGGGCCCTTAAAACAAGGTTTAAGGAACATTTGCTTAAAATCAAAAAAGCAAAGAAAATTGATACGTTTCTTTATCAACATTTCCGGAGTACTGGTCATTCATGATCATCTAGTAAAGTTTTGGTTCAACCTGTTGAAATAATTATACACAAGTCCAATTCTACCAAAAGATTAAAAAATATTTTAAGACATGAACTTGAACTTAAATGGATTAAACGTTTAACAAACACCTTTTCCACTTGGATTAAATGATAATATTTACCATGAAGGAAATATTTCTAAAATGCCGGATTTCGATGCTTTTTCCCTTTTAGATATTAAAAAACATAATAAACGATCCCATGGTAAGCGCAAAAATGGCAGTTTTAAACGAAAACATAAAACTGTTTTATCTCTTTTTGATTTAAATATTCTCTTAAATTCTGGACGTCATCAAATGCTTTCTGAACTAGCTTCACTGTCTGTTTCTTCATTACGTAAGTTACATGATGAGGCGAATAAATTTTATGATAGAAAACATGATTTTTATGAAGCAGCTCTCCTTACTAGATGTTATACTCAACATGCTCTTCGTCCTTACATTGATTCTGAAATTAACCACATTAGACACTTCATCAAAATTCCGTTCATTAATAAAGGTATTGAATTCATAGATTTACCTAGCATATTTCGAGATAATAATGTTATATCAGCTATACCTTTATATTTCGAAAACACGGAATCTGCTATTATTTGTTATAAATATAACAAACCTATCCGTAATACTATACTTAATTTCAATAAATTAGTTTCTGATCTTGATATTGAAACTAGTTCCCCTGATTCTTGAGATTGTAAAGATTCTAAATTTTGTTATCAAGCAGCGGGTCATATTGTCACTGGTAACTTGAAGATTATAACTGATTCACGAATCCGTTCAGTTATTTCAAAAGGACCTAAATATAGATTCCCAGCCCACATTGATTTCAATAAATGTCCGGAAACAATTGCCAGTGCTTTAAATGATTATTGTACGCGTTGGTGTAAACGAGAGCTTGTTGAGTCTAATGCTTTAAATAATTGGAAATTAAAGATTTTTTAGATCATTGATGAACGTGTGTTATTTTACTCTAATAACCTTGATCTTCTCCCTCCTAAGCCTAAATTATTTCGATATTTGAAACAAGGTATCCAAGAATTTCATAGGAAGTATGCTTTGGCTCCAGCTGATAAAGCTGCTAATAATGTTGTTGTTGTGTGACGACTTTATTATATCAATACTCTAAAACAAGAACCTGGTAGTACCAAAACATATGAACGGATTTCTACTGACGAGAGATCTATTGTCAATACCCATTCTATCGATATTACTGCTAAGTTTGCAGTGAGTATTAAAGAAAAGCAAGACAGACTTCCTACGTTATATTGGTTACCGAAACTTCATAAACGACCTTATAAAGCACGTTTCATTGCTAATTCTAGTTCTTGTACGACTACTGTTTTGTCCAAACTGCTTACTTCATGCCTTACTGCTGTTAAAAACATTGGATTAGATACTATGATACTGTTTACGAAAGGGACAGAATTAATTATTTTTGGTCATTAAAAATTCTAATGATGTTCTCAATAAATTTAAATCTAAAAACTTTCAGGCTACTAAATTGTCTACATATGATTTTCTACACTGTATACTACTTTACCTCATCATCTTATAAAAGATAAACTTATTGATTTAATTAACCGAACTTTTATTCGGGAGAATACCCAATATTTGGCTTGCAACGAAGAATGTGTTTTTTTCACTTCTGATGTATATAATAATCACAATTTATGGTCGTGTCAAAAAGTCTGTGATGCCCTTTTTCATCTTTTGGATAATATTTTTATTAGATTTGGAACTAAACTTTATAGACAAACTATTGGTATTCCGATGGGAACTAATTGTGCTCCTCTTGTTGCAGATTTGTTTCTTTTTTGTTATGAGAGAGATTTCATGAAGTCTCTCTCACGTGAAAATCAGGCTGACATTATTGAGGCTTTCAATTCAACTTCAAGATACCTTGACGATTTATGGGTGTAACTGAGGTGGTACCTGGCGTGGACGTGTTTATATCGATAGACAGTAAAAGAGTTTTTAAAAAAGTTTTAGAGACAAAATTGGAATACGTTTTATGTCAATCAAAAGCATTGTATATGTAGAACACTGTGTGCAATGTCAAAAACCTCTGGGAAAAGGAAGCTGGACGATATCGTTGAAAATTTGAAACACACTGTCGATAAAAAAGTGAAATCAAGTGGCATGGCGGACATGAATGAGGCCGGGTCAAGCAAAAAGGTGGATTGCGAAGTATCAGGTGAGACTAGTTTGAGTGACTTAAAATTTTTGATGCAGCAAATAAGTAAGGACATTGTGTCTTCGGAAAAGAAACTTGCTGCTAGAATCGATACATTGGAGTCTGATTTAGAGAGTAAACTTTATTCTCGAATTCATGACCTCATTACTACTACGGTGAAATCGGAGATCGATGAGTTGCGCCGTGAGTACATTTCAGAGATCGACGGGTTAAAGATGAAGATCGCCGCATTGGAGAAGTCCTACGCCGAAGCGGTAAAGTGTAACGGTTCATATAGCGGTAGTGGCGAAACAAAGGCACAGTTTGAGGAGCGTAAAAGGCGTATTGTTGTCCGGAATTTGCCGCAGGGGACTAATGAGACACCCCAAAAGGTCACGGATAAAGTGAATGCTTTGATTCGGGACGGCTGCAAATTGACAGATGTCAAGGTTGCGGTCGCCGAACGGAAGGCCTCGACTGGGAGAAAACCTGGAGTCATAGTCGCTACAGTTGAGACATTTCCACAGAAACAGAAATTAATGAAATGCAAGGCTGCCTTGAAAAAGACAGATACATACAAAAAGGTTTACATAGAAAATGATTACTGCCCTGAAACGAAAAAAACAGACTCGAATTTGCGCACTATTTTAAAAGAAATCGGGAAAAACAAGCAATATCGTGTAGAGGGTGGCAAATTATTTCCTCTAAAGGGCAACAACGATAACTCTGGGGAAAGCAGGGCGAGAGGCTCGTCAGATTAGGCCAGCTTACGTTTCGGTTTTTTAAATGTTGGTGGTTGGTCCCTGAAGGACGCGGAGAATTCTGACTTTCGGCAAACAATTATAAAGTCATTAGACTGTGACATATTTGCTGTTAATGAAACTTTTCTTCGTAATAGCGAATCAGTGTATATAGACGGATACACCTTTTTCGCACATAATCGTAAAAACTTAAATAGACATGCAAAACGGGGTTCAGGTGGTGTTGGTGTTTTTGTTAAAGCCAAATTATTTGAATTATATGACATTTCTGTCATTGATGACGGTACTGAGGATATCTTATGGTTGAAATTTAACACAGACACTAACGCGGAAAATATTATTCTATGTGTGTGTTACCTACCACCCGCTGAATATACGCGTTTAAATGACCCCGAACTATTCTACTCTACATTGTTGGAGCAAGTATATTCTTATCAAAATGATGGTCGAGTATACATATGTGTAGACTTTAACTCGAGATTTGGGGATGCATCTGAGTTTATTGAGGGAGTGGATGACGTCATTCCACGTGACGTTGTTGAACATGTATCAAACACCAACGGCGACTTTTGCAAATTACTTTTGCATTTGTTTCTTGTCTGAAAAAAAAAGGTAAGAGAAAAGTCCAGGGAGTGCCATAATAACAAACCGCAGCCCTTCCCAGACCCCAAGAGGAAGAGGAAACCGACAAATCCAAACAAGCACAATTCGAACAAACGTACGAAAAGCACTAAGATTAGCTCTCTCTTCCCCAGCGAGGTAATCGCAATTCTAAAAGGACTGAAAAACACAAGAACAAAATGACACACGGAAAGACATACAACAAATTGCCTCCTAGAATAAACCACAAAGCAATAAAGAGTAAGACTAACACCGGGACCACCGCCTTAGAACGGTCAGTAGAGTAATTCACCGGGTGGTTTAAAGCACTTTTACAGCTAGCTAACTTCACCCTGGGTCCCGATGCTACTCTTAATACAGAAACACATAAAAATTCGGTTTGCATAAAGGCTCCCAACTCAGTCAATGCATCAAAGCGAAAACATAAAAATCAAATTAATCACTATAATAAACAAAGACGAGTACTCATGGCTAATTCTACTGTATGCCAGAGTAAATGAAAACCAATAGTTGAACCACGGCGGGCCAAGCCAAAGACATATCATCAAGCCCCAACCCACTGGTTAAAGTTTTACGAAGAGGCCGTCATTGAGTCTGAGGCCCGACAGACAACAGACAAGCCAGAACCAACAATAGTGTATTATTTGTTTCTATATTTTGATCTTTTTGCCGATATAGATAAAAACATTGTTGGCAATTTTTCCCGCCGTTACGGTATTTGGATCAGGTCTTGAACTCTTCTTTGGAAGCTGCATATTCATTCCTTTGAAGAGCTTGTATTGTTGTCAGACCTTTGAGTATGCTGAGCTTTATGGATTTTTTGTCCAGTGTACTGATTAGCCCTTTTGTACTTGTCAGTGCGCTGTACAAGCGGATTCCCAACCATTCAAAGTTTGAAATACTTAAAATTCAGGATTGAAAAGCATGACACTATATCACAAAGGAAGGTTTCATTTACTTATTCCCTATGGTTTTGTTATTTGGATTTGCAATTTGGAAATTTACTAATGGATTAAACATAGAGGATAATAATCAGAAATGTATGATTAAAGTAAATAAACTTGGCAAGGAGCTATCAGATAGAAATACTCATGATGGCGGGATGATGCTACTCATTCATAGAGACATTTATCACATTCCAAACATGGAATTGGAAAATAACTCTGAATCAGTTTGGGTAAAATATTCGCAAATAAATCTTCTCACTATGTGGCAAAAAAGGGTAAAAGAAAAGTCCAGGGAATGCCACAATCACAAAAAAAGGTAAGAGAAAAGTCCAGGGAGTGCCACAATCACAAACCATAGCCCTTCCCAGACCCCAAGAGGAAGAGGAAACCGACAAATCCAAACAAGCACAAATCGAACAAACGTACGAAATGCACTAAGATTAGCTCTCTTATCCCCAAGCGAGGTAATCGCAATACTAAAAGGACTGAAAAACACATGAACAAAATGACACACCGAAAGACATACAACAAATCGCCTCGTAGAGCAAACCACAAAGCAACAAAGAGTAAGACTAACACCGGGACCACCGCGCCTTAGGATGGTCAGTAGAGTAAACCACAGGGGGCTGGGGGAGGGGGCGGGGGGGGCGGGGGCGGGGGGGGGGTTAAAGCACTTTTACAGCTAGCTAACTTCACCCTGGGTCCCGATGCTACTCTTAATACAGAAACACATAAAAATTCGTTTCGCATAAAGGCTCCCAACTCAGTCAATGCATCAAAGCGAAAACATAAAAATCAAATTAATCTCTATAATAAACACAAGCCGCAGCCCTTCCCAGACACCAAGAGGAAGAGGAAACAGACAAAACCAAACAAGCGCAAATCGAACAAACGTACGAAAAGCGCTTAGATTGTCTTCCCCAAGCGAGGTAATCACAATGCTAAAAGGACTGAAAAACACAACAAAATAACACAAGGTAAGACCTAAAACAAATCGCCTCGTAGAATAAAGCACAAAGTAACAAAGAGTAAGACCAACACCGGGACCGGCAAGTTGGTATCGATAGCCAAATGTGACTGTCAAAGACTTCCAGTTGTTTCGAGATGAGCTTGATCATATTAAGTCTCAGCATTAAGGTAAAAACTCCATCAGTCCATGTGCTAGGTGATTTTCTGGCTTGCTAGGCTTCATTAATGCTTACAAAGAGTCTCAATAAAACCGAGACGCATTTTGTTGTTTGTATTGTGTTCTTTGTTTCCAAAGGCAATATTTTTTACGTTTATTTTACTACACTGCAGCTGGTATTAGTGCCGTATGGCGGTGGTAGAACGTCTCCCCGTACTTTACCCTCGTGTAGATTATATTTCATTTCCTTTGGGATCATTGGGCCCATTGTGGAGTCTTTGAAGATGGAGTTCTGCTCATGTATACGCTAGAGGGCGTAAGCAGTGATGCAAACTTCATTACTGTTTATGAAGTGTCTATATAAAACCGAGACTCCCATTTTCTTATCTGTAGTGGGTTCTTTGTTTCCAAAGGCAGTCTTTTTTATGTTCATTTTACTACGCTGCAGCTGGTATTAGTATTAGTGCCATATGGCAGTTTTGCAACTTCATTACTGCTTATGAAGAGTCTCAATAAAACCGAGACTCCAATTTTCTTATCTGTAGTGTGTTCTTTGTTTCCAAAGGCTATCTTTTTGACGTTTATTAGCAAATCTGATAGCATTCTAAGTCAGTCCATAGGACAAATGTTACTTGATATTATGGATGATCATGGCTTGGAACAAATGATACCCTTACCTATTTGTGATAAAAACACCTTGAATTTGATTCTTACCTATTTCCTGGGTCAGTTTCAGGATATTCACTCTCCAGACAAACTCAGTGATCGAGGCATTGTTTCAGGATATTTATAACTCTTCATTCCACATGTAAAGATACCTCAAGGAAAGGTGTATTCATATCAGAAAAGTGACTCTGAAACTATGAGAAAGGATGCGTTAAGATTAACAATAAGATCAACGGTCACTCGGATGCTATCTTCTTGTTCGTCTGTCATTACTGACAATGACCAGTCCTAATCAACTGTGTGATGTGTTATTATTTGTGTGTTCTAAGATGGCTGATGAGACCAATCTTAGCTCTAAACTGCCTGTTGCAGATAGAACAAGAGAGGTCTGAGGAAGAAAGTTCTGTTGGTGATGCCTTAGCTCTTGCTTTCCGCTGTGCACGTTTCTGCTCGGCTTCGCTGATTCTTTTTGCTTCGTTTTCACCAGCTCCCCTTTTTATGAGGCCTCGCCACTTTGTACGATCTTGTGCAATCTGTTCCCATGACTCAGTTTGTATGTTGAAGTCTTTAAGGGAGGCTTTGAGGGTGTCCTTGTATCGCTTTTTCTGACAACCATGGGAGCATTTTCCTACTTGAAGTTCTCCATAGAAGATTTTCTTTGGCAAACGTTCATCAAGCATTCTGGTAACATGGCCTGTCCATCTTAACCGTGCCAATTTCAGAAGAGTATGTACACTGCATCCCTGCCATTTTCAGGACTTCTTTGTCTGGAATCCTGTCTTGCCACTTGATCTTTAGAAGTTTTCTAAGACAGTTTGTATGGAAGTGGTTCACTCTTTTGGCATGCCGTTGGTAAACTGTCCAAGTTTCGCATGCATATCATAGTGTTGGCAGCACTACCGATCTATATACTTTCAGCTTTGTGTCAAGTCTGATTCCACTTCGGTCCCAAATACTTCCACGTAGCCGGCCAAATGCTGCACTAGCTTTGGCAATTCTAGCATTGACTTCATCATCAATGTGCACAATTCTAGACAATGTGCTTCCAAGGTAGGTGAACTTGTCTACCACTTGCAGTCGTTGACCTTTCACTGTGATGGTAGGCTCCTTGTAAGGCTTTCCAGGTGCTGGCTGATATACTACCTCAGTCTTTTTTATGCTGATTGTGAGATCATAGCTGTCACATGACTCAGATACTTGATCCACACCTTTTTGCTTTTTCTCTTCTGTTGGAGCACCCTTTGCCATGTCATCAGCAAAGAGGAACTCGTCTAGCACCTCTCTCTGCACCTTAGATTTAGCTTGCAACCTTCTTAGGTTGAAAAGTTTCCCATCAAAGTGATACCTAATAGGTATACCATTGTCACCATCCTAGAAAGCATCTGTAAGCATTGCAGAAAACATCATGCTGAACAGTGTTGAAGCTAGTACACAGCCTTGCTTAACTCCATTTGTCACAGGAAATGGATCAGAAAACTCGCCATCATTTTGGACCCTTGCAAGCATACCATCATGGAACTGCCGCACCATTGCTATGAATTTGGCAGGACAACCAAACTTTGCCATAATTTTCCAAAGTCCCTCACGACTGACTGTGTCAAATGCTTTGGTAAGGTCGACAAAGGTCATGTAGAGGTCCACATTCTGTTCCTGTCGTGCTGTGAAGATCATGTCTATTGTTCCTCTGTTTTTCCTGAATCCACACTGGCTTTCTGGTAGAAGCCCTGACCGTTCCAGGTGTTCATTCAATCGGTTCAGTAGGACCCTAGCAAGAATCTTCCCAGCAATTGACAATAAAGAGATGCCTCGATGATTATCACAGACTTGAGGATTCCCTTTCCTTTTGAATAGGTGGATAATTGTTGCATCCTTGAATTCTTGAGGGATGGCTTCTTTTCTCCACATAATGTGAAATAACTCTGTCAGTTTCTCTGCAACTGGAGGACCTCCTGCTTTGTAGATCTCTGCAGGTATTGCATCTGATCCTGGAGCCTTGCCAGATGACAAGAATTTTATTGCTTTCACTGTTTCAGAGACGGTTGGGAGCTCATCAAGCAGCGGATTACATTCCACCTGTGGTAGTCTGTTGATAGCTTCATCATTGATAGATGATGGCCGATTAAGGACACCATCAAAGTGTTCAGCCCATCTTTTCAAGATAGCTTCTTTATCAGTCAGAAGGCTAGTTCCATCTGCACTAAGGAGTGGGGTGGTTCCTGAGCTCTGGGGACCATATACTGTCTTGAGTGCATCAAAGAACTTTTTCATGTCCTTTCTGTCTGCAAAGGACTGGATTTCATCAGCCTTTTTTCTCAGCCAGGAGTCTTGCATGTCTCTGAGCCTCGTCTGAACTGTCTTGCATATGTTTGAATAGCAGTCTTGCTAGATACTGAGCTGGTATTTCTGAGGTAGGCCTTGTGTTTTTGGTGTTTCTCTTCAAGGAGTCCCTGAATTTCTTTGTCATTCTCATCAAACCAACTTTGGTGTTTGCGAGATACTGGTCCAAGGGAATCCATTGCTGAAGAGTGAATGGTGTCTCTGAAGACTGTCCAGCTCTCATCTACATCTTCTGAACTGTGTTCCAGTGCATCTAAACGGCTGCAGAGATCGTTGACGAATGCTTGCCTCTTGCTGTCTTGTTTCAGCTTGGAGACATCTAATTTCTTTGGCACCTTCTTGCCTTGTGGTCGTCGTACAGGCTGAATGCGCAGGTTGAGTTTGCTGACAACAAGTCTGTGATCTGTCCAACAGTCTGCACCACACATAGTTTTAGTCACTCTGACATCCTGTCTGTCCTTCCTTCGTTCTATGACATAGTCAGTGAGATGCCAATGTTTGGAGCGAGGGTGCATCTATGTTGTCTTTCTGCGAGTTGGTAGACAGTAGACTGTGTTGGTGATCAGTAATTCATGCTCTGCACACTTCCTTAAAAGGAGGAGTCCATTGCTGTTGCACTTCCCTACACCTTCAGATCCAGTCACTCCTTCCCAGGTCTGGTGGTCTGTGCCCACTCTGGCATTGAAGTCCCCGAGGAGGATGAGTTTATCTGTCCGGGGTGCTGCAGAAATCACAGAATCCAAATCATCATAGAACTTGTCTTTAACCTCATCTGGGTTGGTGATTGTGGGTGCATAGGCACTTACAATTGTTGCATGCCTCTTGCCAGGTAAGGGAAGTCTCAGCGTCATCAGGCGGTCATTTATGCCTTTGGGAAGTCCTGAAAGCTTGCTGACGAGGTGTGACTTGATGGCGAATCCTACTCCTGCTTCACGCCGCTCTTCTTTCTTGCGTCCACTCCAGAAGAAAGTGCAGCCAGCACCAACTTCTTTTAAGAGCCCTTATTCTGCAAGGCGAGTCTCACTCAGAGCTGCAATCTCGACTTTGTATCGGTCAAGTTCTCTACCAACTAGAGCTGTTCTTCGCTCAGGTCTGTCATAGAACTGTCCTTTAGGATGCGCACATTCCAAGCGCCGATGGTAAGAGGACAGGTAGTGGTAAACTTCGGACTAAATTTGAATCTTTGAGAAGGGAAATAAAGGCTGGCATTGAAAAGCAGCATGATGTGTATATGAATAACTTAGTAGGTGCTGTCAAGGCAAATCCGAGAGACTTCTACAGATACATTAATAGTCAAAAAAAAAAAAAAAAAAAAAAAAAAAAAAAAAAAAAAAAGACAGGCAAGGTATTCCACCCCTTAAAGAGAGAGGAGGAAATGGATTAGCAGAATTAGACTCTGAAAATGCAGAGGAACTAATTGGTCAATTCAATGATGCGTTCAATAAAACTGAGTACAATGAGGTTCCGTTAACCAGCAGATCGGCCCCTTTCATGGATAGTACTGTCGTGTCTACAGAAGGAGTGAGTAAGTTACTCAAAGGCTTAAATCCCTCAAAAACCTTAGGACCTGATGAGCTTCATCCTAGAGTTCTAAAGGAGCTATCAAATGAATTAGGTCCAGTATTTGCACGTTTGTTCCAACAACCTCTTGATATGGGTGACATTCCCAAGAAATGGATTCTTGCAAACATTTGTCCCCTCTTTAAGAAAGGGGATATGACTCTTGCTTGTAATTATCGCCCCGTGTCCTTGACATGCATGCCATGTAAGTTGCTTGTACATATAGTATGCTCAAATATCATGGCTTACTTGGATGAATATCAGCTCTTGTCTGACATGCAACGTGCATTTAGGAAAAGACATAGTTGTGAAAATCAGCTGACCACTGTTATAAATGTTGGGTAAAAATCTTGGACAAAGGAGGACAAGTTGACACATTTATCATTTATTCTGGACCAAGAAGGCTTTTGACACCCCGCCTCATAAACTTCTTAAAAGCAAGTTATTTGGTTATGGCAATGGCGGAAGGGTAAATAGATTCCTTTCTTTGCTATAGAACACAACGAGTTGTTGTAAATGGTGAAACTTCGGAGTGGGCTCCAGTCTTGTCAGGTGTCCAATAAGGGACCGTTCTTGGTCCATTATTGTTCACTCTGTACATATATGATATTTCCACGGACATAGACTCAAAAAAAAAAAAGACTTTTCGCAGATGACTGTATTTGCTATCGTGAAATCAGAGACACAGACGACTCATTGAGACTTCAAAAGGATATAGATAGATTAGAAGATAGATAGCTTAGGATGTTGGGCCAGAAAATAGGGTATGAGATTTCAGCCAGTCGAATGCAATATAATGCAGATATAGCTAATAAGGAAAAAAAAACAAATAAGATTGAGGCTTCTTACACTTGCGAGGGTACGTTCCTCGAAAATGTGGTTTCCATTAAATACCTAGGAGTAGCAGTCACACATGACTTGCGATGGAATACACATATTAGCAACGTGTACTAAGGCAAATAGAACGCTTGGTTTCCTGAGACGAAATCTTTATCAATATCCTCAGGATGTTAAAGAGGCAAGCATATAGGGGACGTTCACCCCATTTTGTAATATGGCAGCTGTGTCTGGGATCCCCAAGGCTTGGTTCTTCAACAAGAAATCGAAAAAGTTCAGAATAGGGCTGCTAGTTTTGTTACTAGCAATTACTGCTTTGAAACTGGGAGTATGACTGGAATACTGGAAAAACTAAAATTGGAGTCTCTCAAGAAAAGGAGGGGAGATACTAGACTGGGTGCTGCCAGTATTCCAACAGATGATCCCCCAATTAGGCGCAGTAAAACTTGAAATCATCACCCATTGGCTTACAGACCCCCGCTGCAACAACTGACATTTACAAGGGCTCATTCTTCCCTCAAACAATCGGAGATTGGAATGCCCTTCCACATTCAATCATTACCACTGTTGAAGGTGCAGAGGATGGTGTGACTAGGTTTACCTCTCTGGTTATAGCTAGGGACTAACTTCCCATATCACAGGTTCTGGTGAATGAATGTCATTAGACGTCATCACCAGTAAGAATTCTGATTCTGATTCTGAGGGTATAAATCCTTACATTATAGTCTTTACTTTACTTTACATTAGCCAGAAGTAAAGTAAAAGACTATATGTACCGGGTTCGTAGAAATACATGAACACACCGAAACACCGGAACACACAGGTAATTACGGGAACACACTTTAATTTTTATTTTTATATTATTAAAGTTCGTTTTTACAACTTAATTGCTGTTTGTTTGTATGTTAACCTCATTACAGTGTTTTATAAAAATGTGTTCCGGTCCCTTTATGATAATTAATGTCTTCACAATGTCTAATGTCAATACATTGTTCACTCTCATCATTAATATTCCATTTGGGGGTTTAATGCAAGCTTATACCCATTATTATAAAATTAATCACCATCGTAATATTCATTAAGGATTTAAATAACATTTTATTTTTGCAATTGAAGTAAATATATGATTTATAGCTTTCTAATACCAAACTCATCATGACAAAAATTTACCGGATCACACTTCCATATGAAAAAAATAATTATTTGATGCTGAACTGAGCAAAGGACTATAAGGTATGTTCACGTGTTACAAATGGTCAAAATAGAAAAAAAATATATTCCCCCCAAAAAAGTATTTATTAAGCACAGAAAAAAAAAAAACAAACTTTTTTGAGTGTGTTCCGGTAATAACCAGTGTGTTCCGGTGTGTTTTGGTATTTCTACGAACTGTATATGTACCTTAGTTCCAAAGGCTTACAAATAAAAAGATAGGTCAAAGCCTACAATTTTGTTATACAAAATAGGTCCGTTCTGGTTATTGCAGGTCCATTCCGGTCTTTGGCTCAGTTTCGGCTAGTAAACAAGCCGATTTCAGCACTTACAAACACCATTTGGTCCGTTATGATTTCATTTCCGGTTCACGGTTGGCGGTGAATGTCCATTAAGAAAAATAAAATTTTGTGTTTTCTTCAAAATCTCTTGAAATTGTACGGTGATAAGCATAAAGAACGTACGTTAGGCCTACCATTTACATCTCTAATAGGATGTCAACATGCGTTTTTTTCGAGTAATTGTTGGAAGTTGCAGGTTTTGTTTCGCATCCAGTATGTTTCGTGCAAATCATTTTTGTACATAGCAGTGGACGTTTTTGTGAGTTATCTTGGTGTTCTGAGCACTTTGCAATTAAGAGGAAAAGAAATATCAGATCCCGAGCTTTAATTCTTTTATGCTGACATGGTTCATATTGACTTAAAAATGTTTCACAAATAATATGTTCTGGTGAATTCTGAGTCTGAAATATTATGAATATTAAACTAACTAAATTCTGGCTCACACTAATGTCCGGGAAGTTCAGGATGTAATGTCCGGGATGTATGGGGTAGTGGTGTGTTGCACTCAATATCTCTGCTGGTAGTGATCAGAATTTAATAAAGTTGGTACCATTGGAAAATTTAAGCTCCATTCTAAATGATAATTAAAAAATATTTTTCAATTTTTATCCCCTTAAAGCCGATTTTGGACTTTGAAATGTCCGGGATGTTCCAGATACAATGTCCGGGATGTATGGGTAGTGGTGCATTGTCCTTTATATCTCAACTAATAATAAACAGAATTTAATGAAATATGTATTATTTGAACTTTAAAGCTCTATTCTAAAAGAAAATTAAAACAACATTTTTATTTTATACCCTCTTGCAGTCCGTTTTTGACTTTAAAATGTCCGGGATGTCTATTTCGGACTTTAAAATGTACGGAATGATCCCAGGTGTTAAGTGGGATTGACATTTTTCTTTAATAACATTCGTAAATGTAGTCGTTTATGTATCAACATTAACTTGTAACTACAGACTAATAAAAATGTTAAATTTGTAAAACAAAATTTGAACATATATGATGATTTCAAGCGTTTGGTATATGTCCGGGATCATTCAGGATCACCATCATGTTGCAGAAGTAAAACAAAATAAGTAATATAATATGCTATATGGTATGTTCGATTAGAAAAATTGGATATTTATTTATTTATTTATTTATTTATTTATTTATTTATTTATTCTCTAAAACATAGATTGTGGGTACGAGTAGTTTTTTTTCTTGAGTGTGAGGAAAGTCTCAAAAACTGCACCCAAAAAAGTAAATAAAGTTTTCAGAATTTTATTTTTCTTCTAATTTCTGCTCAAAGCACAGATTGTGGATACTTTACCCAAAATCTTGGTTTTAGAGCATAGATGTTGTATTTTTTTTTTTTTTTTTGCTTATACAGGTTAGGCTGAGTAATTTTACGGGTCATTAACTTAATGACGGTGTTTAACGACTTGTGAAGCTTTAACGACTTGTTTGCTAATTGCATTAACTCTTAATTAATTGGACGCTTGCCGCAATCGAGTTATGTGTTGATTGATGCGTTTAACTGATGCTCATTCCAAATAATCTTATCGATAAACATGATAAATATATTCACAATGTTCGATTTTCTTCTAAAATGTGGTCTTGATACAAGGGCAGGTATACGTTAAGATAAATAATTCAATAGGTAATCGAGTTATATCCCTTCTATAGTAAAATCATTAACCACTGTTCATAGATCAATAAATGCAGTCATTATGCACCAAGTAAAAACGTGTATGGGAACAACTTGCCGCTGATCAGTTTTATCCGTGGCAAATTTTTTATTATTATGTCGAGTTTTCCGAGTTTTCACCGTTTCCGTAGTCCGTCCATACGTTATTCCGTCCATCCTTTAGTACAAATAACAACATTGACAGTGTTGCAACTTGTGGATCTCTCTCTCTCTCTCTCTCTCTCTCTCTCTCTCTCTCTCTCATGGGAATTCCAAGCTACGTAATATTCAGTAAGCAGTCATTGATTTATATATGTATAAAATCCAAATCCAACAAAAAACACTCTGGAACATTAAATTTCTATTTTACAACAACCACAATTCTGCAATTGAAGGGGTTAATTCACTTGTCGCAAATTTATAAAAATGACGCATCTAAGGCATTGCAGGTCAAAATTCCGCGCGTTCAACAACAGCCGAATTCTTATGATTGCGGGCTTTTTGCAATAGCGAATGTGGTAGAGTTTTGTTTTTCTACTGATTCTTTTAATCCCAGAATAATATACGACGTATCGAAAATGAGACAGCATTTGATTGAATGTTTGGAAAATGGAAAAATGTCAGCGTTTCCCAAGGAAAAAGAAAAGTGCAGAGGTAAACTTAATTCATTCACTTGCAAAAGCATAAAAATTCCAGTCTGGTGCTATTGCAGAATGCCCGAATGTATTGATGACATGATTTACTGTGATAATCGTAAGTGCAAGACTTGGTTTCATAGAAAATGTGTAGGTTTAGGTTCCACAGCAAACGAGTGGCGATGTCCCTCTTGTGAACAGCAGCATGTGTAATACATGTACAAGTAGCAGCATCTATTTCAGATTGTTTCTGTTATCTTTTCGCAACATATTTACAAGTTTTATTTGCGATTTTAGTATTTGATTTTTTTAGTTTGATTTTTTTTTTATATATATAAAACGCTAAGTATTATACTCTAACCTGTAGACTACAGTAACTGAACCCGTCTGGATGTCTTAAATATCTCGTATTTTAATTTGAAACCCCATAAAGTAACGTTTTTTCTTTACTTTAAAACCTGTTTGCGTTTATTAAAAAGGAGTAATTGGTACCATTTTTATGAATTACAACAGGCAAAAGTCAAGGAGTTAAAGATACAATACCGTTCCAATACATCCCACCAGCGGTTGCGGATCATCCCGGACATTTCGACGTCAACAACGGACTGCAAGAGGGTAAAAAATAAAAAATGTTTTATAACTTTTTTTTATATTAGAGCTTTAAAATTGAAATGATACATATTTCATTACATTCTGGTTATTATTAGTTGAGATATTAAAGGCAATACACCACTCCCCATACATCCCGTACATTGCATCTGGAACATCCCACCAGCGCTCGCGGATCATCCCGGACATTTCGACGTCAAAAACGGACTGCAAGAGGGTAAAAAATAAATAATGTTTTTTAATTTTCTTTTAGATTAGAGCTTTAAAATTGAAATGATACATATTTCATTAAATTCTGTTAATTATTAATTGAGATATTATAGACAATGCACCTCTACCCATACATCCCGGACATTGCATCCAGAACATCCCGGACATTTCAAAGTCCAAAATCTGCTTTAAAAGGATAAAAATTGGAAAATATTTTTTATTTATCATTGAGAATGGAGCTTTAATTTTCCAATGATACCAAGTTTATTAAATTCTGACCACTACCAGCAGAGATATTGAGTGCAACGCACCACTACCCCATACATCCTGGACATTACATCCCGAACATCCCGGACATTAGTGTGCACCCTAAATTCTACTCAATGCACACTCCTGCATCTAATTTTGAAATGCCAGGTGTCAGCTGAGTATACGTAATTATAGCCATTCTGCACATCATTGTTTACCATGTCACCATTAAATTAATCTCAAATGGAAAGATTGTGCCCTATTCTGGAAATTAGAATGTGTGACCCCACTGCTTGGGAGTCAGGTGCTCTACAGAGCAAAATGGGTCAACAGTCTTGCCTATCTAGTATCTACGCAATATATGAGATATTTCTGCCATGATGCCTAATGTCATATATGATCTCCTTGCTTACCCTACATCACTATGTTGTTGCATCAGGAGATACTGAAATTGTTGTTTTGTCCCTCTGCCAATGCTGTTATACTTTTGAGAAGTGTATAGTGTTCTGATTTTGAGTGAGCATTCCAAACCACAGATACCTGGCAGGTTGTTTTGCCAGAACATACAGTGTTGTGCCTAGGCCTCACCATTGCTCCATTCCCGCGATTTTCACAGCAGTGTCCCACTAGAAGTAAATTGCCATGTGCTATGAGGCGCACTCTGAAAAAAAAAATCGGTAAATTTTTACATTAGGTCCATTTCAGTCCATTAGTTTCTTTACCAACCATTCAAACAATAATAAGGGAGGTAATAAAATGGGAGTAAATGAGTCAAGTTCAAGGTAAACTCCATTAAATTTTCCTATAGTTATGTCTCCCCCCTTTAGGGTAGGGTGACATTGTTTTTCCCCTGGATGTCTGTCTGTCTGTCACAAAATCGTGTCTGCTATATAACTTGAAAACCATTTATCTTCACGAAACTTAATATAAATATCAATCAACATTAGACGACTTGCAGAGCACAAGAACTATAACTCTTGCTTTTATACTTTTTGAGTTATTTCTTTTTGAACTTTGTTCAACAAAATTGTGTCCGCTCTATAACTTAAAAACGGTTCAAGCTATCTTCACAAAACTTCATATAAATATCAATCAACATAAGCCGCCATGCAGAGCACAAGAACCATAACTCTTGCATTTATAGTTTTTGAGTTATTTTCCTTTAAGCTTTGTCCATCACAAAATAGTGTCTGTTCAATAACTTGAAACCTGTTCAAGATATTTTCAAGAAACCATGTAAATATCAATCTACATTAGACAACATACAGAGCACTAGAACCACAGCTCTTGCATTTATACTTTTTTAATTATTTCCCTTGGAACTTTGTCTGTCACAAAAAATGTGTCCGCTCTATAACTTGAAAACCGTTCAAGAGATCACCACAAAACTTTATATGAATATCAATCAACATTAGATGATGTGCAGAGTGCAAGAACCTTAACACTTGCATTTATATTTTTTGAGTTATTTCCTTTGGAATCTCAATGGTTAATATAAATGTTCGCTGAATGTACAATATAATATGACAGCAAAAAGGGGGGAGACATCTGTGTCTTTGTAGAAAAACAAATACTAGTTACTGCACTGCTAGTCATAGATTGTCATGTAAACCAATCTGAAGCATTAAAATGGTAAAGAGGCAGCTGTCAGTCACGCAGTTTGTAGCTTTTACCCCCATAATATGAATTCTGAGGCAGTAAGGATATAAAAAGAAAAGAGAGACAATACATTTGCAGTTAGTTTGTTACTGATATCAGTTTAGATTGACAGAACTATGTGTTCACCTTCTGTCCGTTAACAGTCTCTGTCCCCCAGAATTTATAAATGTCCCTCAGAAAAGAAGGGAGGGGGCCACATGTGTCCCTTCATATTTCAGACCTAGGCACAACACTGAATATGAATATGGAATTTGCTCAACAGGTCAAGGTTTCAGAGACCATTTGGCACTATATTGGGAGATAGTCAAGGATCCAGAGAATCCTTTTGTGAACAGTGAAGGCTCCAACCTGATACCATATCACTTTGTTGGAATTCCCATGAAGTGGTTAATGTCATCACTCATCCCTACTTGTATTACATTTAATATTGATGCATTTTAGCATTTCGTAGAATAGAAGGTATCATATATGTTGTAGGACCAATCTCCCAAGAGAACAGGCTTGCCCCATCAGATTTATGTTTCATCATACACAGGGTCTGCAAATATTAACCAGTAGTTAATTCTAATTTATAATATTTGATAACATTAAATAAAGCATGTTTCCTTGTATCAAACAGTAGATAGGTATTGAGTTGATATGTACAATACAGAGTAAGAGATAAACTATTGCAGAAATTTGTGTTTTAATCATTTTAATATAAGCAAGTAAACAAATGCTGCACATCTTAATTAGCACAATCTCCAAGGTAACACTTAATTTACCTACATGTATTATTTTCTGTCGATAAAGATTGATTCTTTACATTGGTTTGTTTACTAATGTGCAGTGGAAGTCATTTTAGTTGAATTTACAGACATTCAGAAATCTATGGCTTATAATTCTAGTTGATGTGTATCCAACTTTTATATATACAATCGACTCTCGCTATCTCGACCTCGCTTAATTCGAATAACCGCTTATCTCGAAGTGAAAATCTGGTCCCTGCCTAAACATGAAAATCTAACAACAGGTAAAAAATATTGTGGAAAAGAGGAGAAATTGCTCCTAAGGAGCAATTTCTCCTCTTTGCCACAATATTTTCAATATATCTCTAACTTCAAGAGTCCAATTACATATATATTTGTTAAATGTGGTTAATCGAATTATTTTTTCCTCAATTCTTCAAATCTGATATGTCGAGGTACGGATATCTCAAAGTATTTCAGAGAGTCCCTTGGACTTCGAGGTAACGACTGTATTGCACTATTGACATCTACCTTTATGCAGTTAACCCAAAATGGCCACACTTTGACTCTTAGTAGTTTTTTGTTTGTTTATGTTTTTAGGTAGAAACGGCTAACACATGAACTAGCAGAGAGTGCTGGAGACATACAATAATCATATGTGCTGATGATGAAGCATAAAGAAAGGTGTCCGCTGAAATAACTGAAGAAGTTTGAATGTGTTTAACAACTTCTGATTAGTGTTGAGTAAACCACAATTTGGATCATGGCAACATATCTGATGATGATATATGTGTCCCTTGAACAGGAGCTAGCTGTTAAAGACTTGTTTACTAACAAAGGCTGGGGCTTCAAGAAGCCAGGTAAGGCTTATTTCAGTGTTGTAGCTTTAATTTGTAAGCTCTTGTATGCTTTGTTTACCGTATTTACCCTAATTATTCAAACAGGTAGGTGAGGTGTTTGCCTGGCCGAGTATTTACTTTAGTGCTCCTGACTTCCGATCAAGTTACAAACTGATAATCAGGTGCTTTAAATCTAAATGCCTAACACCAACTAATTCCTCCAGTAAATCAGTCATTATTAGCTCACCTGAGCACGAAGTACTCATGGTGAGCTATTGTGGTCAGTCAATGTCCGTCATGCGGCATCAACAATTGCTTTAAAAGCCTACTCCTACACCCCTGGGCCAATTGACTCAATACTTGGTAGGAAGCATCAGGGTGACTTGTAGATCAAAAATAGCTAAAATCGTTCCGATCGGAAATCCAAGATGGCCGCCATCTTGAAAATCTATTTTTCCCTTCTTCTCCTGAACCGAAAGGCCAATTAACTCCAAACTTGGTAGGAAGCATCGGGGTGACTTGTAGATCAAAAATAGCTAAAATCGTGCTGATCCGAAATCCAAGCTGGCCACCATGGCGGCCATCTCAAAAATCTATTTTTCACCTCCTAAACCCAAAAGCCAATTGACTTCAAACTTGGTAGGAAGCATTGGGGTGACTTATTGATCAAAAATAGCTAAAATCGTGCTGATCGGAAATCCAGTGGTGGCCATCTCGAAAATCTGTTTTTCGCTTCTTCTCCTAAACCCAAAAGCCAATTGGCTCCAAACTTGGTAGGAAGCATTGGGGTGACTTATAGATCAAAAATAGCCATCTTGAAAATCTATTTTTCGATTCTTCTCCTGATCCGAAAGGCTTATTGACTCCAAACTTGGTAGGAAGCATCGGGGTGACTTGTAGATCAAAAATAGCTAAAATTGTCCCGATCGGAAACCCAAGATGGCCGCCATTTTTTGCTTCTTCTCCTAAACCCAAAAGCCAATTGACTCCAAACTAGGTTGGAAGCGTTGGGGTTATTAGTAGATCAAAAAACGCTAAAATCATTCCATCGGAAATCCAAGATGGCCGCCCTCTTGAAAATCTATTTTTCGATTCTTCTCCTGAACCGAAAGGCTTATTGACTGGTGGTAAGGGCCTGCTGTACTTGCAACAGGTGGGGGAAGGGGGCATGCTATTATTTCTTCTGTTTCTGCTCTGCCATTCGCAGTTTTCCTCATCCTCCTCAATTTCTCTTTTTCCTCTCTTCTACTAGCTCTTCTGTCCCTTTTCTCCGGAAAATCTGCAATACAGACAAATTTTGGTTTCAACTGATAACAACTTAGGATTAGAAAATATATAATTTTAGTGTTCAGATGATACTGTTTTAGTGCCTTTTTATCCAAAAACCTGAAGGCAAAAGCAAATGAAATTTTTAAAAAATGAAAAAAATGTCTGTTATTAAAATGAAGCATTTGAAAAGTGTTGCAGGACAGCTGTCAGACAGGCAGAAAATTTCAGCAGGACAAAACGAAAATTTGCCTGTTTTGTCAGACAGTCCTGCAGTTTTCACGAAGACTGCTGCCATCAATAAAATGCCTAGTAGAAATGTAGAACAGGACTAGATGACGTGTCACATACAAGAGTGACAACTCTGCCTTTCTTACTTTTTACATTATCTCCCTTTGCTATATTTGACAGTGTCCGCATTGATTTTGTGTCTGCTCTGTAAGTAACCTTTGGAATATTTTTATGATACTTGGTAGAAATGTAGAACAGGACGACATGTTGTGTACAAGAATGACAACTCTGGCATACGGCAGGTTTGTGGAATTATCAAATTTTATAACTTGTCCACGGACAAGTTAATGGTGAAAATCCACTTGTCCAACCAAGATTTACTTGCCCGAAAACTGACATTTGTCTTATTTTATTTTTAGAGAAACATGTGTTGTGGGTACTCATTAGAATTGCCTTAGTGAGGTGTTTCTGATGAGTACCCACAACATGTGCTTCACAGAGAAATAAGAAATGTGTATATATGTCATATACAGGATACTCTTCTTAGCTAGAGCTATGAAGTCCCAGGACAATTGAAATTTCTTACTTGCCCTCAGGGAAATGGGACAAGTTGGACAAGTCGGGCATAGTATTTCCACAGCCCTGGCATACAGAATATATTCATGAAACTTCACAGATGCTTTAATCATATGAAGACGATGTGTCGTGAATAAGGAAAACAACTCTGGCTAATTCCTTTTTGAATTAATCCTTTAGCCTAAAAATCCATGCAGTATTATGCTGAAAAATAGTGTCCGGCTTTTAACACCTAAACCATATGGAATATATTCATTAAACACACATGGCTTAATCATATCGAGATGATGTGTTGCGAACAAGGAAGACACCTCTGGCTCATTCTGTTTTTTAATTAATTCCCTGTGCCTAAAATCTTAATTACCACCTATCCCTTGACTCGCCACACATCTTCTTACACACCTGCCATCAATAAAATGCCTAGTTTTTGTGCAATGACAAAAGAATGTGATGTATTTTCTTTTGAACTACACAGTTACATGTTAAACCTTCAGTGAAATTGTGATGTATCTAACCAGAGATTGGTAATCCCTCCAAGAACTGGAGTTTTTCATGCGTATTTGTCACCAGATGGCAAAATCTGACCACCTTTGCATCAGGAGAAAAAGGATTTTTGTTCCAGATTTGCTTAAAGGACTACAATTCAGGTCTGATTATATGGGAGACTAAACAAGAGGTGGAATTACATCGCCAGATTTTCGATATGGGCGATCATATCGAAATTTCAGCCTTATTTCAACTGATGCCCACCTTCAATACTACCTAAACTGAATCTCTCCAACCACCTCCGGGAAGATCTCCTTATGATTTTCTTTTAACAACGTGGTGGTACTTACCTTAAGTAGTGGGACATCTTACATCCCATTCCTTACTAAACTAGTTAGCTCACGTGGACACGAAGTGCTCATGGTGAGCTATTGTGGTCAGTCAATGACCGTTGTCCGTCATGTGGCGTCAACAATTGCTTAATAGGCCTACTCCTCCTACATCCCTAGGCCAATTGACTCGATACTTGGTAGGAAGCATCAGGATGACTTACAGATTAAAAATAGCTAAAATCATGCTGATCGGAAATCCAAGATGGCCGCCATGGCCGCCATCTTGAAAATCTATTTTTCGCTTCTTCTCCTGAACTGAAAGGCCAGTTGACTCCAAACTTGCTAGGAAGCATCAGGGTGACTTGTAGATCAAAAATAGCTGAAATCATGCTGACCGGACATCCAAGATGGCCACCATGGCAGCCATCTTGAAAATCTGTTTTTTGCTTCTTCTAAACCGAAAGGCCAGTTGACTCCAAACTTGCTAGGAAGCATCAGGGTGACTTGTTGAAGCAATCATCATGAATCTTGCTCGAAATGTTTGTCTGGATGATTTCTAGGTCAAGTTCGAAACTGGGTCACCTGGGGTCAAAAACTAGGTCACCTGGCCAAATCA
Organism: Anodontia alba; assembly: GCA_964016985.1. Classification (NCBI taxonomy): domain Eukaryota; kingdom Metazoa; phylum Mollusca; class Bivalvia; order Lucinida; family Lucinidae; genus Anodontia; species Anodontia alba. Next base: position 154,300,772 of record OZ024821.1, read on the forward strand.
GCGGAAAACCTTGTTATCACTCTAGCGGTCACATTTTTCAAGCAATCATCATGAATCTTGCTCAAAATGTTTGTCTTGATGATTTTAAGGTCAAGTTCGAAACTGGATCATTTGGGGTCAAAAACTAGGTCACCAGGCCAAATCAGCAGAAAACTGTTAACACTCCAGTGGTCACATTTTTTAAATAATTATCATAAATAGTGCTCAAAATGTTCATCTTCATGATTTCTAGGTCTAGTTTAAAACTAGGTCACTTGATATCAGAAACTAGGTCACCTGGCCAAATCAAAGGAAAACCTTATTGATGCTCTAGAGGTCACATTTTTGAAGTGATCATCATGAATCTTGCTCAAAATGTTTGTCTTGATAATTTCAAGGTGATCTATATTTTTCTATCCAGTGACTTTCTTAAGTTTTTCCGTTTAGGTCAGTTTCTCAGTAATTATTGGTCCTACATAGTGGTATTTGGTACTTGTGAAGTGTTTGTATTTAGGTCAGTTTCTCAATAACTATTGCTCCTACAGCCAGTGATACTTAGTACATGCATACATCTTAGCATGGCCTCTTGAGTGCAGTCATCCATATTTGACCTTGACCTTTATTTCACAGTCCATTAGACATGCTACATTGTCTTACTTGTTAATATAATCATTTTGAATTTTGATCTGAATGTTTGCCTTGATCAGTTCTAGATCAGGTTCTCAAAGTGCTATGATGCTCAGGTGAGCATTACAGAGCCATCATGGCACTCTTGTTCTAAAATTTGGAAAAGTCCATTTGATAACCTGTTGATATGTCTCAAAATATTGCTGAATGAGTAGCAAACAATGTAGACCCTGATCAGAACCACATTCTACACTGTTTGCTTAGGCATGTCTGTCCCAATACTTAGAGTTATTACGGTACTCTCTAAGGCAAGAACTTAGTCTGGCTGGGTACTCCAAAGGGGAAAGAATTTGTACTCCAAAGGGGAAAGAATTTGCTCCCAGAGGGAGCACAGAGACACAGGTGCATCCATAGCTCCAGAGGACAGGTGCTTACATAGCTCAAGAGAAGGCACTTTTTTTTTAATTTTCCAACCAAAAGGTCCTGATATTTTTCTTATTTCTCCACATGAACATATGTTCTGGGTACTCATTAGAGGCCCTTCTAATGAGTACCCATAACATATGTTTTTATAGAGAAATAAGAAAAAATATGCAGCTACTCCCTACTATCTGGTGCTATCTGCACCCATTTCCCTTAAATTGTATGTTGCAGATCTACGAATTACTACAGATGATGTAGGCCCCCTGACAGAGGAAACTGTTGTACCTAAACAGACTGTTCATGTAGTGTTAGAAAAAGAACAAAATGGTGAAGAAAATAAGAGCCCTAGGAAAAGCAGTAGAAAACATAAATCTTCCCCCATTTCAAAAAGTGTAAAGAAGGGAAGAGGAAAGGTAAAAGAGACCATGAAGTCAAAAGAAAGTGCCGAGTTTCAAGAGATTATGCAGGAAGCTGAAATAATAGCAGCATCAATAAATCAGGTTATGGGTGAAGATAATACAAATAGTACTGAACCTATTGTTGTTAAAGTGGAACATGATCCAGACTTTGAACCTGATGATAATAATGAATATGATGAACATTCTGATGAAGCAGAAGATATTGCTGCATCAACTTCTAATGCTAACGAGTCGGCAAACACATCAACTGAACCTTCAGCTGCAACTACACCTGTATCAGCAAAGAAAAGAAAGCTCGACAGCAACGGATCGAGTCCAGGAACCAGTAAAGGGGCAGCCAAAGTAAGTACATACCACATTGTCATTGATTTAACCCTTGTCATGCTGAATAAATTAAGATGCCACACCCACTTCTAATTTTCAGCCAATCAGATGACTTGATCAAGATTGTTGCTAAAAAATTCACATACTTAATGGCAAAATTCAAAGTGGGCGTGGCATCTTAATTTATTCAGCATGACAAGGGTTAACAACAATTGTTGTTGCTGTTACATAGTTCCAGATAAGGTGCTTTTTTCAAGTGTAAAGTATTGATATTTTTCTTATTTTCAACATGTTATGATACTTATTAGAAGCATCTTGTGGAGGTGCTTCTAATGAGTACCCACAATATATGTTTTTGTGGAGAAGTAAGAAAAAATATTACATGGATACTTCTTCCTATCTAGAGCTATGCTTTTGCACCACATAAGGTGTACACTTGCTATCCCCACGCTTTTTTATTTAAAAAATGATGGGGATATTGTGAATGTATCTGTCCATCCGTCCGCCACGCTATTTCCTCCTAAACCATGGGGCGGAATTTAACCAAACTTGCAACATGACCACCTCATGGTAAGGGTGTGTAAGACCAGCATTATTTTTCCGTCTGGTCATCCGTCCAGCGTCAGTCCATCTGTCTATCACACATCTCTTCCTATCATATTTATTCCATTATAAGACTGTCTCCCCCTTATAACCAAAGAAATATGGTAAAACATTGGGTGGAATTTAACCAGTTTTGCTACATGACTTCCCCTCATATGCAAGAGCAACATTTTTTTTCCATCTATCCATCCATTCGATGTCTGGCCAGCTGTCCGTCACACTTATCTCCTCTTAAACCACTGGGAGGAATTCACCCAAACTTGCTACATATCTTCCCTGGGTGGTAAGGGTTGTGCAAGAGCAACATTATTTTTCCATCTGTTCATCTGTCTGTTGATCCATCTCGCTATCTTCTCTTAAACCAGTGGAGAGAATTTAACCAAACTTGCTACATGACTTCCCGCATGGTAAGAGTGTACAAGAGCAACATTATATTTCACTTCTCTCTGCTTAGTGGTGAAAGCGTGGGGATTTGCAATGTCATGCCATCCACAGCGCAATTAAGTGTAGTTTTCTTGTTTCTCATGGAAACATGTCTTGTGGGTACTTTATAGCAACAGATAAGGCACTTTTTTTCATCCCAAAAATGCTGATATCTTTCTTATTTCTCCACGAAAACATATGTTGTGGTATATAACACACTTGTACTGCCTTGCGGTACAAGCCGGCTTTTATATTAACATGGTGGAGTGTTGGCATGAAACGCAGACGGCCCAGGTTCGATTCCCGGTCAGGGAAAAAGGTTATTTCCATTTTTTCAACTGTTACATTTGGCGCCCACCGTAAATAACCCACATGTGTGCACTTCTAATGAATACCCACAACATATGTTTTCGTGGAGAAATGAGAAAAATATTATGTGGATACCCCCTCTTATCTGTAGCTATGTTACTTATCAAAATACCTCACTGAGACAATTCTTATGAGTACCTATGGCATATGTTTGCATGGAGTAATAAGAAAAACGTCTTATCTGGAGCTATGCTGTCGGTACCACATAAGATAGAGGCAGAGGTTCAGATAGGTTGGCTGTTCAGATATTTTTCTTATTTCTCCATGGAAATATATTTTGTGGTTACTAACTAGAAATTCCTCACCAAGGTGCTTCTTATGAGTACTCACAACATATGTTTTGTTGGAGAAACAACATAGCTCTTGATAAGGCACTTTTTTCAAGCAAAAAGTATCTGTATTTTTCTTATTTCCTGACGAAAACATGTTGTGGGTACTCATTAGAAGCACCTCGGCGAGGCACTTTTAATGAGAACCCACAACATGTTTTCTTCGAGAAATAAGAAAACTATTAACCTGATACCCACCCTTATCTAGACCTATGAAAAAATATGAACAAATTGTGGTTTTGAAAAGCACCTAATCTGGAGGTCCGGATAGAGGTACTCCTGTGAATTCCCAAACTTATTCTAAGAATACCCAACAAAAAACAAAATGTTTGGGTGTAAAAATGAAATATTTTTCTGAATACACTAGCTCTAGATAATATGATTTTTCTTTCAACAGAAAAATGTTGATATTTTTCTTGTTTCTTCACAAAAAATGTATGTTGTGGGTACTCATGAGAAGCACCTTGTTGAGGCATTGGTAATGAGTACCTACAAAGTTATTGTGGAGAAATAAAAAAAATATTTATCTGGACATCACTCTAATATCTAGAACTATGCGAATAAACAATGTTAGCTGCAGTTATGATTGAAGCTGCAAATCCAGCGATAGTGTACTGTAGACTTTTAGTGACGTGGGACATCTTGTCCAGCCAATATATCTATCCATCTCAGTTGTTTTCTTTATTGTGTTCAGTCCATTCAGCTAACGCAAGTGCTGGTGTAGCACTGGGCCCAGTTGTTCAAAGCATCATTAGCTTAACAAGCTTGTAAGTAGTCAAGATGTTAACTGTTGTAGAAAGTACAATATTTAATTCACAGGTATTTTTGCTGAAAAAATGTGAGTAGCTTTTGCAAATGCAAAAGCTACTCACATTTTTCAGCAAAAATATTAGCATATATGCCATATTTAATGATCAATGTTTCAACGATACATTAACTAGTGACGTCGTTAATTTTGAAAACTTGGTCCTGAAGATTTTGAAATTTTACACCAAAAAAGTTCAAAGCTGTAGTTCCTGAAATAAGGCTTGTGGTCTTAAGCATGTTGAAAAATAGTATTGAAGACGTCCAGGAATAGCCTCCATCACTGAACATTGTCTACCAATAACACCAAGAGAGCAAACAAACTCTGACAGACAGACAGACAGTAAATAAGCCACAAACCAAAGAACGGCAAAACAGCCAGCTCCCTCTATTCCAACAAGGTGATCACAGTGCTAGACAAGATCCACTAAACACAACAATAAGAAAATGAACAGGATAGAACATGAAAAAAGAGCCACAAGGAAAAGCACAAAGAACAAACAACATTAAAACCACAGCCTTCAGAATGGTTAGAAAACTGTCTGAATTTAATTTGCCACTTGGGAAAAGTGTTTAATTTGTGTTGAGTCATAGTGTACTTGAAAATGTTTTACAGTGGGGGTGGGTGACAACTTTTGTAACTTCTTGTTTGCTTGCCTGCTCACCAATGCCCTTCTGAAAAGGGGTTTACTCTGAAAGGAAAGAATTTGCACCTGATAAGGGGTATATTCTAAACAGAAAGAATTTGCTTTTAGAGCAGACCCCTTTTCAGAAAGGAGGCAAAACCAGTTTTGACAGTTGCCTCCACTGAAATTGTATCAATTCCCCTTAAATTCAGATTAAAGCACTTTTGTTTACACATTGTTGGAATGCTTCTATATTAGAGATATAAAAGCTTCTTTAATTTTCTGTGCTTAAATATTTGGTTAGATAGTGGTCACATAGCTCCAGACAATGCACTTCATTTTTATTTCAACTAAGAAGTATTGAAATTTTCTTATTAAAAAACATTCATAGTACTAGTTAACATAGCAACAGATAAGGCGCTTTTTTTCATCTGAAAAATGCTGATATCTTTATTTCTCCATGAAAACATATGTTGTGGGTACTCATTTGAAGGGCCTCGGTGAGGCGCTTCCAATGAGTACCCACAACATATGTTTTAGTAGAGAAATAAATAAAATATTATGTGGATACCCCCTCTTATCTGTAGCTATGCCGAGTAGTGTGTACTCATAAGAAGTGCCTTGTACAGGTCCTTCTAGTGAGTAGCCACAATATGTATTTTTGCGGAGTAATAAGAAAAAAATTTATCAGGATACTCTCATCTGGATCTATATTAAGTAAACGTCTTGTTTCAAAGTCCATTTGTACATTGATTTGTCTGTTTACTTGGTATTGTACAAATTTATTATTCGAATGTAATATACTTTGTAAAATGTACTTATGAAAAAGGAACAAATATTTTGAACAAGTGCATTGATTTTTCTGCGCAGATTACACAAGTTACAAAGCTTGTCCCATAATCAGTCGGGTATCAGAGGACTTGTTAACTTTTTGGCTTTACCACTCTCTGGGCAAATTCAGCAGATGACAAATTGATATTTTTCTTATTTTTCCCTGAAGACAGGATTTGACATTGGAGACAATTTACATGAAATGTCAAATCCTGTTTTCTGGGAAAAATAAGAAAAAATATTTCAATATGTCGTCTGCTGAAAATTTTTCTCAGAGTGTTAAGCGTTAAGGAGGAGTATTTGGAAATGGAAATAATTCTGGGATACTTCTTATTACACCATGAAACACATGTGGGTACTTATTAAAAGCTCCTTGGTGATACAGGTAGTGATAGGTGTTGCTATTTATATTGAGACTTCAAAACAAGATAATGTATTTAAGAAATAAAGTTAATTTTTGTAAAGTTCATTGAAGTATGAACAACACCAGATCACGAGCAAAGTAAGTAAACTCTAAAGGGCTTTGTGTAAATTTGCTTGTGACCCACTGTTGTTCATACTTCAATGAATGTTAAATATATTGCCTTTATTACTTGTTTTTACATTATTTTCTATCCACTATGTGATGAAAAAATCTGGGTCAGTGGCTAAAATCAAAACAAGAAAACAAATTGCATGCAGTTTTCCTATTGACAGCGGAACAGCGCCTTTGATGTCATAACATCACCATTGTCTAATCGTAATTCACATTGGAGAGAACCATGATTTATTTTGACGTCACTTAATAATCATGTGACGTCGCGTGAGCCCCAACAGTTAAGTATAGGGTTTTTCTGTAAATTGTACTTAGAATGTAAATATGCATACTTGAAGGCAGTTGATCTCCCTTTCGCTGATTCAAGAAGGGCAGATGTCAATTTCTGGCGAAAGAATGTGCATAAATACTGGTTAAATGCTTATAGGACTAAACCTGTTCAGGAAAAGTGTGGTAAGGTAAACAGACTGGCTCAACATGACCCTAAAGGGTTGACTGGGCAATAAAACCTCAACTCAGTCAATCAATCAAATTGAAGGTGGTTGACTGTGGTCATAATATAGTCCAGTTGATGCCAGAGACAACACATTTTCAGTGGTTAACCTGGAGATGGTGAGATATGAATATTAATAAGGAATGTCTGAAAGTGTAAGTATGACAGCACACTCTCACTTGACATACTTATAATGCATTGTTGGAATTTCCTGAAAAAAGCAGATAGTCTCTGTTTGGTAACTTAATACCAAGCACATGTATAAAGGCATAATGATGTGTTAAAAACATGCTCAACACATTAATCCTCAGGGCTTCCATTAATTTTCAGACTCAGGAAGTCCCAGACTTTCTACCCCTCAAATTTGGAAGTCCCACAGGAAAATCTAAGAAGTCCCACTTTTTTCCGTGCTGCAGTGGTCTGCCCTTTGTAAGCTTTGTTTAGCAGAACATAGGTTCTTATTTCAGTGTCACACAGAATCATCATGATCTATACTTCTTTCAGATGTGTTTTAAAAACGTCCTTATCGCATATTAAAATTCGATTGCATCTTTTTGGAAAGCCCGTACTTGTATGTCGGACCTTAGAGAAAGCATCAACATTGGTACAACTTCGCATTCGTTTCAAAGCCCAGAGAAAGAAAAAAGAAAATAAAGTACATGAGAGAAAATACCCAAACATGTTTTTTTAAAAATAAACTATGCTGAAATTACTTCGCAGACATGTATATAATGAAATATCTGTTCGGATTGGAGCTGTTCAACACGAGCGAACGGGCTGCGTCCTTCACAAAATTGCGGGAAAACGGCGCCGACTCGTGAAACAACAAACAAATAAAAGGCAGCTCTCGATGAAATACCAACAGCAATACGTTCGCTTGCGGAGAAAAGCAAACAAAACCATCACAAATCACCTAAATTTAGACTTATATTGCCTCTTTTCTAGCGCAACCGGAACAACGCTACGCATTTAGAAACGGGTTTTCCGAAAATTTTGACGAAAAATATGTTTTCTTTTCATTTGAAAAATTGCTTTTGTTGTCATAGCATTGTAGGAAAGACAAACATAAGCTTCTAAATTCGAACAGGTTTCAGTTTGCGTTATGTGCATGATGGTTATTTATTCATAGAATTTCACTTGGTAACTCCTGGAAGTGTTGAGGTGTTTTCAGACGATACACGTTCTTAGCAAAATAATAATTTAAGATTTTAAGACCTGAATATTAAAAAGATAATGACTTTATATAATTTCATTATTTTCTTCCAAGATCATTTGTGTCAATACTTTTTTATGCTTATTTCTGGTTCTGAATGTATCAATTTTTAGAGAAGGAAAATCCGCATGTCTAATAAAATAAATTCTGTTTATTAGTGTTTATTGTCTTTGTTTAATAAAAATAATCTGTTGATCACGTCTTATTGCTGAAATGATGCTCTGAAAATATTATTTATTTTATTTCTAGTGCATTCTTTGTGTATTTGTTAGGTTTTGGAACTGATAATGCTGCCAGGATGTTATATTGAACTGATAAGGCTGCCAGGATGTTTTAGAATATACAGTGCAACCTGGACAATTCTCCTAGACCAAAAATTTTGGGGTTCAGTAGTTAACGTTTTGAACGCGCATGACAGAATATTTTTGAGTGTCGCAGGAGAAAGTTTAATTATACAAGCATCAATTAATCAACTCAACACGCTTGACATGCAGTGATCACACAGCCATCAAAAGGGCGCCGCGACACATGACACGGTTGTCAATAAAACTCCCGCAAACGGAAAGTGGGATGTCCTTTAAGCTCAGTCAACACAGGTAGCGAATATCCGATAAGTAGGCGGGGCAAACATCATACAACTCATTTAAAGTAGGCGGGCTTTTTAACAGTTTTGGACATCTCGAATATCGATTTCGGTTGGACAAAAGAAATTTCAGAAATCCGCGGTACGTTTTTGAAGTTCAGTTCTGCCCTCCGATGGCAATCTAAGGGCGTAATGTACGTCGTACATCCGTTTAATGAAAGCCCTGTAATCCTGATTTCATGCTTGACATCAGATACCTGAAATTACTGCTTCCCAGGAGCATTGTATAGAATTTGATTGTAGATGTCTGGACAAGGAAATACTTATAATTTATTGCTTTTAGATACACTGTTTAGAAGTAGTGCCCACAAGAGATTTGTGTTTCTTTTTCATTTCAACATATGTTTATACAAATAATGAGACATTTTGACTAGCTCCAACAGCAAAACCAACCAAGGGCAAATAACTCATGAATTATTAAAAATAAACATGTACATTTATAATAGTAGTTTTGTGACCTAGTATAAAGTTATTCAGTATAATAAAACAAATTAGTTGCTTTTTGTACAAATTGGTCTACCAATGTTTACAGTCTATATACAGTTGAACTTCAGTGGCTTGAACAACTTCGGGACCATGGAAATTTGTTCTAGACAGGGGTAGTTTGAACAAGACCAGGCCTCGAGGCTATAAAACTTTTTTCATGCTCCTCAGTGAGCATGAAATTTTCTCTGCCAATAAATATGAAAATGCCAACAATAGTTGGCATTTTCATATTTATTAGCAGAGAAATTTTCATGCTCAGCTATATTTAGCAAGAAAGAATTTGCCATTGTTAGTAATTTGAGATTTATTAGCAGGAAAAATTTCATGCTCAGCTGAGTTGAGCATGAAAAAAGTTTTATAACCTCAGGGCCAGGATGCAAATGGGGATAATTAGGAATGTCTTTGAGCTTCTATGAAATAATGATATGTTGAGTGTACTGCCTCGATGCAGTGATTCTAATGATCACACACAACATACATTTATATGATAAAATAAGAAAATTTCCCTGAGATACTCGCAAAAATTTGTTTACTTGACCTGTCATAAGAATTTCCTCGGGGCTCAAAACCAAGTTTGCCGCAGTAAATGAACCATGGATATTGCAGTCATTGCTGTATATGTACCTTCATTGTTCAGAAGCATCAGCTTGATGGAGCTGTTAGACTATCCAATTTTGGATCATGATATTACTGTAAGAATCCCACTGGAGGCAGATTTCAGCTAATGACTGTATGGCAATTCATTGCACAGAGCCCTTCATTAACCCTTGTCCTGCTGAATAATTAAGGTACCACGCCCTTTTCTAATTTTCAGCCAATCAGATTACTTGTTCCCAATTATTGCTATAAACTCACATACTTGCTGGCAAACAATGCAGATCCAGATCAGTTGGCTTCTTCAGAAGCCAACTGATCTGGATCTACACTGTTTGCAAAGGCAGGATATATCCGGGTTCAGCAGGTCAAGGGTTAATGATTAGCTCTCTGGGTAAAATTTTCAGCAGACAACATACTAAAATATTTTCTTATTTTTTTTCCCAGAAAAACAATTTTTTTAGACATTTCATGCACATGGTCTCCAATGGAGACAATTTGCATGAAACATCAAATCCTGTTTTCTGTGAAAAATAAGAAAATATTATCAATTTATCGTTTGCTGAGTTTGCCCGTAGAGTAGTAAGGCCAAATAAAAAAATTGTGTGTTTCAGGTTACATGGAATTTTAAAATAGGGAAGGTAGGTTGGAAAGTATTTTTATTTTGTTAAAAGTTTTTATATAAAGTTAATAGGAAAACAATATAGCTGAATGGGAAAGTCCCCACAAAATCCTTAAAAAAAACTTTAGGGTCGGTGGTGAAAAATTAGGCACAGTCAGATAACCTGAAACACACAATTTTTAACTCACCTGAGCACCAAGTGCTGGGTGAGCTATTGTGATCAGTCATTGTCTGTTGTCCCGAATGTGTTGTGCATCGTACAATGTCAACAATTTGCTTTGAAAGCCTACTCCTCCTAGACCCTTGGGCCAATTGACTCAGAAACTTGGTAGGAAGCATCAGGGTGACATGTAGATCAAAAATAGCTAGAATTGTTCCAATCAGAAATCAAAGATAGCCGCTGTGGTGGCCATCTTGAAAAACTATTTTTCGCTTCTTCTCCTGAACAGAATCATGATGGCCATCTTGAAAATCTATTTTTCGCTTCTTCTCCTGAACTGAAAAGCCAATTGACTAGAAACTTGGTAGGAAGCATCGGGGTGACTTGTAGATCAAAAATAGCTAAAATCATTCTGATCAGAAATCCAAGATGGTCGTCATGGTGGCCATCTTTTTAAAATCTATTTTTTGCCTCTTCTCCTGAACAGAAAGGCCAATTGATATGAAATTTGGTAGCAAGCATCCGGGTGTCTTGTAGATCAAAAATAGCTAAAATTGTTCCTATCAGAAATCCAAGATGGCTGCCATGGTGGCCATCTTGAAAATCTATTTTTTGCTTCTTCTCCTGAATCAAAAGGCCATTTGACTTGAAATTTGGTAGGAAGCATCAGGGTAACTTGTAGGTCAAAAATAGCTAAAACCATTGTGATCAGAATTCCAAGATGGCGGTCATGGCCACCATCTTGAAAATCTGCTTTCACTTCCACTCCTGATCGAAAGGCCAGTTGACTTGAAATTTGGTAGCAAGCATCCGGGTGTCTTGTAGATCAAAAATAGCTAAAATTGTTCCGATTGGAACTCCAAGATGGCTGCAGTGGCGGCCATCTTGAAAATCTATTTTTCGCTTCTCCTCCTGAACCGAAAGACCAGATGACTTGATACTTGCAATGAATTATCAGGGTGACTTGTAGATCAAAAATAGCTAAAATAGTTCTGATCGTTAATCTAAGATGGCCCCCATCTTGAAAATTTATTTTTTTACTTCTTCTGAACTGAAAAGCCAATTGACTTGAAACTTGGTAGGAAGCATTGGGTGTCTTGTAGATCAAAAATAGCTAAAATCGTTCTGATTTGAAATCCAAGCTAGCCGTTATGGCAGCTGTCTTGAAAATCTATTTTTCACTTCTTTTCCTGAACCCAAAAGCCAACTGACTTGTAACTTGGTAGGAAGCATCAGGCTGACTTATAGATCAAAAATAGCTAAATCGTTTCTATCGGAAATCCAACATGGCCATGGCGGCTATCTTTTAAATCTATTTTGAACTTCTCATGAATGGAAGGGCCAGTTGACTCCAAACTTGATAGGAAGTTTTGAGGTAACTTGTGGATAAAAATGGCTAAAATCATTCAGATCAGAAATACAAGATGGCCGCCATGGCCACTACCATGGAAATCTATTTTGTGCTTCTTCTCCTGAACCAAAAGGCCAATAGACTCAAAACTGGTAGAAATCATCAGGGAGACTTGTAGATAAAAAATAGCTAAAATTGATCTGATTGGAAATTCAAGATGGCCATCATGGCCACTATCTTAGAAAGTTATTTTGCACTTCGTCTCCTGAACCGAAAAGCCAATTGACTTCAAACTTGACAGGAAGTATCTGGGTGACTTGTAGATCAAAAATAGCTAAATTTGTTCTGATCCAAAATCCAATATGGCCGCCACAGTCTCCTTTTTGAAAATCTGTTTTGAACTTTTCTGAATAGAAAGGCCAACTGACTCGAAACTTGATAGGAAGGATCAGAATGACTTGTAGGTCAAAAATAGCTAAAATCATTCTGATCGGAAATCCAAGATGGTCCCGTAAGCAGCCATGTTGAAAATCTATTTTGAACTTCTTTTATCCTGAACCAAAGGGCCAATTGACTCAAAACTTCATTGGAAGTATTGAGGTGACTTGTAGATCAAAAGTAGCTGAAATCATTCTAATTGGAAATCCAAGATGGCCGCCATCTTGAAATTTATGTTGAACTTCTTCTCTTGAACCATTTTAAAGGCCAGTTGACTCGAAACTCATCTGGTAATCAGGTTAGTGATACAGGGCCATCTTGCAGTACCCCAGATAATTTTTTTGATCTTTGAGTATTGAAGCATTATTTTTTAAAGAGATGAATGAAACTGATTGAGCATGCTTAACGGGAAAAATTTTAAGCAAAGAAATTTTACTCAATGAGTCAAATTGAGTTTATTCATTATGTCAGTACAAACCTCAAACTACATGACAATGGGATTTTCCTAAGATTTGAAGAAGGTGCTTTAATAATTTGTCTGAGTGTGCAGAACATGCATTAGGAATGGTAGATGGTTCCTGATCTGATGTTGCACTGTTTTCTGTGGACTGTTTGTCCAAAACCTTAGGATCATCAGGCTATAGGAGGTCAAAATGATCTTCAAAATCTGAGTGTAATGAAAAAAACAAACAAAAAAAACCAAAACAATAATAATAATGAAAAACAATAATAATAATCAACAACAATAATAATGATAATAAAAAGCGAAGAAGAAGAAAAAAAAAATGAAAAAAAAATGTCCCAGCTGTGATTGGAATTTGGGGCCTTGGGATCTTGTCATTGATGTTAGTCACGTTACCACTGCACTAGCAAAATTGGCGGGAATATGACATAAATAGAGCTTATAGAATGTCTGCCACAATCTTTTTCTTCTGCCAACCCAAAAAAGAACACTAAACAAAGGATGTTGACTAAATCAGTAAAATTTTTGTGTAGTTACCTGTTGGATGTCACTCCTAGAATACACAGGATATCTTACGACACATTGTGTATTGTTGTGACATAACTAGCTTGGGTCATTATTATCTCTTAGATCATCTTACCAGCATAACTTGCTACAATTTACTACACCCACATCTTTTGTTTCTGACATTCTGAAAGTGCTAGGACCGTTTTGGTAGTGGGCATTTTGGCCATTTGGGAGAGAGGGAAATTTTGTCTGTAATTCCATATGTGCAGTAGGAAACACTTTTCTGAGTGGTACAATCAAGCGCAACCTATGACGCCACTCAGATATCTGTGATTTGATTGGTTGAAACAGATCCTGAAAGCCAACAGATGCATGCATAAGCATTCATACAGCAAAAGCAAGCGTTTAGCTAAACAGACTAAACAAAATGGCGATACTGTCGTCTTTTGCGCTGTAAACAAAAAACACTCGGTAGATATTGGACTTATTGCATAAATGGGAAATTATCTGCATGAATGGCACACATTAAAATCAAATGGCATGCATATCTGCTGTTCTTATTTGCATAAAATAAGAAAATCCGCAGCTTAAATGGGCCTCTGATCTTTGCCCTCGTTTATTTTAGGCCTAAAGTTAATTATCTCCTTTTCATTTTCTTGATATAAATTATAATTCAAACAGAAAGAATCAGAACAAGATGTAAAATCATCATCATTATCATCATCATCATCATCATCATCATTTCATTGTTAAAATTGTGAATTCTGTTTTTATGCCCCCGCCATTTTCAATGGGGGGTGCATATAGTATCACCGCTGTCCGTACGTACGACCGTCCCGTCCGTCCGTCCCGTATGTAACACAAATGGTTTCCGTGCGATTTAGTTTGAAAAGATTGGTGTATTGAATTGAAAATTTATACACAGGTATACATGTATAATCATAAAATGTAGGTCAAGTTCGATTTAGGATAAAATCCACCAATTATTTTGGGAGTTATGGCCCTTTTTTGACTTTGAAAAATTTTCAACTTTGAAAAATGGTTTCCGTTCGATATCTTTTGCAAAGGTTAGTGTATTGGATTCAAATTTTATACACAGGTATATAATCATAAAATGTAGGTCAAGTTCAATTTCGGGTAAAATCCACCAATTTTGGGAGTTATGGCCCTTTTTCAACTTTGAAAAATGGTTTCCATTTGATATCTTTTGAAAAGATTAGTGTATTGGATTCAAATTTTATACACAAGCATATAATCATAAAATGTAGGTCAAGTTCAATTTAGGGTAAAATCCACCAATTATTTTGGGAGTTACGACCCTTTTATAACTTTGAAAAATGGTTTCCGTTCCATAACTTTTGAAAAGATTAGTGTATTGGATTGATATTTTATACACAAAGATATAATTATAAAATATAGGTCAAGTTCGATTTAGGGTAAAATCCACCAATTATTTTTGGAGTTACGGCCCCTTTTTAATGTTCAAAAATAGTTTCCGTTTGATAGCTTTTGAAAACATTAGTGTATTGGATTCATATTTGATACACAGGTATATAATCATAAAATAGAGGTCAAGTTCTATTTTAGGGTAAAATCCACCCATTATTATGGGAGTTATGGCCCTGTTTTACCTTCAAAAAATGTTTTCCTTTCAATATTTTTTAAAAAAAGATTGGTGTATTGGATCCATATTTTATACACCGGTATATAATCAAAATATAGGTCAAGTTCGATTTAGGGTAAAATCGGCCAATTATTATGAGAGCTATGGCCCTTTTTTCAACTTCGTTTTTTGCAAAATGCCTGCATGCAGGTGAGGATGTCCCCTGAGCGGGGGCATCTGTGTCATACTGACACATATTTTTTTTTTTTTTTTTTTCTTTTTAAATCCAGAATATCAAAAAAAGAACATTGATCCCAAGGCAAAATATTTTTTTCAACCCACAAAAATGGATGATTTTCTCATTTCTCCCTGAAAACATGTTGTTTTTGGTACTCATTAGAAGCTCCACATCGAGTGCCTACAAAAGTATTTTATGGAAAAATTAGAAAAATAGTTTCTGGATACTTTTCTAATTGGAACTAGGAAAAAATCTGAAGTCCAAGATGTTAGGTCTTAGCACTCTCCAGGTGCCAGTTCCTTGCATTTTCATTTGTTAGAGGCACTTCTAATGAATACTGTACCGACTATATGTCTATTTTCTTGGAGAAATAAGAAAAATATTGTGGACATACCCTGTTAGCTGGCGCTATGCTTAAACGACAAAAGATTGTGCATTATTCATATTATAACCCTTATTCAATTCTGAATAAATTAAGTTGCCATGCCAACTTCTAATTTTTAGCCAGTCAGATTACTTGATCCAGGTTTTTGATAAAAATTCACAAACTAAATGACAAA
The DNA here is from genome assembly GCA_964016985.1 of Anodontia alba. Taxonomy (NCBI): domain Eukaryota; kingdom Metazoa; phylum Mollusca; class Bivalvia; order Lucinida; family Lucinidae; genus Anodontia; species Anodontia alba. The sequence continues at coordinate 154,316,435 of OZ024821.1, forward strand.
CAGTGCCGATCCAGATCTCAACTGATCTGGATCTACACTGTTTGCAAAGGCTGGTCATATTCGGGTTCAGCAGGACCAGGGTTAAGTTATAATGCAGCAACATGGAAAAATGATCATGATAATTTGATGATAAGAAAGGAACAAAGTGACATTGACCTAACAAAATGCAGAGTGATACTAAATGAATGGGTGTGATTCTGAGGTGGTATGAAAGGGACTAATTTCAAATTTTCATCATATACATACAGTTACAGATTTATATACAAGGCATAATCAGGTTGGGATTAAACCCCTATTTGACAGATTAACCAAGCCCTGTAAAACAGATTGCATAGCTTCAGATAGGAAGGGGCATTGACATAATATTTTTCTTATTTCTTCATGAAGACATATATTGTTGGTACTCATTACTACTGATGAGTCCCACAACATATCTTTTTTATTGAGAAATAAGAAAAATACCAGAACTTTTCGGTTGAGGGAAAAAAAAAATGCCTTATCTGGAGCTATGAAGATTGATTTTACAACCTTCATGGTACATACATGAAGATTGATTTTACAACCTTCATGGTACATACATGCATCAAATGCATATTGTGTGGGTGAAACTTTTCAGGATCATTCCTGATTTTATTGTTAACTATCCAAATATAAAGCACAGACTAATTGACCTTTTTAAGATTAGAAAAACTTGATTTCAGGATTCTTGTATTTTAGGACTTTTACCCATGGCATAGTTGGACTGGGAAATATACCTTGAACTATGCAAACGCAATACTGTATTTACCCTAGTATTGGGACACCTCAACTCCTTACCATACTTGTCCTCAAATTTGAACAAGTCCATTATACTACCAGTTGATCTGTCTAAAATAGTGCTGGATGATTGGCAAACAGTGTAGACCCTGATCAGATGCGGCATTCTGCGACATCAGCTCTGTGTCTATACTGTTTGCATTTCTGTCCCAATATCTAGGGTTATACAGTGAACCCTCATTACAACGACAGTATTTGTTCCCAAAGACTTTGCCATTAAAATGAGTTTGCTGATGTACAGAATACTTAATGAGCAGGTTGATATGTAAGAAAGGTCTTGTTTTGTTTTTATTTCCTCATAGAACATGTGTTTTGGATATTTGTTAGAATTGCCTCAATGAGGCGATTCTAACAAATATCCAAAGCCTATGTTTCTTTAAAGTATTAAATACAATATTCTTGCATCATTTGTGACTGTTACCTCTTAAGCGAAGATTTTGTGACATTCAAATTGTCATTATAACAAGTTTTGTCATTGTATCCAGTGTCGGTATAAAGAGGGTTGTCTGTATGATAATTGATATTTGTTGCTGTTCTTTTAGAACACAGGTTAACTTTACAGTATAGCCAGCCTATGTGGCTCATGTGCATCTGACTGATGATCAGGTGGTTGCGGATTCGATCCCTGCAGAGTTGGCAACATTCTTTAGAAAAGATTGATCATGAAATATATTCTGTTTTGCTCTCTTGAAGTCTGTCATCCATCCGTCCATACCTTTGAACAACTTCTCTTCTGAAACCCCTGGGTGAATTTTCTTCAATCTTCATGCGAATCCTTCTGTTAAAGGGTAATAGAAAATGTGTACAAATGGTCAGGGTCCATTAACTAAGCTAGCTGCCATACCCATACATGTATATGATAAAAACACATAAAAAAACTTTTTCTCCAGAACCAAAAAAGCTTTGAGGCTGAATCTTGGTCTAATATAGCATTGGGGACTCAAGGTCTACCAAGTTTGTTCAAATGGTGATCCTAGGTTGACCTTTGACCTTTTTACAGCAAGGTCAAATTTGCGTCCCTTTGCATTTGTATGGGGAAAATGTTGAAAAATCATTTTCTCAAAATGTTTTAATGAAGACTAATGGCTGAAACACACAACGTATGATTTAAGTAGTAAAACTTTTTAGTTACAATCAAAATTTTGTCCCCTGGGGGTTATCTGCCCTTGGCTCTGGGCTGTATACATGTACAAAATTGTGTAATCTTTAAGCGTCTTCTTCTTGGAAACAGTTCAACCAATTTTCACCAGTTTTCAAATGGGGCCTTCTGTTGAAGGAATATTGACAATTTGGCACAGTTGAACAAGATGGCTATCATGCCCATATATGGTAAAAAACACTTAAAAATCTTCTTCTCCAGAACCAAGAAAGCTCTGAGGCTGAATCTTAGTATATAGCATTTGGGACTCAAGTTCTACCAAATTTATTCAAATGATGGTCCTAGGATGACCTTCAACCTTTTCATGGCAAGGTCAAATTTGCATCCCCATACTTTTGTATGGGGAAAATGTTAAAAAAAATCATTTTTTTTCAAAATGTAATAAAGACTGATTGCTGAAATTTACAATGTTTCATTCAAAATTTTGTCCCCTGGGAGTTATCCTTCCTTGCCCCTGGGCAATATACATTTGTAAAATCAGGTAATCTTTAAACATTTTCTTCTCTGAAACCGCTTTCACATGGGGCCTTCTGTTGAGGAGATATTGACATCATCATCTGATTTTTGATTAACGTGCAGGTACAAGGGCAACATCCACATCAGTGGGCCCCCTTCCAGGTAGCTGGCTTGCTGCACGCATGGCAGATCTCACACCAGATCTCCAGGTATGTCTATCATGAGGGTCGATAGCCGAGAGCTTCCACTCTCTGCAATCCCTCTCTGTCAGCTGCTTCCATGTCGTCTCCCAGGCCCACGCTTTCCATCAACTGTATGTCAAAGGCTGTCTTGGCCGGCCTCGGTGGCGCAGTTGGATGCATGTCCAACTGGAGACCAGAAGGTCGCGGGTTCGACCCCCGCCGAGGTCGGCAACATTCTTTTGTGGAGATTGATCATGAAAAATTTTCTACGGTCATTCTCTCCCTTCCGCTGATTCAAGAAGGTCAGTTTCTGGCAAAAGAATGTGCACAATACTGGTTAACCGCTTAAAGGACTAAGCCTGCCCAGTAAACGTGTGGTTAGGTAAACTGACGGCGCTCGACATGACCCCATTGGGTTGTCTGGGCCGTAAAACATCAACACAAACAAACAAACAAAGGCTGTCTTGACTGCATCATTGGAGCGTTCCATATGTCCACACCAGTGGCGCCTTCTCTTCTTCAGAATGAGGTCCAGATCCTCACTGCCAAGCCACGCAAGGAGCTCATTGGATCTGGTGCTGACAATGTCTTGCGGCTTGACATTGCAGATCTGTCTGATCATTGCTCTGTCATTTCCCTGCAGATGTTGGAGGTTTGGCTTTGTCAATGGCCAAGTCTCACTGGCATGGAGCATTGCGCTCTGCACACAAGAGCTGTACACATGGCCATGTGTCTTGAAAGAGAGGTGGCGGGAAGAGACAACTGGCAGCAGCTCCTTGAACTTCTTCAACGTGGTTTTCACACGTGTTGTGGTTGAACTGTGGTTGAACTGGTTCACTTGAGCCACCTGCTACTGAGAGCATGTCTCCTAGGTAACAAAAGTAAGCTACCACCTCTGGCTGATGATACAAAATGCTGAAAAATCGTTTTCTCAAAATGTATTAAAGACTAATGGCTGAAACTTACAATGTATGATTAAAGTAGTAAAACTTTTTAATTACAAAATTTTATCCCCTGGGGGTTATCTGCCCTTGTCACTGGGCTATACCTGTATAAAATTGTCTAAGCTTTGAATGCCTTCTCTAAAACCGCTTGACCAATTTTCACCAGATTTCACATGGGGCATTTGTTCAGTGGTTCTGCCCTATTGAACAAGATGGCCACCATGCCCATATATGGTAAAATACACTTGAAAATCTTCTCTGGAACCAAGAAATCTTTGAGGCTGAATCATGGTATATAGCATCGGGGATGCAAAGCCTACCAAGTTTGTTCAAATGGTCATCCTAGGTTGATCTTTGACCTTTTTACTGCATGGTCAAATTTCTGTCCTAGTTGCTGAGGCCATGGCTCATGGGCCACTCGTTTCCTATACTAGAGTATGAAATATACCTGGACTTTTGGGCTGTTCTTAACTTTGAAACTATTGAAGATACTTTAATGACACATGATACAAATGTAAAGCATAGGCAGACAGTGTACAGAGAACAAGGGGCATAACTGTTCATCTTTAACTGAGTTATACCCCTTGTAATATTTTCCTGTGAGGTTGATGTCCACTCCATAACTTTTAAACAGTTGAAGATATTTTCATAAAACTTGGTACAAGTGTCAAAAACAGTCTCTAGTTTTAAAGCATTTGTCACAGCATAAATGTTCTTGGGGAAAATATCAGTGTGGTTGGGTTAAACCATAATAACTTTAAGTATTGGGACCAGAAAGGCCTTTGCAAACAGTGTAAATCCAGATCAGATGCTGCAAAATGCAGAATCTGATCAGGGTCTACACTGTTTGCCATACATACAGCAATGTTTTAGACACTCCAAGAGGTGGCAGAATGGACTATTTCAGATTTTAGGACAAGTAGATAAGATGTCACAGTACTTAGGGTTATCATGGTACCTTACCTACTGCTGTGTCAAGTCTAGCAGCTGTTTGTTTGAAACACACTTTGGTTGGAATTCTTCTCATTATTATAAAGGTAGTCCTTTCCACAGAGTCTTCTTCTTTCTAAAATGACTGAAATACCATTGATGGAACATCGAGACTTTAGTTTCTTATTTTACGTTTTTTTTTGTTTTGTTTTTTTTCATTTGGATCTCTGACCCCAGCTTTCTGCGGATGGTCTGTCTACACAGTGCAGCACAACCGCATTTAATTGATTGGGTCTGCTTGAATGCTTGATTTCATTGATTGTGCTGCAGAATCCTAGTAGTCTGCCCGTTTCGGTTACTGGCGTAACTTCGTGAACTTTCCGCTTATTGTTTTCTGATTGAAGAATTTGATGACTTCATCACTTACTATGAGCACCACAACAATGTCCTGTCCCATCATCAAATTTTGAAAAAGAACACCAGAGATGTAAGTATCAGTTTAGTTACTGTATTTACCCCAAGTTTTGGGACAGACAGATCTTTGCAAACTGTGTAGACCCTGATCAGATGCAGCAAAACACAGCATCTGACCATGGTCTACACCATTTCCAGCAGACAGTAAAATGGATGTTCAAATTTAAGGAGAAGTATGGTAAGGAGTTTAGGTGTCCAAATATTTAGGGTAAATATGGTATGGTGATTGCGATATTTTGGTTGATTTTCTTAATACCTTTTTCTACCAGCACTTTATGATTATGTGGCCCAGATTAGCCTTTATTTAAGTAAATATTTGAAATAGAGAGAGCCTTTGTTAGCTCCCATTACAAAATGTCACTGCCAGCATGGATCACATTTGATTTTTAATCTACAATGCAGTACACAAACTTTTGCCAGTAACTGACATCTGCCCTTCTTGAATCAGCAGAGAAGGGGAGAATGACAGTAGAATTTTTTCATGATTGATCTCCACATAACTGGGCTCTATAAAGGAACTGGAAGCATGACAGACAGCAGATCCAGGTGTCACAAGTTGGAATCCCAGCTCAGCCACATAACTTTTGTTGAGATTGATCATAAGAAGGACAGTTGTCAGTTACTAGCAAAAGTATGCGCAAGTACTGGTTAACTGCTTAGAGGACTAACACTGCCCGGGAAAAACTGGCCAGCTTGACATGACTTTGATAGTGTTGACTGGGCTGTAAAAATCCAAATCTAACAAAGTCTCCATGGAAGTTACGAGTATGTGGCTAAGCTGGGATTCAAACTTGCGACCCCAGGATCTGCAGTCAGGGCCCAGTTGTTCAAAACGTCGTTAGCTTAACGAGTTTGTTAAGGGTCATTTCGTTAACTGTTTTAGCAGATTCAATATACAGTATACTGATATTTTTTTGCTGAAAAAATGTGAGTAGCTTTTGCACTGCAAAAGCTACTCACATTTTTTCAGCAAAAATATCAGCATATTTGCGTATCACTCTATGTAAATTTTAACCAATCGTTAACTAAGGATGTTGTTAGCTTTGAACAACTGGGCCCTGACTTACTACCAACTGCTATGTGGAGCCCGGTATCCATACCTCTAGGCACAGCACTGACTGTGCTCAAAAGTCAAAATCCATATTTAAGCTTTTGATCAAGTATTTTTGTGCTTTGAAGAATCAAACTACATATATATGGTTAATTTATTCTTCATTTCTATGAAGCTTGTAATAGTTGGACTGCTGAAGATTTTGTGGTCTTTTTTTTGGCAAAAAATACCTCAAATAATTCAAACAATAAGATAGTTTTTCATTTGAGAATGAATTTCTAATAACTCAAACCAGGTTCATTAATTTGTTGATTTTTATCCATCTTGCTATCTCATCTTACACCTGTAGACAGATTTCATTCAAATTTGCTTTACACCTTTCCCATGTTCTGCAGTGTAGACAAGCATCACTACCTTGATTTTTAGCTCACCTGAGCAAGGCTCAGATGATGAGCTATTGTGATCACTTACCGTCCATCGTCGTCCGTCCGTCAGTCTGTCCGTCTGTCCGTTCACACCTTTGAAAGACTTCTCCTCTGTAACCCCTGGGCCAATTTTCTTCAAACTTTATCTGGAGCCTTCTTTTAAAGAGGATTGAAAATTTGTTCAAACGGTCATGGTCTGTTAATCAAGATGGCCACCATGCCCATATATGGTAAAAACACTTAAAAATCTTCTTCTCCTGAACCAAGAAAGCTTCAAGGCTGAATCTTGGTATATAGCATCATGGACTACCAACTGTGTTCAAATGAAGACCCTAGGTTGACCTTTGACCTTTGACCTTTTTAAGGCAAGTTCAAATTTTCCATGCATTTGTATGGGGAAAACGTTGGAAAGTCATTTTCTCAAAATGTATTAAAGACTAGTGGCTGAGGGTTTTCTGCCCTGTACCCTGGGCTATATACAGGTATAAAATCATGAAATCTTTAAACGTCTTCTTCTCTGAAACAGACTGACCCATTTTCTTCAGATTTCACATGGGGCCTTCTGTCGAAGGGATGTTGACAATTTGTTCAAATGCATGGTTTTGCACCATTGAACAAGATGGCTGCCATGCCCATATATGGTAAGAACACTTAAAAATCTTCTCCAGTACTAAGAAGGCTTTGAGGCTAAATCTTGGTATACAGCATTGGGGGCTCATGGTTTACCAAGTTTGTTAAAATGATGAGACTATGATGACCTTTGACCTTTTTATGGTATGGTCAAATTTGTGTCCCAATTACAGTGGCAATACTGGAAGAATGTTGCATGGCATTTGCAAATATGCAATATCTGTTTTTATCAGGTGAGCGATTGTTGCCCATGGGCCTCTTGTTTAGCCAAACTTATGGATCCCTGGTATGAGTCAGATGGCAAAATCTTGGTTCTTTCTTTTGACCATTACTTTCATCTTACACCGTTGGACTGATAACCTTAGTATTTGTTATTCCATTCATTCAGCCATATATCTCTTAACTATTTGTGCTAGGGCCTTGAAACTTGGTGAACTTATTGAGGCTTAGGAGTAGATCACCTGATTAACTCTTGAAAAAAAAGGATTAATTTTGTAAGAGTTATGCCCATTTTCAACTTTGGTATTTTGTAGGGACTAGCATATAGTTTGGGCCATATATAGTGTTTTACAAACACGTCTAGTTTTAGTTTAAAACTAATGGTTGCCATGGCACCCCAGTAGATTGTTTCTAAAAGTGAATTTAGTGAAGGACCATGACTAGGATCATCTGAGGAATGTTTTTGCCAAGTTTAGTACAAAATTATTTCACTGGTTATTATGGGTAAAAATCTAATTCAACACAGTTATGGAGAAGACATCATTTAACTATTTTCCCATTATACATGTAAGTCTAGGAAAACATTTGTTGCTGGAGCAGTTGGAATTAAAGGCATAAAACTGCTAGAGGGGCATTCAAAGACAGTGTATAGATAATTCAAAGTAAATCCATTTAGAACTTCCGAAGTACATCAGACATGTCATTGATTTTTTATGCCCCCGCAATTTTCAATAGGGGGGTGGGGGTGGGGGGGGAGCATATAGCATCACCACTGTCCGTACGTACGTCCGTCCGGTCCGTCCCGTACGTAACACTTTTGGATTCCATGTGATATGTTTTGAAAGGATTGGTTTATTGGATTGAAATTTTATACACAGGTATATAATCATAAAATGTAGGTCAAGTTTGATTTAGGGTAAAATCCACCAATTATTTTGGGTGTTATGGCCGTTTTCAACTTTGAAAAATGGTTTCCGTGCTATATCTTTTGAAAGGATTGATATATTGGATTGAAATTTTGTACACAGGTATATAATCATAAAATGTAGGTCAAGATCGATTTAGAGTAAAATCCATCCATTATTTTGGGAGTTATGGCCCTTTTTCAACTTTGAAAAATGGTTTCCGTTCCATAACTTTCGAAAAGATTTGTATATTGGATTCATATTTTATACACAATCATATAATTATAGAATATAGGTCAAATTCGATGTAGGATAAAATCCACAAATTATTTTTGGAGTTATGGCCCATTATTAATGTTGAAAGATAGTTGAAAAATGGTTTCCGTTCAATATCTTTTGAAAAGATTAGTGTATTGGATTCAAATTTTATACACAGGTATATAATCATAAAATGTAGGCCAAGTACTATTTAGGGTAAATCCACCGATTCTTTTTGGAGTTGTGGCCCTTTTTCAACTTTGAAAAAATGGTATCCGTTCCATAACATTTGAAAAGATTAGTGAGTTGGATTCATATTTTATACACAAGCATATTATTATAAAATATAGGTCAAGTTTGATTTAGGGTAAAATCCACCAATTATTTTTGGAGTTACTGCCCTTTATCAATGTTGAAAAATAGTTGAAAAATGGTTTCCGTTCGATATCTTTAGAAAAGATTAGTTTATTGGATTCAAATTTTATACACAGGTATATAATCATAAAATCAAATTTTATACACAGGTATATAATCATAAAATCTCTGCCAAGTTGGATTTAGGGTAAAATCCACCAATTATTTTGGGAGTTATGGCCCCTTTTTCAAGTTTGGAAAATGGTTTCCGTTCCATAACTTTTGAAAAGATTAGTGAATTGGATTCATATTTTATACACAAGCATATAATTATAAAATATAGGTCAAGTTTGATTTAGGGTAAAATCAACCAATTACATTTGGAGTTACAGCCCTTTCTCAATGTTGAAAAATAGTTTCAGTTTGATATCTTTTGACAACATTTGTATATTGAATTCATATTTAACCTACAGGTATATAATCATAAAATTGAGGTCAAGTTCCAATTAGGGTAAAATCAACCCATTATTATGGGAGTTATGGCCCTTTTTCACCTTCAAAAGATGTTTTCCTTCCGATATTTTTTTAAAAAAGATTGATTTGTGTATTGGATTCATATTTTATACCCAGGTATATAATCATAAAATATGGTCAAGTTCGATTTAGGGTAAAATCTGCCAATTATTATGAAAGTTATGGCCCTTTTTTCAACTTCATGTTTTGCAAAATACCTGCGTGTGGGTGAGGATGGCCCTGGGTGGGGACATCTGTGTCATACTGACACATTTCTAGTTTTTTTCCTTTTTTAAAATTAATGGTTGCCCTGACAGCCAGTTAATAAATAATATATGCCTAAAACAAACATTGTAAAGGATCACTGAAAAAACAGTTGTGCTAAGTTGTTGTTTTTCACACTGCTTGACTGGTTATATTGAAATTTTTATTCATCAATTTTCCCATTATATAGAGGTTAATGCACCTCAAGCTTGAAGTATGGGAAATAGCTCCTGAGCAAGTTGTAAATCTGATAAATAAACACATATTTTAAGTTTTGCAAGTCTAGAGAGAAATATTTCTTGTATTTTAAACTCAGAATACGTTAGCATACAAAATGTATATCACATATCAGTAAGTTTTGTGATGTTACATCATCTTCCATCATCACACAGTGTGATAGCGTTCTAAAGGAAATATTTCTTTACTCTAGGAAGAAATATTTCTTCCAGGAAATTATGAGTTATATTTCCTTACTTTAGGACAAAATATTTCCTCCAGTGAATTTATTTCCCACAGAAGTTATAAAAATTAACTTCATATATATATATATGAGACATTTTTGAGCATTGCAAGCAAATTATTGGAGCCATAGGCTTGGTATTGGGCCACCCAAAGATCATCAATGCATATTTCAATAAAATCCATTTAATACTTTATGAGGAAATGTCAGTCAATGTTTTCCTATTTTAAAACTAACAATTGCCTTGAAGATCAGTCAAATCAGCAGATGGCTGTAAAACACAAACTTGGTAGAATGTCTTTGCTATGTTTAGTTCCTGTTGCATTTCTGGTTATGGAGAAGTTGTCATTTTACTTTTTTCCCAATTAAGTGTAGGAAACATTGTTGCATGACAATCAAACTGTAGAACCATAGGAGTATAAGTACACAAACTTGGCCGAGGGCAGCTCAAGGATAATGCCTACATTGTTTCAATGAACTTAAAGGGAAAGGCCCACTAAATGCAGTGTATGTCTTAACCCTTAAAGCGCCAGTCACAACAATTGTCGTCTGCTTTGTCATCTGCTTGTGATTTTAAAAGTAATTTTTGCAAACATTGTGGACCCAGATCAGACTGCGAGGAGTCTGATCTGGGTCCACACTGTTTGCCTGTATGCAAAAATAGGTTTGAAAAGTTTGCAAGAATATTCAGCAGACGACATAAATAGACAACATTTTCAGATGCAGGTTTTCTTGGCGTTTTAAGGTTTAAAGTATCCAGCTTTAGGAAACAAGTATTTTGGCGCAGATTTGATCAAAATCGAAATAAGAAACTTTATTTTATCTTTTATATAACCATGAGCATGGTTGCCGCCATTTTGAATATTTAATTTAATAAGAAATAGACTTTATTTTATCTTTTATATAACCATGAGCATGGTTGCCGCCATTTTGAATATTTAATTTAATATTCATTTTTTTAAGACACAAATAAAAGTCGCCTGTTGACAGAAATATTATGCTTACGTGAATTAGTTGACACTTTATATGCAAATGAACACATTTATAATTATACAACAACAAAATATTGTTTCAGAAATGAGTTATTCAAATTCTGCATTTTTAACCAGGTGGTTATGATGTCACTAGCTCACAAAAATGGTGGCCTCCATGTCAGCATTTTCTAGTATTTTGAAATCTAATAACTGTCTTATTTATCAACCGATTTTCATATTTTTTCACCAATCTGCTCATCTTACCGTGCTCTTTATTTTTTAACATGCTTATTATTTGATGTGCTGTTTCTTTTAATACAATGGTTTGGAAGATGTTGTTTAAAGATTTCTGGTTTTAAAATTAACAGTTGCCATGGTAAACAATCAAAAGAACAGATGGGCATAAAAATGCAAACTTGGTAGAGGATCAGCCAAGTAACTTCTATGCAATGTTTAATTCAAATTGCTTAACAGGTTAGGAGGAAGTCATTTTACCATTTTCCATTTTTCTTTAAGGAACACTTACTACCATGGCCACCTGACAACTGGATCCACAGGAATAAAAAACACAAACTTTGTAGAGCGTCATCCAAATCATGTCTGCATTATTCCAGTGAAATTCTTTCGACATTTTTTTCAAGAAATGGTTAAAAGGCTTCCTATTTTAAAACTAAGGGTTGCCATGGCAACCAGTCAAAACAGCAGATAGGCATAAAAATACAAACTTGGTAGATGGTCATCCAAGGAACAGTTGTGCTTAGTTCTTTTTAGATAGCTTCGTTGGTTAATGGTTAAGGAGATTTTAATTGACCATTTGCCTTGTTATTAGCCTATGGGTACTGTTGGTTGACATGGTAACCAATCAAAACTGCTGACTGTCACAAAAAAAAAAAAAACGAGTGGTTTTAGAGGAGATTATATTTATTTAAAAGAGTTACCGATACATGGATGGCAGTCAAAAAATGATCACAGTAACTGATTTTTGGTAGTTACCCAGACATTAACCTAATAATATCAGTATAATATCAGTTGGTAATTTACCTTTCATACTGGTAATTGTACTTGAAAATAAAAAAAAATCAAAAAAAAAAAAAAAAAAAAAGGAAAAAAAAAATCTTTTGTTGGACCAAATATGTCGATTGTTTCAGGTGTCAGTATTAAGAATATTTATCATATATTTTTTCTTATTTGTTGCTAGGCACGACCTAAGAGTAAGAAATCTGCAGTAGACAAGGTTTTATACAGAAGTTACTCCCCATCTGCAATGATGGCTGCTTACCAGGCTGTGAAGAAAGACAATGAGCCTGTGAAGAGGGCTGCACTTATTTATGGGGTGCCTGAGACAACTTTACGTCAAAGAGTGTTAGGTAGAGTGGCTCCTGAAACGTCTACGTCTGGACCTTCTCCAGAGTTGAACGAGGCGGAAGAAGCTATATTTGTGGAACATTTAAAGTCTATGGCAAAACTGGGTTATGGCTATATTACTAGTGAAGTATTAAGTATGGCCTCAAATTATGCAGTGCATCTTGGTAAACGTGATGAAATGCATCCCTTTGGTGTAAAGTGGCACAGATGTTTTATTAAACGATGGCCAGAATTGAGTTCTACAAAACCAAAAGCACTTGCTAATTATAAAGCCTGTGCCACATCAGAATCAGCTTTAAGTGAATATTTTCAAAGACTTGACCGTGCACTGACTCAATTTGATCTCAAGAACAAGCCACACTATATATATAATGTGGCTGAAAAGTGCATTCACACTGAACAGCTGCCGTCAGATATTGTCAGTGCTGATACATCAACTCCTGCAATTACTACCATTCTAGGCTGTGGAAATGCTTTAGGTACCAAGATACCACCATTTTATATATTTCAGGGCAAAAGTTTTTGTGGTGATCTCCTAAAAGGCTCTTCAGTAGGGTCTCAAGGTATTGTCACAGGCAGTGGTTACTCAAATTCTGCAGCATTTCAGGAATTCCTTAAGAGCCACTTTCTCAAATATGTACAGAGAGGAAATGATGATCAGATTGTGTTGTTGATACTTGATGGGCACAAATGTCATGTTAATGTTCCAGTTTTAGAATGGGCAGAGACACATAACATTGAACTATTTGTCTTACCAGCACATACAAGTCACCTGCTTCAACCATTAGATGTTGTATGTTTTGGTCCTTTACAAAACATATATGATAATGAATGCCATAAATTTATTCACAGCAGTCCATACTCCAGTATAAGCAACAATGTTGCAAAACTCTTGTCAGAAGCATATGAACATGCTCTTTCTGTACCAAATATAAAGTCAGCATTCAGGCGTACTGGGATCTACCCATTGAATCCATTCATCATTGAAACAGTAAAAGAAACTCCAGCTACAGCCAATGAACAGTCAAGTTCCAGTTCCATTTCAGTGGCAACTCCTGTTCTTAGTGGACTTTTAGCATCTTTCTGCACAGAACAAAGCTCATTTGGATCCCATCAAGCAAAAAAGTATCTTAACACTTAAAGCGCCAGTCACAACTATTGTCGTCTGCTGTCTCATCTGCTTGTGATTTTAAAAGTCATTTTTGCAAACAGTGTGGACCCAGATCAGACTGCTCCTTTAGGAACAGTCTGATCTGGGTCCACACTGTTTGCCTATATGCAAAAATAGGTTTGAAAAGTTTGCAAGAATATGCAGCAGACGACATAAACAGACGACATTTTCAGATGCAGTTTTTCTTGGCGCTTTAAGGGTTAGAACATATACAAAATGCTCAGATTCAGACCACACAAAATATCATCTAGGCCTTTGCTAAGGCTGGCATAATTAATCGGATAATCGATTAATTGATCGATAAATTCCACAAAAATGAGTATCGTTACAGATTTACTAATGATCGATCATTTGATTTTGTGTCTGTTACTTTACCATATTTATCCTTAGTATTCAGACACCTCAGCTCCTTACCATAATTTATCTAAAATTTTGAACAAGTAGAATTTACTACCCAATGTTCTGTCTAAAATAGCTGAATGAGTGGCAAATAGTGTAGACCCTGATGAGACTCCATATTTTGAGGCATCTCATCTGGATCTACACTGTTTGCTCAGGCCTGTCTGGCCAAATACGTACAGTAAATATGGTAAGAGACAGGTAAAATTATGACCAAATCTCCAGTGATTACTAATCGATTATCGATCACAATGGCGGGACTGATAATCGATTATCTTTTCAGCTCTGATTAGCCAGCCCTAGCTTTGCTAGCCATTCATACATTATGTAGTAGTGTATGATTCTGTTAGTGGACAGTGAAGGCCCTGAGCAGATTGAGCCGATGCACAGGTATCCACTCTTCGCTGTACGCATATACCCAAAGACCCAAAGCACTGGTGGTTAGTGCTCCGGATTTCAGTTCACAAGGTCCTGTGTTTGAATTCCATTAAAAAAGCAAACAGTATCTTCAAGAAAGTAATGTGATGCCACAGACTGTACATGAACTTGGTCAGTCAATAGACTACCCAGCATTTGGTTTGGTTTTATTTGATTTTTCAGTGTCTGCTGGTGGTTCTGACAATGACAGTGGCAATGTCACAGGATCTTCTTAGCATAATGTTTATTTATATTTTAGCCGGCATCCTGCTTTTCTCTTGTATTGTTTGTATAAATTTATATAAGAGGTCACATCATTTTTTATTTTTAACCCTTGTCCTGCTGAACCCGGATATACCCTGCCTTTGCAAACAGTGTAGATCCAGATCAGTTGGCTTCTGAAGAAGCCAACTGATCTGGATCTGCACTGTTTGCTATTAAGTATATGAATTTATAGCAACAATGTGGATCAAGTAATCTGATTGGCTAAAAATTAGATGTGGGCTTCGCATCTTAATTTATTCAGCAGGACAAGGGTTAATATTTATTTCTCCACTTCTGTGTATATTTAATTAATTGACAACATACAATGTATATAAATGTAGCATGATAGTGGGCAGAGCCCCTACAAAATGTTAATGTTTTCTGCTCACATGGTGTCTTTTCTACACAGTCAAACAAAGTAAATATATTTTTTGAAGGCTAACCTAAAACTGATTTTGGAATAAAAATCTGAATGACAGGTGACCATCAGTGCAGGTCCACTGTACATTGTTGTTGAATTGGTCATATTTGAACCAGTGGATATCAGTCCTTGTGACTTAGTACTTTAAGTTTGTGCTGTGTGTTTTTAAAAATATTTTAAGTTTATGCTGTGTGTTATGAAAAAATCGTCACTAACAATAAATTATTAATGTTCCATAACAATATACCACGAATATTTCAGAAAGTTAG
Source organism: Anodontia alba (assembly GCA_964016985.1). Classification (NCBI taxonomy): domain Eukaryota; kingdom Metazoa; phylum Mollusca; class Bivalvia; order Lucinida; family Lucinidae; genus Anodontia; species Anodontia alba. The sequence goes on from OZ024821.1 coordinate 154,331,755, forward strand.
AACAAGTGGAACTTGTTAAAACCTGCATCCAAACTACCCACCCTGTCGATTTTGCATATTTTGCAGCCATTTTTACTATGGAAAAAAATGAAAATATTTGATTTTTTGAAAACCATTGACTATAATAAAACTTTTTGTGCATAGGTAGTTACGACAAATAGTTTTGCATTAAATCATGCTAAAAAGTTTGCGAATTAATTCTTCTATGCAAAGTACCAGGCAAAAAATAACTCCAAAAGATGTCGAAAGGCGAGTAGGGCAAGTACATTGTCGGAAACCCAGAGGTCATGCACTTCAAAGACTGTGCTCAGAACCCTGGGTACTCTAAAGGCCACCTTTTGTCATTTTGAGTTTGTGTCATGAGTTAGATGATAACCCTTGTTATGCTGAATAAATTAAGATGCCACGCCACGCCCATTTCTAATTTTCAGCCAATCAAATTATTTGATCTAGAATGTTGATATAAATTCACATACTTAATGGCAAACAGTGTAGATTCAGATCAGTTGGCTTCTACAGAAGCCAACTGATCTGGATCTACACTGTTTGCAAATGCAGGATATATCCGGGTTCAGCAGAACAAGGGTTAAGATGACAGTCAGAGTCTACTTGGTCCTCAATAACACCTTGGTTTCAGATAGATAAACTGTTACAACTTTTTATACTGATTAATGAGTTATTTTGGGATTAAGCATTTTTTTTGTTAAAAAATGTTCTCAGCAATCAAACACCATTTTTTTGTGTCTGAACAATAAGTTAACCCGTAAAGTGGAGATTGATCATGAAATATTTTCTACGGTCATTCTCTCCCTTCCGCTGATTCAAGAAGGGCAGTTGTCAGTTTCTGGCGAAAAAATGTGCACAATACTGGTTAACCGCTTAGAGGACTAAGTCTGCCCAGTAAACGTGTGGTTAGGTAAACTGACCGCGCTCGACATGACCCTATTGGGTTGACTGGGCCGTAAAACCTCAACGCAAACGCAAACAAACAAGGGATTTTAACCAAATTTGCTATATATATTGACATTAAGGAGATCTGGTATGGAATTGCTAATGGGCAAATTTCGTCAAATTTTTACGGAGTTAGCTGCCCGAGACATGCCCATATTTTCGTTTCCGGACGATAACTTGAGTAAATAACAAGGAACTTTAACCAAACTTGCTATATGCATTGACATTAAGGAGATCTGTTTTGGAATTGCTAACGGGCAAATAACAAGGTCTTTTAACCAAACTTGCTATATGCATTGATATTAATAAGATCTGGTTTAGGATTGTTATCTGTCCATTGATATTATCAAGCTCTGGTTTAGGATTTTTATCTGTCCCTCCGTCATTTTGTTTCCAGACATTTTTGCAACGATAACTTTAATGCATAAACAAATAATTGCTGTGGCGAGGTATTATGCTTGCAGTGCTTTTATTATCCTCACGCTTTTTAGAAAAAGCGTCAGGGATATTGTTGTCGCCTCCGTCCGTCTGTCCATCCATCCGTCCATCTGTCCGTCTGTCCGTTATGTTATCTCCTCCCAAACCGCTGGACAGAATCCAACAAAATTTGGTGAGTGGCTTGCTTACACCCGTGGGGCGTGCAAGAGCACGTTTATTTTTGGCCCCGCCCCCAGGGGCCCTGGGGAGGGGTCAAAAGGTCAAATATTAACAATTTCCAATTTCAAAGTCAATTTTAAAGATTTTTATGCGAAAATGTGAACATATACTCAGTAGTGATAGATGTAAAACATATTGAACGGGATTTACTTTGTGACCTCAGGAACACCCTTTGGGGTGGGACTTGGGGGGTGGGGCGGGGTCAAAAATTAAGTTTCTCACAACATGGTCATGTTGCATATCAAATTGAGGGGAATGATGAGTAGAATAACATACAAGTAGAATTTTGCCTGGTTGCTTAAAACTATGCTGTGTGGTACAAGGGCAATTTCTGCCAGAAGCGTGGGGATTTACGATGGCGTGCCGTCGACTGCCCGATCTAGTTTGTCAATTTTTAACAGAGCTACTGCCCTTGGTTATTGACAGAAAAGTGTTTCCGTTCAATATCTTGCAAACAAATTGACAGATTTTTACACATCAAACATAAGCATTTTCGCTAGAGATGTGTTTTGTTACTGTGCACTGTGGTTGGGTATTATGTGGTTTCTGCGATGCTTTTATTCTTTTATTGTTTTTATTTTTTAATCTTTTCATCTGTTGTCAACTGCATGGAAACCACTTTTTGTATGTGGTGAGAATTTGATGTGTCAGCCATTTCAATGATAGTTTGTTTATGCTTCATCATTGAGTAATATACAGTAATAACCCTAAATATTGGGACAAACAGGCCAGAGCCAACAATGCTGACCCAGATCAGACACCGCAGAATGTGGCATCTGATCAGGGTCTACACTGTTTGTCACTCATCCAGCACTATTTTAGACAATGAAGAGGTAGTAAAATAGAGTTTTCCAAATTTTAGGACAAGTATGGTAAGGAGTTTAGGTATCTCAATATTCAGGATAAATATAGGGCCCAGTTGTTCAAAGCTAATAACATCATTAGTAAACGATTCATTAAAATTTACATCAAGTGATACGCAAATATGCTGAAATTTTTTGCTGAAAAAATGTGAGTAGCTTTTGCAGTGCAAAAGCTACTCACGGTCGGCAACATTCTTTCGTGGAGATTGATCATGAAATATTTTCTACGGTCATTCTCTCCCTTCCGCTGATTCAAGAAGGGCAGTTGTCAGTTTCTGGCCAAAGAATTTGCACAATACTGGTTAACCGCTTAGAGGACTAAGCCTGCCCAGTAAACGTGTGTTAGGTAAACTGACTGCGCTCGACATGACCCCACTGGGTTAACTGGGCCGTAAAACCTCAATACAAACAAACAAACACATTTTTTCAGCAAAAAGATATCAGAATATTGTATATTGAATCCGCTAAAAACAGTTAACAAAATGACCCTTAACGAGCTCGTTAAGCTAACGACGCTTTGAACAACTGGGCCCAGAAGTATATCTACAGTCTAGTTCATCTAAAATCTCATTGTAATAAGAGATAGCCACAAAGTGTCCAAATCCCCTGCCAGACATAGTAAGGGCAGATAACTGAAGAATCAAGAGAGCAAGAGTTATCTTTTGATAGCAACACATTATCTCATCAAGCTTAGTATGTGTGTGAAGTACAGACATGAAGTGAAATGAAACCATGGACAAGCGGATTAAGTGAATCCCACTACATGTGTTACCGATTTCCCCCACTTCACAAAGTTGAAGCAGCTGGGGGGGACAAAAAATGTAAGTGTATTGGTCATTTGGTACACCAATATGCAGTTGTAGTAGTTTCCCTGTTCTGCTTTTATTGGAGTCTTTATATCAAAATTCTCTTATTAGAAAATGCATAGGTAATTAACCTTTACCACTCTGAGCAAATTTAACCCTTGTCATGCTTAATAAATTAAGATGCCACACCCACTTCTAATTTTCAGTCAATCAGATTACTTGATCTACGTTGTTGATTCAAATTCATATACTTAATGGCAAACAGTGCAGATCCAGATCTGTTGGTTTCTTCAGTAGCCAAGTGATCTGCATCTACACTGTTTGCAAAGGCAGGGCATATGCAGGTTCAGCAGGACAAGGGTTTAGAGGCAACAAATTGACAATATTTTTCTTATTTTATTTTTTTTTGTTCAGAAAAAACTTTGACATTTCATGCAAACTGTCTCCTCAGGAAACAATTTGCATGAGATGTCAAAGCCTATTTTCTAGGAAAAATATTTTAACCCTTGTCCTGCTGAACCCGGATATGCCCTGCCTTTGCAAACAGTGCAGATCCAGATCAGTTGGCATCTGAAGAAGCCAACTGATCTGGATCTGCACTGTTTGCCAATCAGTATTTAAATTTGTATTAGCAACCCGAATCAAGTAAACTGAATGGCTGAAAATGAAAAGTGGGTGTTGCATCTTAATTTATTCAGCATGACAAGGGTTACCTAGTATGCTTAATGTTAAGGAATAATGTGTCATTGTTACTTGCGTTGGCATGTCAGTGCTCATTTTCCCACATTTAGGACAGTGTGAGGATGAAGGAATTGTTACAGCTCCTGTGTTTGTTTTTGATCACTGTTTTCAGTAGACATAATAGTTTGTGTGCTTGTCACGTGATCAGACGAGTGTTGGGCCGGTGACGATGGACTAGACGCAATCACAAGCAATCAGAGGATAAACACAACACTTTGTAGAATAAAAGCAAGCATGTATTTAAAAAGTTAAAAAAAAAAACTATAATTAAAGTTCAAATTTCCATGTTCCAATTTCTATGTTCCGAAGCTTCCATAATCCACAGGTACTGTTGAACTTCATAATCTGAAAATACTGTTTATTTAATTATATTTCCATAATTAAATATAATATAAATTTGAAGTCGATACATATCTTAATATAAAGTCCACGGATGTATCCTCCATGGTATTTCCGGTTATCACTAACACTTGTTTCTATAGAACTTTGAACAAAACTTGCCGGAAAACATTTGATGGTCAGTCATAGTGACAATAACAGTGGTGAAACAGATACATATACGGATACGGGACCTGAAAATAAGTATCATGTCCTAGAACTCTCGATATCAAACATGACAAGATATTTCCTTATTAATTTCCACTAGATATACAGAGTGTGTACGCCAAATGTTATAAATGTGACAAGTCCGTTGCAATTGATTATTGTATAGCAAAATCAGATCCTAAAACCACATGGACGCTGTTAATGACATATGATATTGTACAAAAATTCAACACAGGCAGACACACAGTCAGAATATATCTGACATCCATATTAATCGGAGGAATGGCATCTCGACGATTACACATTCTTACAGGAAGAACCCATGCACCTTCCACTGTAATAATTCCTTTAGAACGCTAAAGGCTAAAATAAATTATAACTGCCATTATACCACAATGATTACACGATCACACATCGTCCCCACGTAATCATTGGGTACAATATCAACATGCCATCGTCATAGCCTCAAACATGACTCCTTGCTGCTTGAGCCATTTCACTGTAAAATATTCTAGTAAACAGACTTGTGATTAAAATAAAAAGGACCTCTGTATATGTGTCCAAGGTGAATATAGTATGTGTCATTTGTGTAAATTGCGCTAACTAATGAATGTGTATGCAGTTAACATAACGCCTAACGGTAGCGTACTTTTACGCGTATATGTACGGTGTGTGTGGTTAACATAACGACATAACGCCTAACTGTGTCATACATTTAAGCGTATATGTCTGGTATGTACATGTCAGATGAAAATATGTAATATCAAAGTACGGTAGTGCTATCATTGCGCCGATCCATTTATCTTATTCAAATAAAAATATTGATGATTGCATTCTGATCAGGGTCTATAGAACCTATCAGACTCACCAGACTGACCAGGATCCATAGAATCGATCAAACTTAACCTCCCTATTCGGTTTATAGTTTACACACCCGACACGGCTTATTCGTCTGATCAGGGTCTACACATATAACCAAAGTATACACATCTGATCAGGGTCTATCTACTTATCATGCCGGGTTTGTAAGTACGAATGATACATAAAATTGCAACATAAAATCGCAACGTAGCAAAGCAATAAATTTACCTACTCGAATTTTAGCTGCGGTAAAGACGAGCAAGAATATTGCAAGAATAAAATTAAATAAATTATTGACTTACCATGGTCAGATTCCCCAGATACAGCACAACATAAATATTAGAAATAAGAAGACAAGGATCAGTTTTCGATGAAATGAATTTGTAGTGTGTATCGTTCTATTCAACCAGGGAACTTTTATAGTAATGTGGCACGTTTTGAAACATTGTGTCCACAAGAAATGCGTGAAATTCAAGATCTAAAAATAATATTCACAAGAATACCATGATAGTCAAGATTTAAAATAACCTGTTCGATTGTCCGAACGGTGCAAAGTTTCACACAGCAACTGCTAAAACTATGAAGGAAAAAACATTTTTCTCTCAGAATGCTACAAAACTGCAAAATTACGACAGAAAATTGTCTCCCCTTTCAAAAGATAGCCTTGAGACGAAAATCAATCCCAGAACAGTGAAGATATTGATCGCCAAACCTAGGTTCACTCGGAATATATAGTGTTCTGGTAACCGCTCAAGTGTATAGACGTAAATTATCAAATACACCCTCAGCATAACTATCTCGTGATTACCGTAATACCGTAACTTGAAAGCTGAAGTGTACCTACTTGCTTAAAAAGTAAAACTGTCATCATAATCATCGCTCCAGTTACAAATGCATTAATCTAACCTGGTTAATAAAAATCGATACAAACTTCTTTTTATACTATGTACATGTAAAAATATATTCAAGATAAAACAGGGACGTGACAGTGCTGGCCTCAGTGGTTCAGTTGGATACGCATCTGGCCAGTCTTCAGGAGGTTGCGGGTTTGACCCCACCGGGTCGGAACATTCTTTTGTGGAGATTGATCATGAAAGATTTTCTATGGTCATTCTCTCCTCTAAGCTGATTCAAGAAGGACAGTTGTCAGTTTCTGGCAAAAGAATGTGCACAATACTGGTTAACCACTTAGACGACTAAGCCGGCCAAGTAAAAGTGTGATTATTCAAACTGACCGCGCTCGACATGACCCCAGTGGGCTGACTAAAGTGACTGTGCCATAAAACCTCAACATAAACAAACAAACAAACAGTTTGTGTGGGAAAACTTGTGAGCTGAGCTCAGGCTGGAGATGGGAGTGAGAAAGTGATGGGTGAAGGGCATTTTATAGTGTGATATTATCCAGTGTCCTGCTGAACCGGGATATACCCTACCTTTGCAAACAGTTTAGCTCCAGATCAGTTGGCTTTTGAAGAAGCCAACTGATCTGGATCCGCACTGTTTGTCATTAAGTATGTGAATTTGTATCAGAATCCAGAATCAAGTAATCTGATTGGCTGAAAATTAGGGCGTGGCATCTTAATTAATTCAGCAGGACAAGGGTTAATTGTTGTTCAGCCAGTGTGGATTAATTAGGCTTCATAGCACAATTGGTAGTCTGTCAGACTGCAGACCTAGGGTCCTTGCGACCTTCAATTCCCAATTCGGCCATATAATTTTAGCTGAGATTGATCATGAAATAATTTATCCCTAGTCCACTGACTCAGGTAGGGCAGTTGTCAGTCACTGTCAGGAGAAAATGTGTGCACAGAGTGCTGGTTAACCACGTAGAGGACTAAGCCTGCATAGGAAAAGTGCGAGAAGCATAACTGACAAGCTTAATATGGTCTTAATAGTTGACTGAGCCGTAGAACTCCAAATCAGATGAAAACAAACAAAGCCAGTATGACACATGTTTAATCTGTGCAAATTCAGGTTGTCCTTATGACCCTGTCAGCATGGCAGACCAAAACAAATACCTGTGCAACTGTATTCAGATGTGACAGCTCATAACAAGCTGTCTCATCATTATCTACACTGTCTGCCAACCAGGGCCCAGTTGTTCAAAGCTAACGACGTCGTTAGTTAATGATTCGTTAAAATTTAAATTGAGTGATACGCAAATATGCTGAAATTTTTTGCTGAAAAAATGTGAGTAGCTTTTGCAGTGCAAAAGCTACTCACATTTTTTCAGCAAAAAATATCAGAATATTGTATATTGAAACCGCTAAAACAGCTAACGAAATGACCCTTAACGAGCTTGTTAAGCTAACGACGCTTTGAACAACTGGGCCCTGTTTTTTATTTTACACTGAAACCCCTTATTGAGACATTGGACGTATCTAAATTCAAAGATGGAAGAGTCCAGAAACTTAGGGATGAAAGAGTTAACGATAAAATTCTGTTGTTCTTTTATAGATGCATTTGGACAGTTCTGTATCTGATGCATTTAACGCATCCTTAGAGAGGTCTTCCCATGATGTGAAATTGGACTTACCTCTGCCAGTGTCTCAGGATGATACAGTAGCGCATGCAATAATAGTTCCCACACCAAAGGCAGAGAGAAAGAAGAGCACAGATGAAACTCCTGCATCATTTATGTGTGAGATTTGTTCGAAACATTTTCCCTTGGAAGCCAGACTCAAGCGACATATCAAAATGCACACTGCAGACTTTGTTTGCAAGTCGTGTGTTCAAACATTTGAAGACCAGTTGAGCTTAGATAAACATATACAGGAAAAGCACAGGGAAAGCAGATTCGTTTGTCAGTATTGTGGTCAAAAGTTCTCACGGAAGTACAGCCTAAACACCCATCTTCAGTCTCATAGTGCTATCAAGTCGTACCCATGTTCATTCCCAGATTGTAAGAAACAATTTTCACGGCGGGATAGGTTAAGTAGTCACATGAACACACATACAGATTTCAAGCCATTTATCTGTTCATCCTGTTCAAAGGCGTATAGTTCTGAAGCTGCACTTAAACGTCACAAACATGTCTGCAATCGTTCAGTGAAGTGCTCAATTTGTGAAATGAAGTTTGCTGGTATGTCCAGCTTTTATGAGCATCGGAGGCATGTACATGGTGTTTGCAGGTTCATTTGTGGTTGTGGCAAAATTTTCAAATGGAGATCCAGTCTTTATAGACACAAACAACAATGCATCCGGAACTCTCGATAACAGTGGTATCCTGATAAATATTTTTCTTTTTATAAGAAGGAATTCCATTTTGAATTTTATTGATGTGTACATACTGGCCAATCCACAGGGGCAAGAATCACTTTTTGAGATAATTCTTTTTCTATAGTATAGTGTATCTTTCCTCTCAAAAAGTAAGATACTAGCTCTGTAGGCCATTCACTCATACTATGAATAAAGCCTGAAGTGCTCAGGGTGAGCTTTTCTGATCAATCAATGTCCGTCGTTCATTGTGCGGCGTCAACAATTGCTTTAAAAGCCTACTCCTACACCCTAGGCCAATTGACTCGAAACTTGGTAGGATGCATCGGGGTGACTTGTAGATCAAAATTAGCTTAAATCATTCTGATTGAAATCCAAGATGGCCGCCATCTTGAAAATCTATTTTTCGCTTTTTCTCTAGAACCAAAAGTCAAATTAACTCAAAACTTGATAGAAAGTATTGGGGTGACTTGTGGATCAAAAAAAAAAGCTACAATTGTTCTGATCCAAAATCCAAGATGGCCGCCCTGGTGGCCATCTTGAAAATCTATTTTTCACTTCTTCTCCTGAACCAAAAGGCCAAATGACTCGATAGGTCGCATCGGGGTGACTTGTAGATCAAAAGTGGCTAAAATCATTCCTATCGAAAAATCTAAGATGGCCGACATGGCGGCCAGCTTGAAAATCTATTTTTCCCTGCTTCTCATGAACCGAAAGGCCGATTGACTCGAAACTTGGAAGGATTCATCAGGATTTGTAGAACAAAAATAGCTAAAATTATTCCAATCGGAAATCCAAGATGGCTGCCATGGTGGCCATCTTGAAAATCTATTTTTCGTTTCTTCTCCTGAACTGAAAGGCCATTTGACTCGAAACTATGGTAGGTAGCATTGGGGTGACTTGTAGATCAAAAATAGCTAAAATTGTTCTGATCGCAAATTAAAGATGGGTGCAAATCTTGAAAATCTATTTTTCGCTGCTTCTCCTGAACTGAAAGGCCAATTGACTTGAAACTTGGTAGGAAGCATTGGGGTGACTTGTAGATAAAAAAAGTAAAATCGTTCAGATCGGAAATCCAAGATGGCAGCCATGGCGGTCATCTTGAAAATCTTTTTTTTTCATTTCTTTTCCTAAACAGAAAGGCCAGTTGACTTGAACCTGGGTAGGAAGCTTTGGGGTGCTTGTAGGCCAAAAAAAAAGCTAAACTTGTTCGGATCGGAAATCCAAGATATCGGCCATGGTGGCCATTTTGAAAGTCTATTTTTCACTTCTTCTCCAGAACACAAAGGCCAACTGACTCGAAACTTGGTAGGAAGCATCGGGGTTACTTGTAGATAAAAAAATAGCTAAATTTGTTCCGATTGGAAATCCAAGATCCGCCATGTTGGCCATCTTGAAAATCTATTTTTCGCTTCTCCTGAACCGAAAGACCAATTATTGATTTGAAACTTGGTAAGAATCATCAAGATGACTTGTAGATCGAAAATAGCTTAACTCGTTCCTATCAGAAGTACAAGATGGCCACCACAGTTGCTGTTTTGAAAATCTGTCTTGAACATCTCCTGGATAGAAAGGCCCATGGACTTTAAATTTAATAGGAAGTATCGGGGTGACTTGCAGATCAAAAATAGCTAAAATCATTCTGATCGGAAATCCATGATGGTCCCCCTAGCAGTCAAGTTGAAAATCTGTTTTGAACTTTTTCTCCTGAACCAAAAGGGCAATTGACTCAAACTTCATTGGAAGTATAGAGGTGACTTGTAGATCAAAAATTGCTAAAATCGTTCTGATTGGAAATCTAAGATGGCCGCCATCTTGAAAATCAATATTGAACTTCTTCTCTTGAACCGAAAGGCCAATTGACTCAAACTTGTCTGGTAATCAGCTGAGCGATACAGGGCCATCTTGGCCCTCTTGTATTAAATTTGTGAGTGATTTGCTGTAATTTGTACATTAGTAAAATTCACAAAATGAAATTTGTTCCTTATGATTCCAGCTGGTCATATATGATATGTTTAAAACATGAGATAAACAGCTTATTTTAGAAGTCTTTGCAAAGAAAAGTTCAAGTTGATTTATCCAAGTATAATAATGGCATTTTGAAATTTCTTTTGACCGGTTAAATGTCACTAATTTTAACCCTTCCCTTGCTGAACACGTCATGCCCTGTCTTAGCAAACAGTGTAGATCCAGATCAGTTGGCTTCTGAAGAAGCCAACTGATCTGGATCTGCACTGTTTGTCATTAAATATGTGAATTTCTATCAAAAAACGGGATCAAGTAATCTGATTGGCTGGAAATTAGAAGTAGGCGTGGCATCTTAATTTATTCAGCATGCCAAGGGTTAAGATACACTTTCAGGGAGGTAATGCTTCCAGAATTGTTTTACCTCCCTTCTGAAAAGGGATCTCTTCTAGATAAAAAAAAAAAAGAAGAATTTGCTTCTACTGTAAAAGGAATTCTTACCTTTTAAAGTAGGAGCAATTTCTTCCATTTTAGAGTAGAGTTAGTAGCCAATGTATTGTTTTCGGTCCTGATTCTGTTAGCATTAATTTGGAGTGTCAGTTTCTTGTGTGTACAATATCTCTTTGACTGGTTGCAGCTTTTGTCAAACTTACCATTGGGACATACTTTTAAAATCTCGTGATATTTTAGTGACCTCATTTTCAAGGTTGTTTACTTTACACTGAGCCGGCCTTGGTGGCTCAGTTGAATGCTTGTCTGACTGGTGATCAGGAGGTTGCGGTTTCGACCCCAGCGTGGTTGGCAACATTCTTATAGGGAGATTGATTATGAAATAATTTCTACGGTCATTCTGTCCCTTCCGCTGATTCAAAAAAGGGTAATGTCAGTTTCTGGTGAAAGAATGAGCACGATACTGGTTAACTGCATAGAGGACTAAGCCTGCCCAGTAAAAGTGTAGTTAGGTAAACTGGCCAGGCACGACATGACCCCATCGGGTTAACTGGGCCGTAAAACCTCAATACAAACAAATTTTACACTGAGGATTTGCAAGAGAAAAGGCTTTCCCAGAGCATCAGAATTTGCACTGAGGATTTGCAAGAGAAAAGGCTTTCCCAGAGCATCAGAAACTTGTACTCTAAGACCATGCAATATACACCCTTAGGCCCCTGACTATATACTAGTATGTGAATAATGTAAAAACAGACTGTACAAAATCCAGGGCCCAGTTGTTCAAAGCTAACGATGTCGTTAGTTAACGATTCGTTAAAATTTACATCGGGTGATACGCAAATAAGCTGAAATTTTTTGCTGAAAAAATGTGAGTAGCTTTTGCAGTGCAAAAGCTACTCACATTTTTTCAGCAAAAAATATCAGAATATTGTATATTGAATCCGCTAAAACAGTTAACGAAATGACCCTTAACGAGCTTATTAAGCTAACGACGCTTTGAACAACTGGACCCAGGTTTATATTGAAACGCCAAGAATGTTGTATTAAATGGTACAAGAAATGTATTTGTGGATATTTGTTAGAATTGCATCACTGAGGTGATTCTAACAAATGTTCACAACATGCGTTTCTTGTGGTAAATAAAAAAATAGCAAGCTTTTTATTATAGGAATGAATTATGTTTTTGTGGATTTTATCAGTGTATAAACTTGGCGAATCACCCACAAATTAAATGAAGCATAAAAGGCTTGTGTTAAATTTATGAGTGATTTATTTAACTTTTACATTTGGATTTTTGTTAGTTTGAGGGGCAAGGAAAGTGGTTAAATTTGAGAGATGATTGATAAATTTTGAGCCTTGTATTGAAGGATTTAATCAAGGCTGCCTATTTTCAGCTCTAATATTCCTGGACTATTTATTGTTATGTAACCAGCTGCCCATGTCACTTTATCAGATTATGATGAAAGCGATGACATGTTAAAGTAAACAGGGCAGGGTGGCAGAATTTAAGCATGGCAGGGAGAACCTTGAGGATGACCCCCCCCCCTCCCCCCCACCTACCCCCTGCCTTCTGGAAGGCCTGTCACTGTGGCAACTCCAAAAATAGTCACTTAAGTTCATGATATGATAGTGAGAGACGAGTTACAGAGAGATACATATAGCAAGGGATTTCTCAGGAAAGAGTTCATTCTATACTTATGGCAGATCTGGATGAGAAAACTCTCAGCCCACTGGGTACGCAGACTTCTGACAGTTGATCAGAAGCACACATGACAGAATATGTTCATGCTATCTGAACCTTTTTGAGACCGTATCTGACAAGTTTCTGCTGAAGTTCGTGACTATGGATGAAACAGGGGTCCATCATTTCACCCCAGAATCCAAACAACAAACTAAAAATTTTCCCACTGGGGAGGTTATGGCCTCGGTTTTTGGCAATGCTGATGGTATTCTTATAGGAGATTATCTCCAAAAGGGGCAGACAATCAATGGTACATATTATGCTTCACTTAAGTAGGCAGTTAAGAGAAAATATTATGGTCAAGCACTGTGGGAAACTCAGTAAAGGTGTGTTGTTTCACCACGACAATGCTTCAGCTCACGTCTGTCGTTGCTATGGCTGCCATCAATGATTATGGCTTTGAATTGATGCATCATCCCCCTAAATTACTCGCCTAATCTCACTCAGTCAGACTTCCATTTACTCCCAAAGTTGAAAAGGCCATTTCTGGTACCCTTTTTCAGTTAGATGATGATGTCATACATGCAGTGGAGAGTTTTCTGGACAGTCAAAAAGAGGACTTTTTTAAAAGTGGCATTGAGGTGCTTCAACATTTCAGGCAAAAGTATGTAGACATTGAGGGGATTATGTTGAAAAATAATACAATCTGTCTCCCAAAAGTCAAATCTTTACATATGAGGCTCACAATTTTTCAATCAGCCCTCATTATATATTATATAAATTGTGTCTTTCTTATGAAATTTAGTGTAGAATTTAGCAACTATTTTCCTCATCTGTTGCACATTCATCGTAACCAAAGTCAAATATACCGTTGTGAAAATGCTGTTGGTAAAAAGATACATGTCGTGAGTTAAAGGCTGTTTAGATTTTTAGTCAAATTAATCTTTCAGTCCAGATGGCAGGCCCCGTAGCAAGGCCATGTCTTGTTCTTTGGCTGGTTTCCCCTTGGACTATCACTTAATGAGTGAACAGCAAAGGTTCTGGCAAACTGGATGCATAACAACAGATAGGCACTTTTTTCATCCGAAAAATGCTGATACCTTTCTTATTTCTTCATGAAAACATACGTTGTGGGTACTCATTAGAAGCGCCTCAGCGAGGCGCTTCTAATGAGTACACAACATATGTTTTCGGGGAGAAATAAGAAAAATAAAATGTGGATAACCCCTCTTATCTGTAGCTATGTGGGTGCATGTACAGGCTCGCCTGAACCTTTGCTATTCGCATATGCTATAAAGGTTCTTTTCTCATGATGCAGCTCACTTGTAATTAAGGAGAAAGTCCTGCTTTCAATTTCATCAACAGATAGACAAATCACATCGAATGTCAAGATTTTTCTCAGGAAAAGAACATACACTATTCACAGTGTCCAAAGTTATAATTGAATGCTTTTGAGCCCCAATATCAGAAAACATATGCTTTCTGATGTTACAGTTCAAATGCATTCAGATGTAACTTTGAACTTGTGCATTTGCGCAGTCAACTCAGAAACTTCATTAGGTGCATTTTGGACAGCCAAGGATGCAAAGTTTCTTCTCGCAAACAAGGAAGACTGATCACTGCACAGATATGCAGACTCATTATCCCCAAGCTTTTTTAAAAAAAGTGATGAGGATATTGTTAACGCCTCTGTCCATCCATCCATCTGTCCATCACGCTATCCCCTCCTAAACCACTGGACGGAATTCTACCAAACTTGCTAAATCACTTCCCCTCATGGTTAGGGTGTGCGAGAGCAACATTATTTTTCCTTGTGTCTGTCCATCCATGCATCCATCGTCCATCCGTCTGTCACACTATCTCCTCCTTCACCACCGGGCAGAATTCAGCCAAACTTGCTACATCACTTCCCCTCATGGTAAGGGTGTGAAAGAGCAACATTATTTTTCTGTGTTTCCATCAGTCCGTGCATCCATTGTCCGTCCATCTGTCTGTCACGCTATCTTCTCCTAAACCACTGAGCAGAATTCAACCAAACTTGCTACATCACTTCCCCTCATGGTAAGGGTGTACGAGAACAACATTTTTTTTTGTGCGTCCGTCGTCCGTCCATCTGCCTGTCAGGTTATCTCCTCCTAAACCACTGGGCAGAATTCAACCAAACTTGCTACATCACTTCCCCTTATGGTTAGGGTGTGAACGAGCAACATTATTTTTCCCTGCATCCATTGTCCGTCCATCTGTCCATACCCTATCTCCTCCTAAACCACTGGGCGGGATTCAACCAAACTTGCTACATCACTTCCCTTCATGGTAAGGGTGTGTGAGAGCAACATTTTTTTCCATTCGTTCGTCTGGTGTCTGTCCATCTGTCTGTCACCTTATCTCCTCCAAAACCACTGGGCAGAATTTAACCAAACTTGCTGCATGACCTCCCCTCATGGTAATGTGTGTGGGAGAGCAAGTCCATCTGTCCATCATGCTATTAGCAACATTAGCAACAAGTGTGGGGATTTGTGATGGAGTGCCATTGACTGCGCATTATAATTTTAGTATTGGTTTGGCGCACATGTTAGGAATTACGTTTTCTCACATTGCGGCTCATTTCTTTACAGTCAGGATTGAAGAAGCGATCACTGCGCAAAGGCTATGATTTCTGCCAGCTATCAAGAGCGTACTTTGCAGTGAGCAAGGAAAAAATGTCAGTCTACAGAGCATCACGCATGTTTGGAATTCCAGAAAGCACCCTTCGTGACAGATTTAGAGGAGTTATTCCCTATCGAGAAGACGGTCTACCTCAGTTTGGTCCAGATCCAACATTTAGCGAAGCTGAAGAAATTTTTCTTGTTGAGTATATTCAGTATATGAATACAATTGGATACAGTTATTCACGTGCAGATATAAAGAGTATTGCTACGGAGTTTGCAGTATATTTGAAGAAAAAACTGCCATCAGAGAAAGAACTCAGTCAAGAATGGTACAACAGGTTTGCTAGTCGATATCCTGATATCAAACAAAACAACCTTCAAAGTGTACGTAAAATAATAGCCTCTAACACAATTCACAGTAAGTTCTATTTGGAATTTGAATCTTTGTTAAACAAGTATAGTCTTCTTGAAGAACCAAATAACATTTACATTTTTGATGATATTATTCTTCCTGTCAAACAGCCCTCAAGCAGTGCAAACGGTGATGAAGAAGATTCTGCTTCCTCAGATGGAGGTGAAACCAACTCATTTTCTCTGATAGGATGTGGTAATGCTTCTGGCAGTATTGTGCCTCCATATTTTGTGGTTCCTGGAAAAAAATGGAATGATCAATATCTGGAAGGCTGTTGTTATGGTTCAGATGGTGAAAGCACAGAATTTGGTCGCGTGAACCCGATTGTTGTTAGACACTTTTTCGAAGATCACTTCAGAAAGTTTGTACCCCTTGGTAATGAAAACAAACCCAATCTTATTTTGTATGATGGCCACAGGTTTCATTTATTGCTTATTCTTAAATTTTGGGCACAAGAAAACAATGTGGTTTTCTTTGTGATACCACCTCCTGCTTCGTCTGTCAGTGAACAAGACCGGGATTGTTTCAGTCCTGTGCTGAATATGTATAGAAAGGAAAGCCGAATAAAATTGAATGCGAATTCTTCTATAGCTGAGATACTGAAATTAGGAAGCAATGCATATGTGAAATCCATTGTCCCTTCAGTTTTACCGGCAGTATTTAGAAAGCTAGGTTTATTTCCTTTTAACCTAGAGTCTGATGAACATCTAAAATAATATTTTCCACTGAAAAATCATCCAAGAAGGATTTAGAATAATTGAACATTTTCTTTAAGGCTGGCTAATCAGAGCTGAAAAGGTAATCGATTATCAGTCCTGCCATTGTGATCAATAATCGATGAGTAATCGCTGAAGATTTGGTCATAATTTTACATGTCTGTCTGAGCATGACTCTAACCATATGTTATACTTTACAGTATGTATTTGGTCAGACAGGCATGAGCAAACAGTGTAGACTCAGATGAGACGTCGCAAAATGCGGTGTATCATCTGGCTCTACACT
Organism: Anodontia alba; assembly: GCA_964016985.1. Classification (NCBI taxonomy): domain Eukaryota; kingdom Metazoa; phylum Mollusca; class Bivalvia; order Lucinida; family Lucinidae; genus Anodontia; species Anodontia alba. The sequence continues at coordinate 154,348,554 of OZ024821.1, forward strand.
GTTTGCCACTCATCCAGCTATTTTCAGACACAACATTGGGTAGTAAATTGTACTTGTTCAAATTTCAGATAAAGTATGGTAAGGAGTTGAGGTGTCTGAATACTAAGGGTAAATATGGCAAAGTAACAGACACACAAATCAAATTATCGATTATTAGCCAATCTGTAATGATAATCATTTTTGTGAAATTTATCAATCAATCGATTATCCGATTAATTGTGCCAGCCTTAATTTTCTTACATTTCCATTGGCATCAAGGGGTCTTGATACTCTTGGTAGATTGTTTGCCATTTTTACAAGGGAGATAACTTCTGTAACTACATGTTTCCTGCACACCAAACCCCTTCTGAAAAGAGGTCTACTCTAAAAGGAAAGAATTTGCTCCTAAGGCGAGCAAATTCTTTCCTTTTAGAGTAGACCCTTCTTCAGAAAGGAAGTAAAAACAATTTTGACAGAGTTGCCTCCCCTGAGAGTGTATCAGATCCCAATAATGCAAATTGTTTGCTGAATTTGTACCACCTCCTGCTTTGTCTGCAAGTGAAGAAAACAGGGATTGTTTTAGTTCTGTGGCGAGTATGTATTATACTAAGAAAGGAAAGCTGAATAAAAGTGAGAATTCTTTCAAAGCTGAGATACTGGAGGTAGGAAGCAATGAAATGAATTGTCCCTTCACTTTTACCTGCAGTATTTTATAAGCTGTGGTTATTTCCCTTTTAACCTAGAGTCTGTACAACTAAAATGGTATATTCAATTAAAAATCATCTAAGAGGTATAAACAGTTCAGTGACACTATAAAGAATTTTGCTGTTATGATGAATGCTGTTATAAAGTATAAAGGGAGTCGACTGTTGTGTACTTGAAATCTTTTCTTACATTTCCCAGCAAATGAGGTTAGGCATTGAAGGGGTCTGGATACACCTGGGCCCAGTTGTTCAAAGCGTAGTTAGCTTAATAAGCTCGTGAAGGGTCATTTCGTTAACTGTTTTAGCAGATTCAATATACAGTATTCTGATATTTTTTGCTGAAAATATGTGAGTAGCTTTTGCACTGCAAAAGCTACTCACATTTTTTCAGCAAAAAATTTCAGCAAATTTGTGTATCACTCGATGTAAATTTTAACAAATCGTTAACTAACGACGTCGTTAGCTTTGAACAACTGGGCCCTGGTAGTTTTTTTCACCATTTTTACAAGGGAAACAACTCTTGTTACTTCCTGTTTCCTTTCCTGCACACCAAGCCCCTTATGAGAAGAGGTCGTCTAAATGGAAAAAATTTAGAGTTGACCCCTTTCTAGAAGGGAAACAAAAACAATTTTTGATAGAATTGCCTCCCCAGAAAGTGTATCAGGTCCCTTTAATGTGAGTTGTATGGTGATTTTCTACACAGAGTGCTAATTGATAAACAGATATTTACATATGTGTCACTATAACCTGAAAACTCAAATTGGATTCGTAAGTTATTGTATGACAAATTTCATAGCGAAATAAATGATAGTGACTAGTAGTCAAGTGTGACTGAAATGCATTTCTTACTGTTTTTTTTCCGTCAGCATTAGCATCAACCCTAACTTCAACCCTAATGTTCAAGGTCATTTCCCAAGACTATAAAGGCTACAGTGATGATACTTGGTATAAACTTGCACACGGGGATGACAATTTAGACCGCAGTATCCATTTTTGACCTCGACCTATATTTCATGGTTTGCTGACTTTGTAAAAAATGCGTGGCGTGACTTAGCCTTTAACAGAATTCTTGTGTTATCTTTTGCCACCACATAAATCTTCTGGAGGATATTCATTGGAATTACCTTGCTACAGAGATTCATTTTGGTACCACAAGATTGTGGTAAAAAGGTAATGAAAATTATCTTGTGAACCATCGTGAAAACATGCCTATATAATTTTGACCCCCTTAAACCCCGCTTTTACATTGTAAAACTGGGGTTTACAGGGGTGTACATTATTTTTTTTTATTTTGCTAATAAACATAGATTGTGTGTACTCGTTAGAACCGACTCACTGAGGTGGTTCTAATGAGTACCCACAATCTATGTTTTGAGCAGAAATACGAAAAAAAAATCAGAATTTTTTATCTAAAATTTTTCCTTTTTGGTTGTAAAATTTTCAGTTATATTTTAATAGGCTTGTTTTCATAATGAGACCTTTTTCTGGACCTGTAAATTATATTGGCCAGCATGGTAAGTTAAAGGGAAAAGTGATGTTGGTGAAGAATGTTACTGAGATACCATGATTTTATTCATATAATCAAAATCAGATGAAAGATAAGCAAGTTATCTATGAAGATGTAACTGCTTTTATGGGTGCTGCCATTTTGAATATTTAACCTGTTATAGATTGAATGAACTCCCCAACACTATATATTGGAAGAGTCCAATTTCAGTTTTAGGTATGTCAGGCTATGAGATTTAGATATTTCTAGAGAAAAATGGTTGAACTACAATGTGTGTATTTGCAAAAAGTGGAGAACCTGATCAGACATTGCATTCTGGGGCATCTGATCTGGGTCTGCACTGTTTGCCAGACAATGGGTTAATGAGACTTTATAACATCTTAAAACTTTTGATGAACTACCGTATTTACCCTAAGTATTCGGACACCGCAACTCCTTACCATATTTCTTCTAAAATTTGAACCAGTACAATTCACTACCCGATGTTGTGTCTAAAAATTACTGGATGAGTGGCAAACAGTGTAGACCCAGATGACTCATCTGGGTCTATACTGTTTGCTCAGGCCTGTCTGTCCGAATATATATGGTAAATACGGTATGCAAAACCTAAATAAATGATATTTGCAACATTATCCACTTCTCTGTTTGTGCACTGTGCACTCAAGGCAGTTATTGATTTTAAACATTTTTCTCTCATGTATTTGTTGACTCACATTGTTTTGTATCAGAAAGACTCATTAAGGGTTCAACATGTTGGCACCCTTGATAATTAATTCCAAATCTTTAACTGTCTTAAACTTCTTTAACTTTCATTTTCTGATTTTGGTCAACTTAACATGAAAATGTTTTCCTGCAAAAGAATGTGCACTATACTGGTCACTGCTTAGGGGACTAAGCCTTCCCAGTAAAAGTGTGGTTAGGTAAACTGACCACGCTCGACATGACCCCATTGGGTTGTCTGGGCTGAAAAACCTCAACACAAACAAACAAACATAAAAATGTATAATTTGTCAAGATCTTTTATCTCCAATATATTCTTCATCAGCCTTGCTTTTCCTTTGAATAAAAGTATTACTATGTGATGAGGGGTTGAGATTGTTGGACATCTATTTAGACAATATCTAAATCTTTAAAGGCTCAATATTCCTCAAGAATAGACTGATCGTAAACATTTAATAAATTGATATATGGTATTGATATAATCATAAAATATGGCATCTGACAGTCTGTAAAATTTCAGTTAGTCTCTCGTTTTTGAACTGGATCAAAAATGAAATGATTTTTTTTATCATATCTTCCAAATTATAATGTTGGCAACATTAATTCAGAGATACGATGAAAAATAATTTCATTTTTGATCCAGTTCAAGAAATCGAGACTACCTGAAATTTTACAGGCTGTCAGATGCCACATTTTATGATTATATCAATACCATATATCAATTTATTAAATGTTCCTTGGATAATAAAATGTCCATTTTTGAGAAATATGGAGCCTTTTATGCTTTGTTCATTATGTTCAAGAGGAAGAGGGAAAGAGGTGGGAATGTTTGACTACCTGGAAAGGGGTCTGCTCTTAAATTAAGCAGATTCTTCTTTTTCAGGGTAGTGCTCTTTTGAGAATACAGTTGACTCTCGTTATCTCGAACTCGCTTATCTCGAATAACCGCTTATCTTGAAGTGAAAATCTTGTCCCTGCCTAAACATGAACATCTAACAACAAGTAAAAAATATTGTGGAAAAAAGGAGAAATTGCTCCTAAGGAGCAATTTCTCCTCTTTTCCACAATATTTTCAATGTATCTCTAATGTCAAGAGTCCAATTACATATAAATTTGTTAAATGTGGTTGTTCGAACTATTTTTTCCTTCAGTCTGAAAATCTGATATGTCGAGGTACGGATATCTCGAAGTGTTTCAGAGAGTCCCTTGGAATTCCAGATAACGAGAGTCGACTGTATATGGCATGCAAAAACAAAGTTTGCAGGGTTGCTTCCCCTGAAAGTGTATCCATCTCCTTCATTGCTCCGGAAGCACTTTATGAAAGGTCATGGACTGGTCCAATGCTATTTTCCATGGACAGCTCAATGCTTTATAACCAAGTCTGAGCTTTCACAAAAGGCGTGGTCTATAATGTGTGCTAAGCATAGACCAAGCTTTTTGTGAAAGCTAACACTTGTATTATACATTAGTTGTCATATTTGGAGATTTTTGTATTGTAGTGTATAGACAATGGAATATCTATATGTCAGATTGCATTTGCTCATAAAACGTATATTTTACATGCATATACATTGGATTACTGGATATATGTTGGTGTAAGAATAATTCAGTCTTACTTTATGTTATCTTGTTACTTGAGATATCACTAAGCTCATTTGGAATTAATGAACATTAAATATTGTTCAACAGTGGGCTAGGATGTGTGCAACAGTGTTGCACGCACTTTTGCATGCTACATTGCTGTTCATGAACAAACTCAGTAAAACCAAGTCTGCCAGTATCGTTTGTTTGATATGTTTCATCCTTCGAAGTAATAGCTTCAGTATGCGAGCTAGAAATAAAATCAAACCATTTCTCTTGCAGTTGTCAAATTTTACATGTGACCTTGACCTTGAGGTCAAGAATACAGAAATACTTTTTAGATAAATGATGTCTAGATTTCGAAGTATTCTGTTTGTTTCTTTGCCGGCCTCGGTGGCTCAGTTGGATGCGCCGTCCGACTGGAGACCAGGAGGTCGCGGGTTCAACCCCCGCCAAGGTCGGCAACATTCTTTCGTGGAGATTGATCATGAAATATTTTCTACGGTCATTCTCTCCCTTCCGCTGATTCAAGAAGGGCAGTTGTCAGTTTCTGGCGAAAGAATGTGCACAATACTGGTTAACCGCTTAGAGGACTAAGCCTGCCCAGTAAACGTGTGGTTAGGTAAACTGACCGCGCTCGACATGACCCCATTGGGTTGACTGGGCCGTAAAACCTCAACACAAACAATTCTGTTTGTTTGTGTTGAGGTTTACGGCCCAGTCAACCCAATGTGGTCATGTCAAGCAAGGTCAGTTTACTTAACCACACTTGTATTGGGCAGGTTAACCAATACTGTGCGCATTCTTTCACCAGAAATTGACAATGGCCCTTTTTGAATCAGCAGCTTAGATCTTCAGAGTATAATGCACAAAGTTTGAAATTTCTCTAATGTTCACTAAGTTTGAAATTTCCCAAATAGCTTTGCAATATCTGTGAATTGAGAAAAAAAAATCAACCTTGTTCTGATGTATTTGTCAAATTTGACCTGTGACCTTGACCTTGAGGACAAAGGTACTGGAACCATTATCAAATAATGTCCCAGACATTATAGGGACATTGTGCACAAGGTTTGAAGTAAATTCCTTCAACAAACTGCCAGTTAGGAAAATAATTTTAATCTATTTTCTCATGTATTTGTAAAATTTGACCCGTGACCTTGATGTTAAGGGTACTGAAACTTTTATGAAATAGTCAGGTAACAACATTTGGCATGCACATTTTCTAATCATACCCTTAAAACTGAATAAACTTATACAATTTTGTTTCGGGCTAGAGAAAATGATTAGGTTCTCATCCCCACCCGCCACTAAAAAACTGACCGAATAAAAAATTATGGGGTGAAAATTTTTTCAGAGACAGTTGGACTTAAATGCTGAAAACAGATTTTATAACACTTTTAAGAATTGCAAATTATTTATTATCAAAAGGGTATTAAAATAAGTTTTTCTTCTTTTTGCACATGACAGTTAGTGTCAGTCATCTTGTTTTGCTATGATTTGCCTCATCACTGGGAGGCCCAGGAATAAAAAATAAAATCCACCACCAACTCCATCTTTTTTTTTTTGTCCCCCGCCTTTTCGAAGAAAAGTGGAGGGACACTGTTTTTGGTTTTCCGTGGCGCGTGGCGCGTGGCGCGTGGTGCGTGGCGCGTGGCGCGTGGTGCGTGGTGCGTGGTTCCGAGTTTTTAGTGGGTACTTTGTCCCCTTAACTCCTCCCACAGTTTCTGTCCGATCCTTTTGAAACTTTACAGGTGTTTTAAGGATGGTCTGAAGATATGCATGTGGTTTTTTCAGAATCCTGAAATAATTTTTTATCACTTCTTCTGCATTTTTAACTTAGACATTTTTTGAGTTCTAATATTACAGAAGTCTATAGGGTGTAGGTACCTTGTCCCCTTAACTCCTCCCACAGTTTTTGGCCGACCGTTTTGAAACTTTACATGGGCTTTTAGGATGGCCTGAAGATATGCATGTGGTTTTTTCAGAATCCTGAAATAATTTTTTATCACTTTTTCCGCATTTTTAACTTAGACATTTTTTGAGTTCTAATACTACAGAAGTGTATAGGGAGTAGGTACCTTGTCCCCTTAACTCCTCCCACAGTTTTTGGCCGATCCTTTTGAAACTTTACATGGGCTTTTAGGATGGCCTGAAGATATGCATGTGGTTTTTTCAGAATCCTGAAATAATTTTTTATTACTTTTTCCGCATTTTTAACTTAGACTTTTTTTGAGTTCTAATACTACAGAAGTGTATAGGAAGCAGGTACCTTGTCCCCTTAACTCCTCCCACAGTTTTTGGCCGATTCTTTTGAAACTTTACAGGTGTTTTAAGGATGGCCTGAAGATATGCATGTGGTTTTTTCAGAATCCTGAAATAATTTTTTATCACTTTTTCCGCATTTTTAACTTAGTCATTTTTCGATTTCTAATACTACAGAAGTGTATAGGGAGTAGGTACCTTGTCCCCTTAACTCCTCCCACAGTTTTTGGCCGATCCTTTTGAAACTTTACATGGGCTTTCAGGATGGCCTGAAGATATGCATGTGTTTTTTTCAGAATCCTGAAATAATTTTTTATTACTTTTTCCGCATTTTTAACTTAGACATTTTTTGAGTTCTAATACTACAGGAGTATATAGGGAGCAGGTACCTTGTCCCCTTAACTCCTCCCACAGTTTTTGGCCAATCCTTTTGAAACTTTACAGGTGTTTTAAGGATGGTCTGAAGATATGCATGTGGTTTATTCAGAATCCTGAAATTATTTTTTATCACTTTTTACACGTTTTGAACTTAGACATTTTTTTAGTTCTAATTTTACAGAAGTCTATAGGGAGTAGGTACCTTGTCCCCTTAACTCCTCCCACAGTTTTTGGCAGATCCTTTTGAAACTTTACGTGGGCTTTTAGGATGGCCTGAAGATATGCATGTGGATTTTTCAGAATCCTGAAATATTTTTTTATTACTTTTTCTGCTTTTTTAACTTAGACATTTTTTGCGTTCTAATATTGCAGAAGTATATAGGGTGCAGGCACCTTGTCCCCTTAACTCCTCCCACAGTTTTTGTCCGATCCTTTTGAAACTTTACAAGGGCTTTTAGGATGGCCTGAAGATATGCATGTGGTTTTTTCAGAATCCTGAAATAATTTTTTACCACTTTTTCTGCATTTTTAACAGACATTTTTTGAGTTCTAATACTACAGAAGCGTATAGGGAGTAGGTACCTTGACCCAGTAACTCCTACCACAGTTTTAAGCCGATCCTTTGAAACTTTACAGGTGCTTTAAGGATGGTCTGAAGATATGCATGTGGTTCTTTTCAGAATCTTGAAATTATTTTTTATCACTGGTTTCCTGCTTCAATACTTAGGTATTTGATACAGGACCAGTGGTCCTCTGGTTAACTTTAGCATTTTTAACACCTCAAATAAAAATTAGGCGGGGGACATAAATTCCCCATGGAATTTGCTTGTTTTTTCTAAAATCTGGGTGAGAATCTAAAAATTAAATTAATTTTCTCTGGCCTTATTGATTAATTCTTATACACTGATATGGATGAATACTTTAATATGCGAGAAATTTTCTGTATTTGCTTAAAATATTCAGATACCTTAACTCCTTATCATATTGGTCCTAAAGTTTGAAAAAAAAAAATCTTTTGATTACCCGTTGATGTGATTTATTTGCCAGGAGTCTGCCAGATCGGATTCCCGTCGGGCCAACAATGGTCCAATATAGATTTAAGTACCTGGTGGGATGTTATGAAAAGTTTCATACAAACATACCTGTTTATACCCCTGACATATGAAGTATGTGGAGGTATATAGTTTTGGCTTTTCTGTTCGTTTGTTTGTAGCATTCCTTCGTTTGTATGTACATTCCTTCATTTGTTCATTCATTGGTGTGTTCTTGTAGGGTCAAAGTTTTTGTGTTAAAGTTTATAAGACCTCATATTTTGAAGACTCATTGATGGATTCCATTCATATTTGGCCTACTGGTATATATAGGTCTAAAGTTTTTAACAGCACCATCCTCACCCCGTTGGTGTGTGTGGTGGTGGGGGGTGGGGGGGGGGGGGGGGGGGTAAAAAGAAAGATTTCAGTCCTCTTAGGAACAAACTCATACATGTATCTTTTTGAGTAGACCTCTTGATAATGGGCTAGGTGTAAACAAGAAGTCGGAAAGTTGTTTCTGTTGTAAAATGGTGGGAAATTCAAAGAAGTGTATCAGATTCATTTAAACCCATTGGTGTCTAGCGTCCCATAAATGGGACATTTGCAATCTGTAGACCCATATCAGACACCACAGAATGCTGCATCTGATCAGGGTCTACACTGTTTGCATTAAATACAATAATTATTTTAAAACATGGTAATAATAAAAACAACTGGGCATCCCTTCCACTGGAAATGGACCAGTCCAGAAGAGTCTACTTGACATGAATAAATGAATGTATCTTATCACAACTGCAGCAGACGACATTTTTAAATTTATTTTTTATATTTTTTTTCCTAGAAAGTAAGTCTTGACAATTTCATGTGAATCATCTGCTTGGCAGACAATTCACGAAATTTCAAGGCTTATTTTCTAGGAAAAATAAATTTTTTTTAGAATGCCATCTGCTAAAAAGTTTGCTTGGTGCTTTAAGGGTTAATGTTACATCCTTGTTCATTTTAAGGCCCCACGTGGACAATACAGACAAGCTTATATGAAATCGGCTCTGATTCATGCGTATAAGGCAGTCAGGGAAGGTGGCATGTCAACCTTAGGCGCTGCAAGACTTCACAATGTCCCTGAATCCACACTCAGAGACCGGCTTCATGGAAGGATTGACATACATGCTACCAATATAGGACATCCAAAATTATTTACAAGGCAGGAAGAGTCTATGCTAGCAGAGCTTATTTCAACATTTGGCAAGCTTGGATATAGAATCCTGAGAAGGAAAATACTAGAAATGGCTTCAGACTATTGTGTTTCCTTGAAAAAGCAGCCAGGGAGCAGAACTCTTTCCAAGCATTGGTGTGAAAATTTTATTCAGCGATGGCCTGTTATCAAGGACTTAGTTTCAAATGAGAATGAGAAGAAGTCTCGGCATGTGTCTATATCAGCTGCATTAACCTATTACTACAGCAAACTAGAAAAGGTGATGTCACAGTACGGATTTCATGATAAACCGTATTTAATGTATAATGTCACAGATATTGTAATAACACAGGAAGATGAAATGAAAGGTGCAAGACCATTTATTACAGTACTCGCCTGCGGGAATGCTGATGGTCTGATCATGCCACCATATTTTGTCTTCTACGACATTGGTAGGCATCCTGTTGAGGATCTGTTGCCACGATCATTTCCAGGAGCGGCTGGTGTTGTCTTGAAAGATGAAGAAGTAGATTTCCAGATTTTCTCTGAATTTCTTGAGAATTTTATTAAAAGCATTCCCACAACAAACCTGTCATTTGGACAAGTTTTGTTGCTAGTTGATAGAAAGAAATAATGTTCATCAGTGTCTCTGATTGAGTTAGCTGAATCTTTGAATATTGTGTTCTTCTTCTCTCCAGCAAAAGTTAAAGAGGCTGTTCAGCCACTAGATCTAGCGTGTATTGGACCCTTCTGTGAAATGTACCAGAAAGAATGTCATAAATTGATGATTCAAACATCATCCAATATCTCATTAAGCAATTTATGTAGTTTGATATGCTCAGTTTATGAGAAGGCTTTCTTTCATTCTAATATAATTGAGGGCTTCAGGAAGACTGGACTGTTTCCACTAAATAAAGATGCCTTGGTTGTGAATGATGAAGAAAGTGAAATAACTCTTAAAGGATGATTTTGACAATGGGCATCTTCCATAACTATTTACCTGTTGCGGGGGTGGTCAGGTATGGCGAAGGTGTCATGAATCTTATGTCACCGGGGCGTCAAACTGATATTGGTTCACAGTTGGGCAAGGCTTGCTGTCCTTGTAGCAGGTAAGGGTAGAGGGGAATATTTTTACTTCTGCTGTTTCTTCCTTTCCATTCCTGTTCCTCTTTCTTCCCTGGCCCTCTCTTTCATCTCCTCTACTATTAGACTAGCTCCTAGTCTGATAATAAAAGTCTGATCATTTTTGTTTATTATTATCCCATTGTATACTGAATAGACTGTCCCACACTATATATTGGAAGAGTCCAATTTCAATTTTAGGTACACCCAGCTATGAGATTTACATATTCCTAGAGAAAAATGGCTAAACTATTTGCAAATAGTGGAGACCCTAATGTGGATCTGCACTGTTTGCCAGTTACCCTTTTAAGGGTTTCCCGACTACAATGGGTTAAAAGATTATCAACTTATTAACACTCATGTATCATATCATAATCAGATTTTTGAATAACGTGCAGGTAGAGGGGCAACATCCACATCAGTGGGCCCCCTTCCAGATAGCTGGCTTGCTGCACGCATGGCAGATCTCACACCAGATCTCCAGGTATGTCTATCATGAGGGTTGATAGCTCCACTCGCTGCAATCCCTCTCTGTCAGCTGCTTCCATGTCATCTTGGGCCTCCCAGGCCCACGTTTTCCATCAACCTGTATGTCAAAGGTTGTCTTGACTGCACCATTGGAGTGTTCCACATGTCCATACCATCGGAGTCTACTCACCTTCAGAATGAAGTCCAGATCCTCAATGCCAAGCCGCACAAGTAGCTCATTGGACAGGGTGGTGATAATGTCTTGCGGCCTGACATTGCAGATCTGTCTGATCATTGCCCTGTCATTTCACTGCAGACGCTGGAGGTTTGGCTTTGTCATCGGCCAAATCTCGCTGGCATGGAGCATTGCGCTCCGCACACAAGAGCTGTACCCACGGCCACGTGTTTTGAAAGAGAGGTGGCGTGAAGAGAGAACTGGTAGCAGATCCTTGAACTTCTTCCAGGCAGTTTTCACATGTGTTGTGGTTGAAAGTTCACAGCCACCTGCTGCTGAGAGCATGTCTCCTAGGTAGCAGAAGGAAGCTACCACCTCAAGCTTGTCAGGTCCCACCTGGACTTCCTTCTGTGGTCTGCCATCCAAGGGGTGTGCAGTTCCCTGGCACCGTGTACATCTGTAGTCAGGGTCTTTTGTCAAGCGCTTGAGCCCACTGCATTTCTTGTGCACCCAGTGCTTGCAGCCATTGCAGAAGATGCTGTTGCTGCCCACTCCAGAGCGACAGACGGCGCATGGAAACTTGCCTGAACTCTGCAGGTGGTCCAGTCCCGTACCGCAGATCATGATCTTTGTCTTTCCTGCATTTACTCTTAGTTCTTTCTTCTCCATTGCTTCTTTCCAAGTCAAGAGCCTCCTGACACATTCCTCAAGCAATTCAGCGATGATAACAAGGTCATCGGCAAAGAGTCCTCCCAGGGGACCCCAGAGTGGAACTCTCGTGATAAGGCCAAGCACAATGACGAAGAGCAGCAGGCTGAGTACTGATCCTTGTTGAACACCAACCTTCACACATTTTACCCCTCACCAACACGGACACGGTTCTGCGCATTTGCATACATCCCCTGCACCGGTCGTATAATCCACTCCTCCACACCAAGTTTTCTCAGCGCCCACCAGATGACCTTCCGAGGTACTCGATCAAACGCCTTCTCCAGGTCTACGAAAGCCATGTAGAGTCTCTTGTTGGCAGTTAGATACTTCTCTTGCAGCTGCCTGACAACAAAGATTGCATCTGTAGTGCCTCTGCCTGGGATGAAGCCAAACTGGGAATTGTCGATTGACACCAAATGTCTGATGAGGCCATCCACAATCCTCTCCAGGATTTTCATAACACTGGCAAGTCTATTTGGTAGAGTCTCCAATACATATCTTGGCTGAGTAAAAATTGAGAAAGGCGAATAGACTAGCTATAAAACTTATATTTTTTGTGTTAATGCAAATAGATGATTTTATATCCATATTATTCATTTTAATGCTAGGCTACTCTGCTATCTCTTCTGTCTCTTTCCTCCCTTTCTTTGGGAGACGACACAAAATGACTCACAAGGGTTGATGTGTTGTTAAACCCCAAAACAATCAATATTTATCAGTTGTGTCCCCAAGAAACATCATAATAACACTAAGTTTTGGGATGGACCACCATATGCAAACAGTTTGTTGTTTGTGTTGAGGTTTTACGGCCCAGTCGACCCAATGGGGTCATGTCGAGCGCGGTCAGTTTACCTAACCACACGTTTACTGGGCAGGCTTAGTCCTCTAAGCGGTTAACCAGTATTGTGCACATTCTTTCGCCAGAAACTGACAACTGCCCTTCTTGCTGTTTAGGGTAAGATGTCAAATGTTAGTTCGCACTTTTTGCAGACATGCACTTTTTGCAGATATTTGCTGTCTTCTGTAGCATAAGAGGAAAAATATGAGCCAAGGATGATATAAGATATGCCATTTATGAACCGCGAAGTTTTAGTTAAGACTGCCGTGGACATGCCATCAACCAGTTCTCCAGCATTCATTGATTCTATAGGCAACTAAGGTCTGATCAGACTGCAAATACTGAGGATATTATTGGCCTTCTTTGTCCACATGTGCTGTACAGGTCATAATTGATCCTCTTATAATAGAAAACGACCTTACAACATATTGGATCAGCGTGTATAGACTTGGATCAGACTGTGCATCAGCTGAGTCTGATCCTAGTCTACGCTGGTCGCTAACATTGTATAGGAACCTGAAACAGTCTGTTAGCTACCAGCGTAGTCCCTGATCAGACTGAGATGCACAGGCAGGGTCTACACTGGTCGCATATTATAAAGTCTTTATCCATCGAGGCGTTCATTTAACCCTTAAAGCGCCAAGAAAATCTGCATCTGAAAATGTCGTCTGTTTATGTCGTCTGCTGAATATTCTTGTAAACTTTTCGGAACCTATTTTTGCATATAGGCAAACCGTGTGGACCCAGATCAGACTGCTCCTAAAGGAGCAGTCTGATCTGGGTCCACACTGTTTGCAACAATGACTTTTAAAGTAACCGGCAGAAGACAAAGCAGACGACAATTGTTGTGATTGGCGCTTTAAGGGTTAACGGCGTTAGTTTCATCCAGTGTACAAGTTAAAATAACACATTTGTCAATGTGACGGCTTGGATTTCAAATTTCTGAGCTCTGCTGTTCAGAAAATGACAATACCGGTTATCACTGATTAACACGTTTTCACTTTTGAGATAGGAGGCCGGAATCAAATACCTTGAGAAAATAAGAGTGCAAGTGAATTTTGAAGAAAACCAAACTTGTCTATGTGTATTGCTTCTATATAAATGTATATCTGTACATGGCTTGTGCAGATATACAAGTTTATAGAATGTTATGGGATGTCAAGTATATAGAATGTTATGGGATATCACATGATCGGGTCTAAGACACACGTATATTGTAGGGATATTACGATTGACAGCCGATGTGCACTGGGCAATTGGCGTCCGATAAAGCGTGTAGTTAGCGTGTAGTTTTCCCGTTCCTTCACCATCTACTTGCATTTCGTTTCGGTAAGGAAGATGGGGAAATATACACATATGTACATGTATTGGTATTTCCTTTTCACAAGTAAAGAATATTCTGAAGTGTTCTATGTATATGTGCACCTGCGTATGTGTGTATATGTGCACATGCATTTTAATTGTATATATGCATGTATGTGTATCCGTATAGGTGTGCATATTTTGAACATATTTTGAACATGTAACATCTTCAAATTTAGACCATACTGTAAATATCTTTGTTATTTATATATGCATTGTGCATACATATATAAAGGTATGAGTATATGTTTGTGCATATGCGTATATGTAAATGTATGTTTGTATGTATATGTAGTTATATAGATCGTCTATTATATACTTAATTATTGTATGCCATACTCTCCTACTTGGGAGGAAATAAAGAATATCTATCTATCTATCTATCTATCTATCTATCTATCTATCTATCTATCTATCTTACTCAAAAATGTGTAGAAATAATGCTGCTTGCTAAAAACAGGAATGAAGTACTGTTACTGTACTTACTATAAATAGTCGGACACCTGAACTCTTTACTTGATTTAGAACTTGAAACAAACTACAGTCGAACCTCATTATCTCGAACTCGCTTATTTCGAATTACCGCTTATCTCGAAGTGAAAATCTGGTCCCTGTTTTAACATGAAACTATGACAACAGGTAACAAAATAATGTGGAAAAGAGGAGAAATTGCTCCTCAGGAGCAATTTCTCCTCTTTTCCACATTATTTTTTATATATATTTCTAACTTCAGGAGTCAAATTACACATTTATTTGTTAAATGTGGTTGTTCAGTTTGTTGTTTTCCTCGCTCTCTCAACTCTGATATGTCGAAGTACGGATATCTCGAAGTGTTTCAGTGAGTCCCTTGGAATTCGAGATAACGAGAGTCGATTGTATATTTTACTTACTGTAGATGTGTCAAACTGCTCTGAGTGACCAACTGTATAAATCCTTATTAGACGCCGTGTTCTCTGGCACCTGATCTCATTACGAAAGCGCCTATTCAAATATATAGACAATTTTTCCACCAAAAAAAAAAAAAAAAAAAAATGAAAATTTTCAGATAAAATTTTTTGATATTTTTCTTATTTCTGCTCAAAACATAGATTGTGGGTACTCATTAGAACCGCCTCATCAAGGCGGTTCTAACGAGCACCCACAATCTATGTTTTGAGCAGAAATAAGAAAAATAATGTATACCCCTGTAAACCCCCGTTTTACCATATAAAACTGGGGTTTAAGGGGGTCAAAATTATATAGGCGTGTTTTCATGATATGATTTCACGCTGTTTCCACTGGTGTCTGTCTGAATACTGAGGTACATACTGTATACAGGTTTGTCTGTTATGCTGTTTACAGTAAGTTCTAGAAGAAATGAATGTTGGGTCAACCCTAGAAAAGTGTTGGTTTGCTGTTTACATGTACTTTCCAGTCTCCCTACGGTACTTTTTACCTGTTCTCTTGATTTTTGTTTTTCAGCAGTTTTACTTTAAATATTACCTTTTTTATCTATGTGAGGAAAAAAAAAAAAACCTGCCTACCTAGCAACCCCAAAGTGTTTTGACTGGCAAATACTCATCATGAATATGCTAGCACAAACAACCAAACAATCTGCTAAGGCTGAGCTACGAATCGTTTCGGTTAGGCGGTTCTAACTGTCAACCGAGAAACTCAGAAAAATCGTTTGGAATGTCAATACATTTACCCTAAGTATTCTGACAGGGAGGCCTGAACAAACTAAGACCGGGACCTGACAACCCAGAACGCGGTGTGTGATCAGGGTTTACACTGTTTGCCACTGATCCAGCAATTCTAGACTCCTTAACAGTAAAATTGACTGTTCAGATTTAAGGACAAGGAGCCCTAAACTTTTGTGAAAACAGCCATAATTATCGATTATACCTCGGGCATACAAAGCCTGTCGTAGGATTTAATGTTTTCGTCATTCCGTCCGTCTGTACATCAGTTTTGGTTAACACTTGTCCTGCTGAATCCGGATATACCCTGCCTTTGCAAACAGTGTAGATCCAGATCAGTTGGCTTCTGAAGAATTTATAGCAACAATCCTGATCAAGTTGTCTGATTGGCTGAAAATTAAAAGTGGGCGTGGCATCTTAATTTATTCAGCAGGGCTAGGGTTAAATTTGTATGCTTTGCTTATATGTCTGAAAGTTTACTTCAAGTTGTTGATTTGTGGTTAATATCACTGCTGGTTGAACACAGCATGCGTCACCTTGTTACTGCTATAGACCAAAGATGATCGAAGATCAAGTCACAGACTTAGAACTGTGTTCACATTTGGGTTAAGTTCTTTTGCTTTGCTTATTTTTGTTGACAGGGCCTACATAGATCGATACAGGTCAGCGGGCATCATCTTGTTGCTGCTACAGACCAAAGATCAAGGCCAATATTTAGAAATTTTTGTTAACATTTGCATCATTTTTTTTTTCCGTTAAATTATTTTGCTTTGCTTTACTGAAATGCTTCACCTGACGTTAATACTGTGTGGTTAGTATTACAACTGGATCTCTATTGATTAGTTAATATCATCCTGCTGCTGCAGTAGCCCAGACCTCAATGTAACACACACTTGGAATAGTTTTTGCATTTCTGTCAATTATTTTGCGTTTTCGTTTTTGCACTTTGGTTACATTTCTGAAAATCTGTACTTGTAGTATGGTTAGTATTACTATTAGATGGATACCAGTCAGTTGGCCGGCCTCGGTGGCTCAGTTAGATGCGCTGTCCGACTGGAGACCAGGAGGTCGCGGGTTCAACCCCCGCCGAGGTCGGCAACATTCTTTCGTGGAGGTTGATCATGAAATATTTTCTACGGTCATTCTCTCCCTTCCGCTGGTTCAAGAAGGGCAGTTGTCAGTTTCTGGCGGAAGAATGGGCACAATACTGGTTAACCGCTTAGAGGACTAAGCCTGCCCAGTAAACGTGTGGTTAGGTAAACTGACCACGCTCGACATAACCCAATTGGGTTAACCTCAACACAAAAAACAAACCAGTCAGTTGACACTGTTACGCCATCAGCGAGAGTGACTTCCAATTTGATTAATCTCCGGGTTGGGCGATGCCTAACTGTACCACTACACAGAAGACTCTAACATTTAGATTTTTTTTTACATATACTATTTACAACATATATAACACTTATTTTTTACATATAAAGTTTACAACATGTATAACACTAAACAGTAATACAATACACAATTCCATGCAAGTCTCTGATTCACGTTGGCACGGTTGGGGACTTATACTGGGTATGTTACTTGATTAACCTGGCTTGGTTAATCTATTTTATACCAACCAAAATGAGGAGAACTCTGTGCCAATGTGAAGAGACTGCCTGCCTTCACTTCCTATACCATAACCAGTACGTTTTCTTACTTTTTACTCTAGTGTACTGTTCATTTTAATTTGTGCTCATACTTCACGCGTTTTTTTTTTCCGCGATATGGATACATATATTTAATTTATTCTATTTTAACACACCCTTTGCGCTGTTTATATTATACTGGTCAGTAAGACCTAAGATTTTTTCATGATAAACCTAAAACTAAAGAGAATTATTTTTCCATAAATTATTCTGTTGGCCGCTGCTCGACCTCCTGTTCTCTGGTTAAGTATTGAACATCAACGTATTCTTGGAAGGACACAACTACAATAAACAAAAACCTAAGATTTTTTCATGATAAACCTAAAACTAAAGAGAATTATTTTTCCATAGATTATTCTGTTGGCCGCTGCTCGACCTCCTGTTCTCTGGTTAAGTATTGAACATCAACGTATTCTTGGAAGGACACAACTACAATAAACAAAAACAGAGACTAAGGACAAATCCAACAATAATACAAGATGAAGTCTGCTGTTGTGATTCTACCCATTTTCTCCAATGATGCACGTCACCGTATAGAGTGATTGGCGTTGCGGCTGAATCACCGTCATGTTAGACGTATCATTGACGTCGACGTGACTCATCCGTGACATTTCCCTTTTAATGACGTCGGCGTGGTCGACGGTGAGCGTCGCTAACCGTCGGCAACGTCGCCCACTCATCATATGCAAACTCCATTTCCATATATACGGCTTTATACTGATTGTAATGTCTGAATGACAACCAGGGATATTCCAAATGTCGCAATCCTAAATGGCACTGACATTACAGTTGTCAAACACACCCGACTTTCGAATTATGATCAGAGAGAGAGTAGTTTTAGAACAAATTTTAGTAACTTCGTGCCCTGATCAGATGAAATCGGAACAGCTTTAAGTAACATACAGTCGAACATCAATAGCTCGAACACCGATGGCTCGTTTACCATGGCTGATTCGAACTCGTTTTCGAGTCCCTACGAAATTCTTCCGATAGCTCAAGAAAACAAATATTTAGGGAATTTTTGGTGTGCAATTTTCTTATTTTATCATGAAATTGTATATTGTGTGCACTCATTAGAATCGCCTTGTCATACCAATTTTAGTATAGAAGATTAAAAAAAAAAAAAAAAAAAAAAAAAAAACTTCCCTAAATTATCCCCGTTTGCTTCCTGACCTGGTGCTATGTTTAAAGCTCAGTGGCTCGAAGTATCCATGTCTCGAACAAATTTCTATGGTCCCAAAGATGTTCGAGCCGCGGTCTGCTCTGAGTCGTAACATACACCATCTTGCTGCTCAAAGGTCAAGGCCACGCATTTAGAACTTTTAATATTTGTGACTAAGTTTTACATTGAGTTTTTTTTTTTTTTTTTTTTTTCGTCGCTGTCTCTGTATTTCTGATTATCCTCACTTGGATTTGCTGATTCGTTAGTGTTACTACACGACGAAAACAGATCAGCATATTGCTGCCACAACTATCGGCCAAAGATCAAGCCCAGCGGGCACATGCCGTAAATATAACTTCGCCTCAACGTCGATAACGTCGCCTCAACGTCGATGCAACGTCATGACGTTGCATCGACGTTGAGGCGACGTTGTATTTACGTCATGTGCCTGCCGGGAGGTTTTGTTGTCAGCCCAATGAGATCATTTCGAGCGCGGTCAGTTTACCTAACCATACTTTTACTGGACAGGCTTAGTTCTCTAAGCGGTTTACCAGTATTGTGCACATTCTTTCGCCAGAAACCGACAACTGTCCTATTTGAATCAGCGGAAGAGAGAGAATGGCCATGGAAAATACTTCATGATCAAAGAATGTTGCCGACTCGGCGGGGGTTGAACCCGCGACCTCCTGATCACCAGTCAGACGCGCATCCAACTGAGCCACCGAGGCCGGCTGTCAAAGATAAGGTATCAGAGAGCTTGCATTAGCTTTTGGTGGTGTCGCGGGCCAGTGGTATATATGACATTTGGCCATTTGCTCGCTTTTCGTTTAACACTTCAAGCACTCATTACAAATGCAGCAAACGACTTTTTCATTTTCAAAAAAAAAAAAAAAGGTTTGACATTACATGTGAATCGTCTGCCCAGCAGACCATTAACCTGAAATGCGAAGTCTTATTTATTCTGAAACACACACACACACACACACACACACACACACACACGCTTAGTAAATCATCTGCCCAGCAGACCATTAACGTGAAATGCGAAGTCTTATTTATTCTGAAACACACAAAAACACGATTAGAGAACGTGTTGAGATCTGAACATTTGTTGTGCGGTTTGCTCACACTGCATGCAAAGGGGGAGCTATTGTGATCACTCACCGTCCGTCGTTGTCGTCCGTCTGTCCGTCCACAGTTTCTTTAAACAACACCTCCTCCTAAACCACTAATCCAATTTTAACCAAATTTCACAGGAAATGATCCTTGGGTGATACTAATTCAAAAGTTTTCAAAGATTTGGATTACTTGCAGGATTCTGGTTGCCATAGCAACCAAAAGAAAAACAAAAACTTAAAAAAATCTTCTTGACAGAAACCACTGGACCGATTTCAATACAGTTTGTCAGAAATGTTCCTTTGGTGACCCTCTACCAAGATTGTTCAAGCCATCGTGATTCGTCAAAAAACATGGCCGCCAGTTGAAGGAGCTTATTTTCCGTATATCTCTGTATAGAAAACTTCAAAAATCTTGTCAGAAACTACTGGACGAATGTCACTAAGATTTAGCAGAAATGTTTCTTTGTTGGCCCTTTACCAAAATTCTTCAAGTCATCAAGATTCGTCAAAAAACATGGCCGCCAGTGGGCGGGGCTCATTATCCCAATATATCTATATAGAAAACTTTAAAAAAAAAACCTTCTTGTGAGAAACCACTGGACCGATTCTAATATAAAATGGCAGAAATGTCCCTTCGGTATCAAGATTGTTCAATCCGTTATGATTCGTCAAAGTAAAAAAAAAAAAAAAAAAAAAAAAGAAAGAAAAAATAGCTGACAGGGGGCGGGGCTTATCTGTGTAGAAAATTTCAAAAATCTTGTGAGAAACCACTCGACTGATGTCAATATAATTTAGCAGAAATGTTTCTTTGCTGATCCTCTACCAAGATATTTCAAGCTAGCATGATTCGTCAAAAAACATGGCTGCCAGGGGGCGGGGCTTATTTTCCATATATATATAGAGAGAGAGAGAGAGAGAGAGAATTAAAAAAATATTCTTGTCAGAAACTACTGGACCGATTTCAATATAACTTGGCAGAAATGTTTCTTTGGTGACCCTCTACCAAGATTGTTCAAACCATCATGATTCGTCAAAAACATGGCCGCCAGGGGACGGAGCTTATTTTCCCAGTATGTCTAAAAAGATAACTTTAAAAATCTTCTTGTCAGAAACCACTGGACCGATTTCAACATAACTTGGCAGAATGTTTCTATAGTGACTCCCTATCAAGATTGTTCAAGACGTCATTTCGTCAAAAAACATGGCCGCCAGGGGCGGGGCTTATTTCCCCTATATATTTATATAGAAAACTTTAAAAATCTACAGAAACAACTGGACCGATTCAATATAACATGGCAGAAATATTCCTTTGGTAACCCTCTTTCAAGATCGTTCAAGCCATCATGATTCGTAAAAAAATGGCCACCAGTAGGCGGGACTTGTGTTCTCTTTATCAGGGTGGACAACGTGCGTCACAGTCACGTGATTTTTATGATAAGGGACACCTACTTTGGAGAAGAAATCCCCTCGCTTCAGGTAAGAATATTAGCTCGTGTGCCGCACATACATTACAGAGCTAAAGACGATAAAAGGCAGTGGTTTCTAGATCTAGTTGTTTTTTTTTTTTTTGTTTTTTTTTTTTGCATGTTTCGTCTTTTCATAAGCTTCAGCTGTTTACCAGATTATTCAAGAAAACCTTGATTTTTGTAGTGATATAGGACACATGTATACCCGTTCATCAGCGAGTCTAAAAATGACAAAACTGGTCAAAAGAGGCTTTCACAAACAGTGGAATTGGTCGGATTTCACACCTCAAATGACAAAACTGGTCAAAAGAGGCTTTCACAAACAGTGGAATTGGTCGGATTTCACACCTCAAAGACAACCAGGCCTTCGTTATTCACGACGTTTCATAGCAATGATTTTTTACGGCGCTAATGAACAATTAAAGAAAATTTCATGGGGCATATCGCATGTGTTAGGATATGGGACACATAAGATTATTTAAGCGGATCACAGGCGTCTGAATTTCAATCAAAATCACGTGACTGTGACGTACGTTGTCCCCTTAGCACGTACGTCACAGTCACGTGATTTTTATGATAAGGGACGCAGTCTTTCGAGAGGAAGTAAGAACAAGGGTCACTCTCAACTTTTTACGTATGTTAAGTATATATTCTTTGTATTTGTAGATGGATCCTGTCCTGTGCAGGGTGTGCGGTGCCGCTTTCAAGAATAGAAGCTCATTGCGCCAGCATGAGTTGCGGCACGCAAAGGAGTCACCTTATGCTTGCTGTGATAAACTTTTTTATTCAAAGGGAACATACAAGCGGCATCGATGCCACCAGCATGGGGAGGCGTGTCCCCACACCTGTGAAACATGTGGAAAGGGGTTTGCCCTTGCAACGGACTTGAGAAGACACAAGGCCAGGGAAGATGGCAAGCTAAAATTGACATGTGACATTTGCAACTTTAAAGCAGAAAGTCAAGGGACGTTGAAGGATCACGTGTCTATTCACTTCGAGCGTAAGGACGATGAGAATAGTAAGAGACACCAATGCCCGCTGTGTTTGAAACGCTTTCGACATCAGTCGAATCTAAGCAGACACGCAAAGACTCATTCCAGAGATACAGTATTCAAGTGCACAAATTAGGTAACATTCGACTATCAGGGAATCAACAAACATTTCAAAGTGGCATTTCTTTGAAAGACGCAATGTGCGCACAGCTATATAGCTCCAGTTTATAACTGTCGTCTTTGTTGACAGGTGTAATCACAATATAAATTTCGCACTGAAGGAAACGTGTGATTTTTTTTTATATAATTGACAGCATATCTGATTATATCTGCATACATTGTCTGTTAGTCTGTTACTCTCCGTTCGACATATTTCAGAAACCTTTTTGCACATTTCTAAGCTCTGAATAATGATTTAGCAATAATTTCCTCGTGAGCTATTAGCAGTCCATTAGTCCTTACAAGTGCCGCAAAAATTTGAAAATCGGTCGAAAAATAAAACAAATGTCCAAAATTAGATTTTAGAAGGGATTCTCAATGGGCAAGGGAGGTGATCCGAATTTCTTAAACTTTGCATTTTGACAGTTATCAACCATATTGAGATTTTAAAGCCACCAATAAGTTTCCAGTACCATTTATTGTAACTCTAACGTGTTCCTGCAAAAATAAACTGAATTAAAAAAAAAAAAAAAAAAAAAAAATGAAACAGTTACTTCCCATTGTTTGATTTTTTTTATATGTAAAATACCTCGCCCAAACAAATTTTTCAGTATAAAAAATGTATATTTACGAACCGATTTTCAAAATTTTTGCGGCACATTTTAAGACCTGTGCCATGGTATGCTAAAAGCTGATAAGAAAATAATTTTTAAATTATTATTTAGAGCGTAGAAATATGCGAAAATGTCGTTTCTGAAAGATGTCGAACGGAGAGTAGTTGGTCGATAGGGCTTTATCTAGATGCAACAAGTACCGAATCGAAACAGGAAGGTCGTTTCTTCAATCTAGCTAGCCGAACTACCTAAACTACCGATCTGCTTATATAATCTTGTGTGACCCTTATCCAAACACATGGCGATGTGTCCCTTATGAAATTTTCTCTCGTTGTTCATTAGCGCCGTAAAAAAGCATTGCTATGAAACGTCATGAATAACGCAGGCCTGGTTGTCTCTGAGGTGTGAAATAAGACCAGTTTCGCTGTTTGTGAAAGCCTCTTTTGATCAGTTCTGTCATTTTTAGATTCTCTGATGAACGGGTATGTGTACCATATCACTACAAAAACCAAGGTTTTCTCGAAAAATCTGGTAAACGGCTGTAGTTCATGAAAAGACGAAACATGCAAATAAAACTAGAAACCAATGCGTGGTAACTACCTTTTACAGTTTTAAGCTCTGTAATGTATGTGCGGCACACGAGGTTATATTCTTACCTGAAGCGAGGGGATTTCTTCTCCAAATCATAAAAATCACGTAACTTTGACGTATGTTGTCCACCCTGTCTACAGGTCTACACTATTTGCCCTTCATTCAGCAGTCAACAGGTAGTGAAATGAACTTGTTGAATGTTTAGGATATGTATGGTACAGAGTTGATACTGTATGTTCGAATACGCAGAGTAAATACGGTATTTGTGTCCCCGACTTCGAAAAATCGGGCACATTTCTTTTGCTTTGTTGGTCCGTTCATTCACATACGCCACACTTTACCTTGTGTAAAGTATTTGAACTGGGGCTTTTTTTAGCTCACCTGAGGCGAAGGCTCAAGGTGAGCTATTGTGATCCACCGTCGTCCGTCTGTCCGACCACAATCTTTAAACAACATCTAAAACAGAGCCAATTTTAACCAGATTTTGCAGGATTGACCCTTGGGTGATACTGACTGAAAATTGTTCAAACATTTGGAATCCATGCATAATTTTGGTTGCAGGCAACTAAAAGAAAAAAACCCTAAAACTCTTCTTGTCAGAAATCACCGGACCGTTTTCAATATAATTTTGCAGAAATATTCCTTTGGTGATCCTCTGCCAAGATTGTTCAAGCTATCGTGATTCGTCAAAAAAACGTGGCCGCCAGGGGCGGGGCTTATTTTGCTTTTTGTTCAAGCCATCGTGATTCGTTAAAAACATGGCTGCCAGGGGGTGGGGGCGGGGCTTATTTTCCCTATATATCTATATAGAAAACTTTAAAAAATCTTCTTGTCAGAAACCGATTTTTTAATA
The DNA here is from genome assembly GCA_964016985.1 of Anodontia alba. NCBI lineage: Eukaryota > Metazoa > Mollusca > Bivalvia > Lucinida > Lucinidae > Anodontia > Anodontia alba. Next base: position 154,372,906 of record OZ024821.1, read on the forward strand.
TAACGGCAGAAATGTTCCTTTGGTGACCCTCTACCAAGATTGTTCAAGTCGTCATGATACGTCAAAAAACATGGCCGTTAGGGTGCGGAGCTTATTTACCCTATATATCTATACAGTAAACTTTAAAAAATGTTCTCGTCATAAAATTTGGCAGGAATGTTTCTTTGGTGACCCTCTACCAAGATTGTTCAAGCCATCTTGATTCGTCAAAAAACATGGCTGCAAGGGGGCGGGGCTTATTTTCCCTATATACCTATAAAAGAAAAAGAAACTTTAAAAATCTTGTCAGAAACTTTTTGACGGATTTCAATATAATTTGGCAGGAATGTTCCTTTGGTGTTTGGTGACCCTCTACCAAGTTTGTTCAAGCTGTCATTCGTCAAAAAACATGGCCGCTGGGGTGGGAGAGGACTTATTTTCCCTATATATCTATATAAAACACTTTAAAAATCTTTTTATCAGAAACCACTGGACCGATTTCAGTATAACTTGGCAGAAATGTTCCCTTGGTGACCATCTGTCTATCAAGATTCAGTTCAAGCCGTCATGATGCGTTAAAAACATGGCCGCTAGGGGGCAGGGCTATAAAATTTATACAAAAACAGGGCTGAAATTTCAATAGTCATGGTGAATCGGAAATTTTTTTGGATGGTTGTCACCGGGTCATTGCACTCATGCGACACAATAATAATAGTATAAACAAGGTACTGTGCATTACACGATAGTTGGTAGTCGCTAGTTCGAATGTTTAAAGTGTTTCTACACTATCTATATATCTATCTATCTATCTATCTATGACGGGCCCCCGTAGCCTAGTGGATAAGAGAGTTGACTCTTAATCCATTAGGTTTCTCACCGCTGTGGTTCGAGCCTCGCTCGGGTCATATGTGGGAAAGCCAAGTTCTGCTTACGGATGGTCAGGTGGTTTTTCTCCGGGTTCTCCGGTTTTCGCCCACCTTCGATGAACGATCGGCTCGATATAAGTGAAATATTCTTGAAAGGGCCGTAAAACCCAAATAAAAAAAAAAAAAAAAAAATCTGTCTATCTATCTATCTTCTGCCTGCCTGTATGTCTCCACATGTTATCTATCTATCTATCTATCTATCTGAAAATGTTATTTATCTATCTGTCCATCCATCCAAATAATTTTCAGGTTATATATCTATCAATCTATCTATCTATCTATCTATCTATATGAAAATGTTATCTATCTATCTATCTATCTATCTATCTACGGCTGTTACGCCAGCAATTCTGCTTCCCCAAGTTATAGTCAGTCGTAATTTGGGCCACTAAAAATGAATTCCAATAGTTTTTTTTAATGTGTCCTGGTTCTTATTAGACAGTTTATGATAAATATTATTATGGAATTACGGTAACCGTCTTAACTGCAACTTAACTGTATCTTACATTTCCTCTGATGTCATGCTTGTTTTTGAGAGAATAAAGTACTTTGAACTTGAACTTGAATAGTAAGTATGCATCATGGTCCTCTTGTTAAATTTTTGGCAGGCTTATTAAGGCTGAGGAGTAGATCATCGGTTTAATTTCATTTGAGTGCTGCCCCTTTCTAGTTTGGCAGTTTGTAGGAAGTCATGTAGGTGGGGGTATAGCGATTTACAACACACATTTCTAGTTTAATGATGAAATAATTTCCTAAGTTAGTAAAAAAGTACTCATTTTCATTGTCAATCTGGTGGAATATTGCATTCTGTAGTATAAAAAAAGCAAACAGCAGGTGATCAGCTAAAGAGAAATGTACTGTAAGGCAATACCTTGGTCCATGCAATATGTAAGGCGCAGCGTGAAAAAAATACTGTATTACATATGCGCCGAGCGGAGACTCAACCCAGCCCCCCGCCGCCCCCCCCCCCCCCCCCCCCCGAGGTTATAAAACTTTATTTTATCATGCTCAACTCAGCTGAGCATGAAAGTTTCTCTGCTAATAAATATGAAACAATAGTTGGCATTTTCATATTTATTAGCAGAGAAATTTTCATGCTCAGCTATGTTTAGCAAGAAAGTTTACAATTGTTAGTTATTTGATATTTATAAGCATGAAAAATTTCATGCTCAGCTGAGTCGAGCATGAAAAAAGTTTTATAACCTCGGGGCCAAGCTGCATGGATCTGAACAGGCTTCACTGTCCTTCTAGAGAAAGGTTGGCTCCATTCCATTCCACAAGGCACTCAGCTCACATGCCATCAAGTACATTCAGTTTATGCAGCTAATATTTTCAAAGGTGCAGCCCAGTCAGCATTCTACGTAAATCTATATCGGGCCGGCCGATGACGGCCCGATGACGGCCCGATGTAGATTTACGTAGAATGCTAGCTGGGGTATGGGGACAAATAGACCTGAGTAAACAGGGTAGACCCAGGGTAGACGCAGACCAGACTTCCCCACTCGTCCAGCAGTTTTAGGCATATTACCCGGAAGTAAAATGAACTTTTAATTTTATGTCAGTGTTGTTCTGTAAAAATGGGATCCTTTGTTAACAAACACACTAAAGACGATGTGTGGTATTAACTGATGAATGTTATTAACAATGACGTCTCACTGGAATTCCCATGTTCCGCATTGAATTTGGTATTCTCCGCATGACCAGTAAATATTCATTTGTTTATATTATGTAAAGGGTCATAGGTACAAAATTAACCTGCCACTTTGACCTTTTCATTACAAAATCATGCCTATTCAAATATATAGAAAAGTTCACCTCCAAAAACTGAAAATGTTCAGATAAAAACTCTGATATTTTTTTATTTCTGCTCAAAACATAGATTTTGGGTATTCGTTAGAACCGCCTCGGCGAGGTGGTTCTAATCAGTACCCACAATCTATCTTTTTGAGCAGAAATAAGAAAGATAATGTATACCCCTGTAAACCCCAGTTTTACTATATAAAAGTGGGGTTTAAGGGTGGTCAATACTATATAGGCATGTTTTCATGATGAATATTCAAAAGGAAACATCCACTGCACAATTTAGGCACGAGTCAGAAAATACTGCATTCCACATGAAGCAGGTATTCGCTCACTCGTAAAGATATGTATACAAATGTAGATAGATAAATAATATATTCACAAGTTCAACGCGACAGGTCAGTTCGATTGACCTACTCAGCGGGCACACAGCATTGAAACAACGTTGATTCAACGTCTTATCAACGTTGTTTTAACGTTGTGTGCCTGCTTGGCTATAACGTGTTCCAGTATTTGGGGTAAATACTACATATGTTGGAAATGACCTCTTGGGGTCAGTTGTTCAGATCTTATTTTTGACCACACGGTTTTTCGTAATTGAACTGCTAATTTTTTTCAGAGTGGCGCAGGGCCAGGTCGACCGCCAACGGATGCGGACAAAGTTACTGAAGCCCAGATATCACCCAATGAAACCGGGTACCAGTGCAATATCTGTCGCAACATCTACGCTTCGAAGCACGGAGCCCGGCGCCACCTGAAGTCTCACCAGCCAGGTCTGTTTAGATGTTTCGATTGCCACACGTACTACAAGAGTAAGGAAGAATATGATAAACACAAAGAGTCCCGTCATCCGGGACCTATTCCATGTGACAGTTGCGGGGCTACCTTCACGCGGAAGAGTGCATTGAATTATCATTTTATGAAGTATCATGATAAAAACTATCAGGGAAAATTTCAGTGTTCCTTTGAGGGTTGCAACAGGATTTTCCATATGGAAAGGGCATATGTGGAGCATACAAACAAGCACATGGGTATTAAACCGCACCAGTGTGAGAAATGTGGAAAGGTATTTTCTCTCAGTGATACGATGTCGCGTCATAAACGAATCTGTGTACAGAACCTGAAGTATATTTGTGTTCTCTGTGGCAAGGAGTACTCAAGCTCCGGGGCGCTCAGCAGTCATAAGAATGCCACTCATTTGAACAAGTTGTATGCGTGTCCATGTGGAAATGTTTTCAAGCATATGTCGGGGCTTTTAAGGCACCGTAAAATGACGGGACATCGACCCGACCAGGCGCCAAAATTGGGAGAAGGAGAAGAAAATGAAGACTTTTATACAGGAAGTCAGTGACAGTGTTTTGAATCGGACGACGAAAAGGTGCCTTTTTGAATACTGAAAATGTTTGAGCGAAAAAGTTAGCGGGCGTATACGGACGGCTAAGGCCCAGGTCCCGGTGTCTTCGCCGTCCGTTTATGGCCGGTCATCTGGACCTTCGCTGTCCGTAAATTCGCTGTCCGAAGATCGTGTACGTGAGATTCAGGCTGACCCATTAATGCCCTGAAGGTTCTTAACCCTTAAAGCGCTAAGCAAGATTTGCAGAAGACGATATTCTACTTTTTTTTTTATTTCGGCTATACTTTAGAATCTGTCCGCACTAGTTTCTGACTTCATCATGTGAGTCTGCAAATTACTGCTTATTTTAAGAGTCAGTGATAAGTTAGAGCCAGCTCACTGGTGGTTGGGGTTAGGTTAGGGTTAGGGTAGTTAAGAAATCATATTCATGCACCTGTAACTGAAATCTTTACAGACAATATTAGGGTAAGATTAAGTGCGGACAGATTCTAAAGATGTTCCCTTTTTAGCAAAATATAACTATTTTGATTTTTAAATTCTTCCAGTTTTGCATTTTTATCCCTACCTGGCCCGTTATTTTACGATCAAACCAAATTAGACGCAAATGACATCGTTTAGACGCAAATGACATCGTTTAGACGCAAATGACCGTCATAATTGTCATGAGGTGATGCATAGTTAAATCTGAAGCTATCAAAAGCTTTCAGGCTGTATCTTGGCACAGAGCTACTACCAAAGTTGATCAAACTATGTTCCGATTTAGTCTTTCAGCTTAGGAGCAACTTCCTTCCTTTTAGAGTAGACCACTCCTTGGGAGCATTTTTTCCTTTAGTGTAGACATCTTTCAGAAGGGCTGAAGGGGGAGCTTTTCCTTTTCCTTTTAGAATGAACTCCTTTGGAGCATCTTCTTTCCTTTTAGAGTAGACCCTTTTTCAGAAGGGGCGTGGTATGCAGGAAAGCAAACGGGAGAAGTAAATGGAATTTTTACCCAGCATGCTAAGCATTAGGAACATTTTTAAGGGACTCTCAGACCGCTGGCGTTCGTACTTACTTGTTGGAGAACCCAGAAATAATATAAGAGTATTCCTGTAACAAAATTTTAATGAAAATTATCTACTCGTATCACAGCAGTGCTGGTTGGGGACAGGAAAAGATGTGATTGGATCAGTGCGGCGGGGGACTAATTCTTAATCTTACTGGCTGCTTTCTTCTGTGTTAATTTTTAGCTCACTCGAGCCGAAAGAGAGCTAATACGACAGGCAGTGGTCCTGCATCGGCGGTGTTTGCGTCGTCAACATTTTCAAACATCTCCTGAAACCGCTTGGCCGATTGAAACCAAATAACAGATGGAACCTCCATGGGGTGGGGGACAAACGCTTGCTCGTAAGGTCTGGGTCACATGACCAAGATGGCCGCCATACCAATATATGGAAAATACCTTTGAAACCTCTTCTCAGGAACTGAATAGCCGATGACCTTTAAACTCGGTATGCAGCGGTGGCTCCAGCCCTATCAGGTATCTTCAAATGATGACCCTTGGTTGACCCTGACCTTTCTATGGCTAGGTCAAATTCAGTCACTAAGGCTTTTGTATGGGAATAAGGTGAAACTGGATTTTTTTCTGAATCTATTGTGGTCTCTGACATCAAAGTTGATTTATGCAATCATTTAAATGAATTATAAAAAACAAAAAGGTCAAAGCCATTTACTGACCTTTGTCCTGGGTGCCTCAGATTCAGTTTTTAGCTTCGTATGTTGGGCTGACTGAAACCAAATTACATGTGGAGCCTCTATGGGATAGGGAATGAAAGTTTGTGCGTCCGATCTGGGTAACATGACCAAAATGCCCGCAGTGCCCATATATGGTAAAATAACCCTTTGAAAATCTTCTCAGGACTAAAAGGCTGATGACCTTGAAACTTGGTATGCAGCATTTGGACTCAGGCCCTATTAATCTTGTCAAAATGCTGACCTTTGATTGACCTTGATCTATTTTAAGTCAAGATCAAGTTGGGTTAGTTAGGAATTTGTACGGGAGAAAGGCAAAGCAGTGGATTTTTCTGATGACATCAAAGATGATTGATGCTTGCAGCTAAATGATATTTTGTAAGTACCAAAGTTCAAGGTCATTTACTGACCTTAGTCCTAGATCCCTCAGATTCAGTAGTTTTAAAATATTCTCTAAAACCGCTGGGCTGATTGAAACCAAATTGCGCATAATTCCTCCGTGGGCTTGGGAACTGAAAGTTTGTTCGTGCGATCTGGATCACATAACCAAGATGGCTAGCATAGTCAGTGGACCATTGTCCGTTTTTGTTGGTGTCGTCCTCGTCAACCCTTGAACTGTGGTGAGCGTAGTAGCCCGTGGGCCTTTTGTTTTATATTTCGCTACCAAATTCTGTGAAAGCACTGTGCTGTTTTCTGATCCTAATACGAGGTTTATGTTCACTTGTGCAGTGAGTTTTTTGTGATTATACATGAATTAATAAAATACTGTTTAACTTCAAAAACTGTTTTAACTTTAAACCAATAATCATAAACATGATAAAATAATATTTATACTTCTGCTGCTGCTACTACTAATACAATGATAATAATAATAATGTATCATTATTATTATTACTATTATTATTATTATAAATAAATATCAACACACTGAAATTCGTCGCTTCAAGAGTTACATAGCCTTCTCTTCTTCAGGACACATTTTAGTTCTTCTTGACAGCTAATAAATAGGTACATAGTGATCTCTGCAAGTAACGTGCGAATCGACAAAATGGTAGGTTGCGGTTCAAACAGTCAAACTCTTCAGAATTTCAATTAAGGATTGGTATTTTTTCTATCATTTTTTATAAGGGAGACAACCTTTGTCACGTCCTATTTGTCCTCTATTACTATGCCGTTTCTGAAAAGAGGTCAACTCTGAAGGGAAAGAATTTGCTCCCAGCAAATCCTTCCCTTTTAGAGTAGACCTCATTTAAGAGGCAAAAAAGACTTACACAGAGTTGCCTTCATTGGAGGTGTATTAATTCCCCTTAAATCTTAAGTGATTTTTTTTACCTGTGCGAAATTTATTGCGACTGAAAATACAAGTTTCGACTCGGGTAAAAATCTATCTTTATTCCATTCTAGACTGAATGAACTCCCCCACACTACATATTGGAAGATTCTAATTTCTGTTTTAGGTATGTCGGGCTAAGTGATTTAGATATTCCTAGAGAATTATGGCTGAACTATATGCAAACAGTGGAGACCGTGATCAGACTTTGCGGCGTCTGATCTGGCTCTGCACTTTTTGCCAAATTACCCGTTTAGTGGTTTCCAGACTGCAGTGGGTTAATAAGACTGGAAACTGATGATTTGATTTGACTGTTTGAGCTGGAACAATTATTTTGCAGATACGTACTATATCTTCAGTGAGAAAGAGTTACATTTACGAAGTCCCCTTTATTAGAGACACTGCTTTTTTGATGCCTTCGAAGAGAGTGGTAGCATCGAGAACGACTAAGCTTCCAAACACGCCACCCAAGAGTGCAGCCCCCATGTAGCCTACCCCTGCAGCACTCGGTCGGGCGTCTTCGGCACAGGTCTTCTTCCTGATGGCGGCGGACACATTGGACGGTTCTACAGTCAACTGTCGGACTAACTCTTCGAGCTTCTCTTCCAATGTTATCGCTGCGGGTATGGGTGGGTCTTCTTTTGAGGCACAGAAGCACAATTGGTCAGCTGGCACTGAAAAGAAAAAAAAATGGTTGGTAAAGGCCAGAATTTCCTCCTATTAACAGTGCAGAACTAGACCAGCACATTCCTCTTGATGTGCAGACTGATTTGAGTCTTTGTTGGGCGCTAATGTCAGAAGGTACATGTCTCATGTTGTTGCTCATCTAATAAACATAATGAAGTGCAGTTTTACATTCAGGAATTTCTTCCTTTGCGTTATAAGTTATAGTGGCGTAGCCAAAACGGAATTATTTTTACGCACACACAGGAAAATTTTGAAAACTATGCCCAGAATCACTTCCAAAATAGTGGCTACTCTTCAAAGAAGAATTTGCTCCCAGAGGGAGCAAATTCTTTACTTTAAGAGCAGACTTTATGGTAAAGAAGCAGTTTTTTTACGTAAATGACACTTTATTATAAATATTTACGTGAGTAATGAGTTATACAGCCTCCCTATGCAAAACTGTCGTCGCTGCATATGCGGGCGGTTAAGCTCTAGAACGGCCAATGAAGACGCATTGTCTGATCAGGCCTTTGTTGCGCCTGGCCCTGTCATAATTGTTTTTTGGCAGGAAGATTCTTCTCACCTGAAGCAAGCTCAGAGATTTGGGCCTTTTTCTCATTTATCCATTTCTTTTGTTCTTTCTCCCTCTCTCAAGAAGACGGCTCGACATGTGTTCAGAGAGCACTTAAATTAACCCTTGTCCTGCTGAACCCGGATATACACTGCCTTTGCAAACAGTGTAGATCCAGATCAGTTGGCTTCTGAAGAAGCCAACTGATCTGGATTTGCACTGTTTGCCATTCAGTATGTGAATTTATATCAACAATCTGGATCAAGTAATCGGATTGCCTGACAATTAGAAATGGGTGTCGCATGTTAATTTATTCAGCATGGGAAGGGTTAAACCTCCTCAAAGAATCAGGATTTTGTTGTATATCGATAGTATCCAATGATTCTGTAATCGGACAGTGAATGCCCTGATAAGAATATGAAAACAGCAAGCTCATTACGAAAACATGCCTATTCAAATATACTGAAAATTTTACCAACAAAAAATGAAAATTTTGCAGATAAAAATTATGATATGTTTCATATTTCTACTCAAAACATAGATTGTGGGTACTCATTAGAACCGCCTTGGTGAGGCGTTCTAACGAGTACCCATAATCTATGTTTTTTGAGCAGAAATATGAAAAATAATGTATACCCCTGTAAACCCCAGTTTTACTATATATAAGTGGGGTTTGAGGGGGTCAAAATTATATAGGCATGTTTTCGTGATGTGATGAGAACTTTTTCCCAGGACACAGTTATGACTTTCGTAGGACAGTATCTTAATGACCTGATCTAAGCGAAAATGTGCATTTGGACATAGCAGTGGTGAACAGTATAGAACATATGTCGGCATTATTTACTCTGGGTCATCACGGCAATAGATGTAAAAGCCTCACCTGCCCAAACTGCAAAATGATATGTAAGCTGGAGCACATTATTTCCTAAAAGACTGCATGTACGTCCAGCAGTTTTCTAAACACAACAGGTAGTAAAATGGATTTGTTCAAATTTCATGGTAAGAATTTAGAGATTTCTCAATATTTCGGTGAAATATGGTACCCAGGAAAGAAAAGTTCATAGCTCTACATGTTGCTTTTAACGAGAATGTACCCACATTCTTTTTTTCCCTAGAATACCGTACCCGATGTAATTACCGCACATACTCCTATAAGCACATAGTCAAGCAATTCTGTGGTCTGCCGGCCTCTGTGGCTCAGTTGGATGCGCCGTCCGACTGGAGACCAGGAGGTCGCGGGTTCAACCCCCGCCGAGGTCGGCAACATTCTTTCGTAGAGATTGATCATGAAATATTTTCTACGGTCATTCTCTCCCTTCCGCTGATTCAAGAAGGGCAGTTATCAGTTTCTGGCGAAAGAATGTGCACAATACTGGTTAACCGCTTAGAGGACTAAACCTGCCCAGTAAACGTGTGGTTAGGTAAACTGACCGCGCTCGACATGACCCCATTGGGTTGACTGGGCCGTAAAACCTCAACACAAACAAATTCTGTGGTCTTCAGATTACAACCAGTGTACTTTTTTGTCTACTTCTGAGTAAAGGCAAATTTGTCGATGCAGTTCAAATGAGTACCTACAACGTATGCTTTCATAAAGCAAATCAGAAAAAAAAAACACAAGCACATCGCATAAACACCATTAGGTAAGTTATTTGCTGATCTTGGTTTTAAAGCATACTTTTAGTAGGTGGATACATATTTAACTACAAGTCTTCACAGTAATTTTGGTAAAAATAAGCGCACAGTGCGGTGATTAGGTCGACTAGGTACGACCATAGAGGTTCCCGTCAGAATCGCTTCTACGATGCCACTGTAATGAACACCTGCAATGTCTGGGGTTTTGTAAACAAAATGTGCAAATGCACAGGCTGATCTGAACCGTCACTTTCCGCCTATGCTTCGCGGTCACATCTTTGCTTGGTGCAGCCCAATTATATTTTGTGGAGAAGTAAGAAAACTGTCTACCATAATAACCCTAAGTATTGGGACAAGTAGGACCGAGCAAACAGGGTAGACACAGATCAGACGCCGCAAAACGCGGCATCTGATCAGGGTATACACTGTTTGCCATTCATTCCAGTAGTTCTTAGACACATCAGCAGGTAATTAAAATGGACTTGTTCAAATTTTGAGTTGAAAGTTTTACGGCCCAGTCAACAATTAAAGTCATGTCGGGCCGGTCATTTAAATCGCTCTTTTCCTGGGTAGGCTTAAGTCTTCTAAACGATTAACCTGTACTTTGTGCACATACTTTCGCCAGTAACCGACAACTGCCAATGTTGAATCAGCGGAAGATGTTGAAATTTTAGGACAAATATGGTAAGGAGTCACGTTTTCCCAAAATTTAGGGTTTATTTAAGAAATGAATTTTATTCTTTTTCGAAGTACATTGAGGTATGAGTGGGTCGCGGGGTTCATTCACTTTGCACGCGACCCACTGCGGTCATACCTCAATAAATTCGGAAAAAAATCAAATTCATAACTTATATTTACATTATTTTTCTCGCGTATCTTCGAGAAAACTTTACATTACAGGCTGCATAAGGGCAGGCGGATTATATTTGGATAGCTTAAGAGCGGCGACGTCATCACAAAAGTAGCAGCGTCCAATCAAATCTCCGAAAGCGTCAGTTGTTTTGACGTCACGTCACTTCGCGTGATCCATTCATGGAGGAATGAACTACACTGGGTTCTATAGGTTTCTCTATGAGTCTTAAATCGAAAATGTAAATATATGCTAAATTGACATCAGCAATAATTTATAGTTACGAATTCACAAGTGATATAAAATAAAACAAAATACCTGGATCTTGGCTTGAACAGTCGGAGTTGGGTTCGTTGCTGGGATCACTGTTACTATTGGACAGCTCCTCCTCATTCTGTTCTCCTATAAATGAATTAACCAGAATCTCAGGACAGCATAAATGCCTGAGCACTTTGCATACCGGGTAAAAAATTCAGCAGACTTTTTAAATGTTTTCCAGAAAAGAGTATTAGACATTTCATGCAAATTGTCTCCTTGGGAGTCAGTTTGCAGTGCAATCTGTTGAATTTGCCTAGAGAATGGTAAAGGTTTTCAAGAACCTCAGTATCTAACCGTATTAATGTCGTATGTCTGCAAAAGTTGTTTACGTAAAACGTAACATGTTAAACTATGACATGCAAAACGAGGTATGTGTATGAGTGGTGGGTGGAAGGTTTCTTCATCATTAGGTGCTTGTATGTTTTCCTTTATGTGTTTTTGGAAGTTAGCTCACAAGTGAAACATTTCAGGTAGTGTCAGAGACTTTAGAACATCAGCAATAATCGCTTACCTATTCCATAAAACCACAAAACTGAACGTTTCATGCTATGACACTATTTGTCCCACTTTCTTGAGAATCATTGATTTACGTCTCTTACCTTCAAAACATCTTCTAACGTACAGGACTGCTGCCTCGGCCTGTAAGGCGTAGTTATAATCATTCTCTAGGAACGTCACGGATGGCGCATCGACTTGCGACTCGTTCACATAGTGAAGGGAACACTCAAAGGAAGTGATATTGTAAGTGAACGCCCAGCATTCATTCCCTGTGTCGTTGGTATTGCGACACTGTAGAGCGCAGTCGGTCGCATCTTGTTGATATGGACCTCTTGTTATGGTGTTATCTTGCACTCTACCGGCGCGATCCTCCACTGGCTCGTACCAACAATCACCTAAATCAACATGGAAAAAAGGAGCCTTATTACATAATCTGCGGACAACGAAGCCCGAGATCAGGCTGTGCATAAGAAGTGGAAAATCAGAAGTAGAAGGACTGAAATCATGTGTTGGAAATTGGAAGTGGGAAATTACTACTTCAATTTTTCTATCCCTGACTCCCAACTTCTGTTTTCCTAAATCTGATTTCCCACTTCTTTCTAACTTCCGACTTCTCACTTCAGTTTCCAGCTACCTACGTCATCTTCCCAAACCTTACTTCCCACTTCTGACTTCCGTCTGACTTCAGACTTCAAAACATTTCTCTTTCTCATGATTTCTAACTTGCATATTATTATATACAAAGATTTATCAACGATCAACTAAACTGATTTTTTTTTCCATCACACATATATATTAGTGTTTTGTTATTGTAAAATTTCACTATTTTAATACATCAATTAAACAGATATTGTTTAAATTATGTACTCGTATAAGTATGCTTCACTGAGCACTTTTAACATTCATGTGACGTCGGACATTGATCAAAATATCACGAAAACATGCCTATATAATTTTGAACCCCTTAAACCTCACTTTTAAAAAGTAAAACTGGGATTTACAGGGGTATACATTATTTTTTAATTTCTGTTCAAAATATAGATTGTGGGTACTCGTTAGAACCGCTTCGCTCAGGCGGCTCTAACGAGTACCCACAATCTATGTTTTGAGCAGAAATATATCAGAGTTTTTTTAAGTGAAAATTTTCAGTTTTTGGTGGTGAAATTTTCTGTATATTTTAATAGGCGTGTTTTAGTAATGTAAAACGCGTTACCTTGTCAATATGTAATTTACCGTTTTTTTTTTTTTTTGTTTGTTTTTTTTTTTGTGGAATCAGCTTCTTGTGTAAAAAAAATGTACGGATTCAATAACTAATTTACCACTTAACCCTTGTCCTGCTTAATAAATTAAGATGCCAAGCCCATTTCTATTTTATAGCCAGTCAGATTACTTCCAGATTGTTGATACAAATTCACATACTTAATGACAAACAATGCAGATCCAGATGAAGCCAACTGATCTGGATCTACACTGTTTGCAAAGCAGGACCTAGCCGGGTTCAGAAGGACTAGGGTTAAGAAAAAATAGTTTGAATTTACCTCTTTTTTCTTCAAACATTCTGGTGACAGTCAGAAAAATAGCCAAACTATTTATGCATGATATTTTTAATGTCGCTGTTTGGCTGTTGACAGTTTTGACTGCCACTTCCATTAAGAATGTACACTTACTTCGGAAACCAGGGAATATCACATATTTATGCTATTCCTGACCCACCCACCCTCTAGATTTACTTGACTTCTTATATTTCATAACGGAATAAAGCCTAAATTTGCATATTAAGTTATGTTTTCAACCTAATCTGATGACTCCCTTGAATGCTATTTATTCCGTTATGCCTAAAGTCATATTCAAACGTACCAAACTGCGCCCTGTGGGGATCGTCGGTGTGTGACGTTTCAACCAACGCATTTAAGTATTTTATCGAGAACACCAGTGTCTGACTTTTCATCCAAGCTATTAATTTGTTGATTTTGGTAATGTCTAACTTTGAATGCTCATGTTGAGACACTCAGAGGGGCTAGGACCTGGTTGTTGGCTGAGAATGCTCGTATGAGCAACTAGCTAAGGTTTTGACGAGATTGCAAACAGTTGCACAAAGCGTTAGAAGCCGCACAAATAAGTGTTTTGAACCACAGCGAAAGTTGAGGGCGAGGATTGTAAGTCGGTTCTTTTGTTGTGGTTTATTACTGTTCTGTGTTTATGTTGTTTGTGATTTATTCCATTTTCCGGTTTTGCTGCAACAGACTTTGGTCTAACTAAAGGCTCCTATATCGGAAAACCATGGCAGAAATAAAACCGTGATATGCATTTCAATGTTAAAAGTCTAAAGAATGATAAACAAAGTTCGTGTTTAAGACTCACGCCTTGAGTGGTGGGGAGTATCTACTGGTGATTTTGGTATAGTTTTATATGCTAAAATCTCAAAATCCATTCCATTCATATATTTGGACTTTGAAAAAAAGACCCATTCATATACTTTAAAAGTTCAAACATATTCATATCTGACGCATGCTAAAATAAACTTCTAGATAAGAGCTGGTAACTTCTGTAAGTTCTGGCATTTTTTAAAATAATAATATATAAAATAAATCTCGTGGAAATCCCAAAATGACTAAGATTCGCATATTGCTTGATTAAGTTGATTAAGAAATTTGATAAAGCTTAATAAAAGCATACATTAAAAATTCACATTGTTGTTCTTTTTTACCTGTTACATTGGACATTTATTAAACTTGAGTATACCCGTGTCCTATATTTCTAAGTAAACATAAACAAAATTTGCGCCGGTACTTAGACGTTAACGTCTTTAAAGAAATATTTTGTCTTGTATGTATATTATTTAATTATCTATGTGACTTCCTGTTCGCCTTCCTGCACAACAAGCCACTTCTGAAACTAGTTCTACAATAAGTTTATCTTTGCTCCACAATTTCCTCTAGAATTTCTCTTTTGAAACACATTGCAAACTATGTGCCAATAAAGGTTCAAAAAATGTACTATCAAGGTTACATCCTACAACTCCCCAGCAAGCAAAAAATATAGGACCCACATTGGCCCTAAATGGGTATTTATATGGGTCCTACATGGGTAACCCATAAGGGACTCATGAGGGATTTGCAACAGGGTTCCATGTTGGACCCACATGGGCAAAGCCATGTGGGAACTATATGGGTCCAGTATGGGAAAAATCAACCCACATTTATCTTCCAGAAAAACAATTTTTACACATTTTTACACAAATGATTATCAGTCCCAGCCCATTTGATGGACTGGTAAGGCCCCAACCGATAGAGACCTATGTACGTGTGCGTTTCTGCCTTAAAGATATAGACGTCTTTTTTAATAGTTGGAAATGTTGGCATCATGCGTATTTATATATACCTCTCAATTTTAAAAATAATAGGGACATACGAGTTAAAATAAAAATATGACCATGAATCGACGTCCATGTCGGGAAAATAGTTAAGATAAATTTAATAGATACTTTCATTTTGTAATGAACAAACTATTATTTTTATTTTATTATTATCATTATTATTTGCATTTATATAAGGAAATTTACTATTTTTTGATATTATGTTTAAATAGTGGTAGAGTTGTTCCCCTTAATACCCATATTGAACCCATATGGGTCCCATACAGTAATGGGAGGTCAACATTGGAACCATAGAGGTCCAATATCTGTATCACATGGGAGCCATTTGGGCCCCAATTATGTATCTAGAAAATATCACTTTTCCAGGATTATTTCAATTTTATCTCGGGGGGTCCCATATATTAGAATGTATTTTTATAGTTATCAAATTTTACCAATATGGGACCTATAAGGGTCTTATATGGGCAAAAAAGCCTATATGGGGCCCAAGTAGGACCCAATTGGGATAAATGCCCCGAATCTGCCCATATGGTTCCCATATATACGTGTTTGCTGGTCAAAGTTTACCAATAGGGGACCTATATAGGTCTTATATGGGCAAAAAAGCCTCTTTGGGGCCCATGCAGGACCCGAATGGGATAAATGCCCAGATTCTGCCCATATGGGTCCCATATATACATGTTTGCTGGGTCCTCGATTATGGTTCAAACACTTGGGGCACGACGTATAAAGTAAATATAGATAGACTCAACAAATTACAAAAACGCGCAGCACGTATCATCTTAAAGGCCGATTATACCAAGCCATCTACAGTGATGTTCAAAGAGCTAGACTGGATGTCTGTTAGCAGTCGATGTAATTACAATAAAGCCGTATTAACTTACAAAGCTTTAAACCAACTTACACCACCATATATATCAGATCTACTCAAGCCCGTTTCACAAACCTGTACACGTCAGTTAAGATCTTCTGAAAACGGCTCACTGGCTGTGCCCAGGTCGAGAACGACGCTCTATGACAAATCATTCACATGTTCAGCGTCAAAACTATGGAACACTTTACCATGTGCCATTAAATCAGCTCCGTCCCTAAGTTCTTTTAAAAAGTGTGTAAAAGAATATCTTAGCTAGTGTTAGTTATAGTCTTTAAATGTCAAGACCGTCCCAATTTTAATTATAAAAAAACTTTGAATGAGTTGACCTTAGTTTTATAGCGCAGGCTATTATTAGCGTAAACATGATTTTATCAACTTTTAATCCTGCTAGATGTCCGAATTTTATGCACCCCCTAAATTATGTGCAATATTATGTTTGATAACAAGTGCGACAGTAATTGCACATCTTAATCATCACTGCAAATGGTATTTATATGCTTTTAAAGTAGCTTCGAAATGTTCTTAATAATGTCCTAATGTTCTTACAATTCTTGATGCAATTATACCATTTGATCTCTTAATTTTAGATAAAACTGCATTTTTTAGAATGTATGTGTGACGATTGTGTATATATGTGTATATTATATTTTTGCTCTTTTCAATAACATGTATTTTTAGAGGATTTAGTATGTTAGTAGAGGGCCACTTGGTAGAATGGCTAATTTTAGCTAAATGTGTCACCCTCTTAAAATATTATGTAAATAAAAATAAAAATAAAAAATAAATACAAGAAACCGCTTATGCAAACGAGTAAGGCCTTGATCGGACTGCATATAATTTCGGACACTTAACACCTTACCCAAATATTCGGATGGATACCCTAACTCCTTACCAACCTTTTCCTAAAATTGATAAGAGTCCATTTTGGAAGGCCCTGGTCGGACTGCATTTGTGTTGAAAATGCATTTTCGCATGATGCGGTCCCATTTACCCTACTATTCGGATATGTTACTCCTTATCCAAATATTCGTACACCTTCACTCCTTAACATACTTGTCCTAAAAGTAGAAAATGTCCATTTTGCAACCTGTTCATATGTATAGAAACTGCTGGATTGGTGGCGAACAGTGTCAGTAGACGATCGGACGATCCGAATCTACACCGTTTACTCAGGACCGTCTACCGGAATAATTAAGGCAAATGATTACCTCCTATGACACTGCACTGATTTGTGTGTTTAACCAAGTTACTCCTAGCGTCCCATAAACGGGACATTGGCAAACAGTTTAGACCCTGATCAGACGCCGCAGAACGCGGTGTCTGATCAGGGTCTACACTGTTTGCATTAAATACAGGAATTTATATAAAACATGGTAATAGATAAAAAGTAACCAGACCCTCCTTATATAGGAAATGGAACTGCCCAAAGATGTGAAGTAGAGGAGTCCATTCGGCATAAATGGGTTAATAATAATGTTGTGTTAAGGGGACTTAATACGGTAGATATTCGGCCATTTCTGTCAAGTGAAACAAATTTTGCGACTTCCTGTTCGCCTTCCTGCACAACAAGTCACTTCTGAAAATAGTTCTACACTAAAAAAGGAAAGAATTTGCTCCCTTCTGAAAAGGGATGTACTCTTAAAGGAAAGTATTTGCTCCTTGAAAAAAAAAATGCTCTCAGAGGCTGAAAAAAGATACTCTAAAAGGAAATGCTCCCAGAAAAGAGATCTGCTTTAAAAGGAAAGAATTTGCTCCCAGAGGGAGCATTTTTGTTTTTCCTTTTGGACTAGACCCTTTCAGAAGGGATGCAAAATAATTTGACTTAGTCGCCTGTGTATCCATCCCCCTTAGCGAAAGAAGTTTTTATATAGGCCTACCTATCTTTCTCTGGCAAATAAACTTGTGGCTGTTACTGCAGTTGTCAATGTTAAAAATAAATGACTCATTGATGTTTGCGCTAATATCGACTCTGACGCAAGAACCAGAAACGGCGGTGTTCGTCAAAAACGACGTGGCTTGCAGGCAGTCCTGATAGACCAGAACGCCACTGGTGGAATCAAAATGGCCGCCCGTCCATATGGTCCTGTCTGTCCTGAAATGTAGGTCGTAATTAACTGTTCATATGAAGAAAAAGGGTAAAGGCTGTGTGCAACCTTGCAGACTACTTTGCTGTCATATGAAGAGTCTCAATGAACCGAAACTCCGATTTTTCGTTATTTTTTTCAAGGGCAACCTTTATTGAATTTGTTTGATTTTACTGCAGCTGCTAATATATAATGTTGAGTAGTCCATGGAAAATAGCATTGGACCAGTCCAGGATTAGAAGGGTGAATACTTTGGGCTCAGATGGAAGAAACTTCTCATTGACGTATTTCTATGATTTTTATACCAGATTAAAAAAAATTTAATGTCGGAAAATATATTAACTTAGGAAAGAAATTTATTTGTGTGTTTCTATACATTTTCCTATTAAACTGAGGACCGAATACAGGTAACTGCTTATCTCCGGAGCGCTCGGAGATTATCGGAAAACCCCGTGACTATAACGACTATTCTGCCCTATGTTATCTCGAGGTGAAAATCTGATCCCTGTTTTAACACAGAGATCTACCAACAGGCAACAAAATATTGTGGAAAAGAGGAGAAATTGCTCTTTTCTCCTCTTTTCCACAATATTTTCAATATAACTCTAACTTGGGAGTCAAATTAAAGATTAAATCTTTTAAAGGTAGTTGTTCGATTAATTATTTTCCTCAGTTCCGCAAATTTGATATGTCGAAGTACGGATATCTCGAAGTGTTTCATAGAGTCCCTTGGATTTCGAAATAACGAGAGTCGACTGTATTGTGATGGAGTGGTAGACAGTATTGTACATCTTGATGAAACTTCTATAGCCTTTAAAGCGCTAAGCAAAATTGTAGCAGACGACATTCCATTTAATTTCTTTTATTGGTTATTTTTCAGGTAGATGATTCACAAGTCTTATCCAAAATGTGGCGCACAGTGTAGACTGATCCGGGTCTACACTGTTTGCACAGATTTGTATGTTTAACTGCTTAGGTCAAATCGGTACCTCAAGAGCAAATACAATACACCAGACACAGAATGAACTGAACTTCTCTGAATCAGCATTTGTATTCTAAAATATCATCCAGATGTGCAGCTGTTGAAGGTAACAAACCGTTACCATAGCAACAGATAGAGCGCTTTTTTCTTCCAAAAATGCTGATATCTTTCTTATTTCTCCACGAAAACGTATGTTGTGGTACCCATTAGAAGCGCCTCGCTGAGGCGCTTCTAATGAGTACCCACAACATATGTTTTCGTGGAGAAATAAGAAAAATATTATGTGGATACCCCGCCCCCTCTTATCTGTAGCTATGCGTTACTTATGGCAATGTCCTCTATTTGTCCTCTGTTTCAGAACCATAGGTACGACATGATGGATTGTGTCTCCGAAATAATAGCATATGTATCTGCAAAACCGTATTGTACGGAAACCTGAACTTAACAATTGAAGAAAACAAACACATCTTCAGTGCTGTTCACTCTTATATTTCAAGAACGAAACGCTTCCAAGTACAGTTATATGCATGTATTGTAACAAATACAAAATGGTGTGTAACTGCCTTGTAGAGCGAATTTCGTCAATGACCAAACATCATGATCATCGGCGTTAGCTAGTCGGATGCACTCTTGACTTTGAACTGGACATAGTAGTTCTTTGTAAAGTTAATTTAAATGCCATATTTATTTTGCATATAAACGTATACACATGTACCCCGGGGAGTGCTCATATCTTACTCTTGTATCACTTAGTTACTGTGAACATCTATTGTACCTGATGTACATGATAAAGCTGGTAGAAAGTATGTTTCTATCTAAAGCTGAGATACTTCAACGATTGACGTAAGCCCAGTCAAATTACAGAGTCGGTTAGCTGAGGTCTACAATAACTATTCAGCTGTCAACAACTACTCATTCTTTCTCTCCTCTACTTGTGTATCTAATATTCTATTTTCTGTTTCTTTGTGATCTCCAAAAATATTTTATGACTTTTTACTCTCACTAAAAAGCATTATTTTTAAGACTGGCCTAAAAAATCGCATGACTGTTATCTTCATTCTTATTGAAATATGGTATACAGATCTACAAAAGTCTTCTGAATCTTTCTCTTGTTTTCCAGATCTCAAACTCTGTAATTGTTTGTCATCTTATACAAATAAAATAAAATCTAAATCAAGAATATTTGTCTACTTACTGTTGACTTGGAATCAAGTGCTTGATCTCCATTTGTTGTTGCATAGTTTCCAGTTTGATGAGCTGCCCAAAGTGGTCTTCACAAATATCACGTGCTTCATTCCAAGGTTTCTCGGTCGAGTAAAATGTGTAAATAACTCGCTGTGAGATTGCCGCTGCAAGACCTGGAAATGAAACCATGGTTGCAACATGGGAAAAGATGCCTTTGCATATGTGTACAGCAACGGTTCAAGCGAGCCTGCCGCGCAGGCTCGCCAGAACCTATGCTGTTCGCTCACGTGCGCGGTAGGTCAGCCAAAGATCTGGGCTGCGGTCAGAAGTGCAAAGTGATAGCGAATGCGCCCTGTAGCCCTGTACCTAATGTCAAGCGCAAACAGGAGCAGGGATCAAGGATAAACATTTACTAGTAATTTGCACATTTCAACGCAACCCTAGACATGCAGTCTTGCTAAAGGGTCGGACATGCACACAAAAAAATCGTTTGTTTGTGTTGAGGTTTTACGGCCCAGTCAACCCAATAGGGTCATGTCGAGCGCGCTCCGTTTACCTAACCACACTTTTACTGGGCAGGCTTAGTCCTCTAAGAGGTTAACTAGTATAATGCACATTCTTTCGCCAGAAACTGACAACTGCCATTCGACCGAAAATCCGAAGAGTCGACACGGCTCAAATCATTGTCCCGACAAACAAAAACGCTTGAGGGGAATTACTACACCTTTAGGGGAGCAACTCTGTCAAATTTGTTTTGCCTCCCTTCTGAATAATGTCACTTCTTGTAGATCACGTTGAATGTACCATAAATACTCTACATGATCAGACATCATTATTTCTTTCTATCCAAGTCCTTTGATCAACTGAGTCGCAACGTCAAAAAGCGTACCTTCGTACATGTGCGCCCAGTGAAGATTCAGCCTGCGCATTCGCACAGGCTGATCAGAATCTTCACTGGGCGCATTTTATATGGCCAAGTATGCATTTTTTCTTCAGTGGACAACGAAGACTCTGTTCCGACTGCGCGGATGCGCAGGCTGATCTGAGTGTTCGTTAGGCGCACATGTTAGACGGTACCTTTTCTCACGTTACGGCTCGTCCGGTGATGAGTTTAGAAACTCTTGCTGAATGACAGACAGTGCAGATCCTGTTCAAACGTTCTCCTTTGATAGTTTGATCTGGATCCATGCTGTTTGCTCGAACATTCTTCTACCGAAGTGTCAGGGTAAAGTCTTTTCGTAGTGCTGCAGAGAGAGAGAGAGAGAGAGAGAGAGAGAGAGAGAGAGGGATCATTCAAGCGTTCAGAAATGTAAGCTACATACATAGAAGCTTGCAAGTTCAATTGCGGAGTCATCAACTGAAGGTGAACGGATTGAAAAGTGTGGCAAGACATTTCTAACTAGAATCGATATTTTTCAGGACAGGCAATTCCATCAAATTTATTTAAGCTCCCTTTTGAAAAAAGGTCTACTCAATAAGGAAAATGTTGATTTCCCTTTGGAGCAGCCTCTTTCCTTTTTTGAGAAGACACTTTTTCATAAAAAAGTCTTAGAGTGTAGGAAAGCAAAGAGGCAGTCTCAAAAGTTATCTTTCCTGTAAACGTCGGAAAATTTAAATGCATCAAGTACCCTTAACATAGGCGTAGCACTCATTACGCATGTGCGTAACTATGCGTAAGAAAAATATTTACAATAAAGTGACGTTAACATAAAATAGTTTGCTTCTTTACCACAGGAGCTGCTCTTAAAGGAAAGAATTTGGGAGCAAATTCTTTCCTTTAAGAGTAGCCTCTATTTTGGAAGTAATTCTTGGCAAAATTTTCCTGGGTGTGCGTAAAAATAATTCCGTCCTGGCTACGTCACTGCTTAAACTGCGCTTTGAGGGATATCCATTTATCATAAACTCCTTGGAAGTTCAAGGTATAGCCCCACTAAAAAGGTAGTATTCTTTTACAAATGTTACTTGCCACATACTATTCTGATAAAATATATAACACATGTAAATTGCCGGCCTCGGTGGCTCAGTTGGATGCGCCGTCCGATTGGAGACCCGGAGGTCGCAGGTTCAACCCCCGCCGAGGTCGGCCACATTCTTTCGTGGAGATTGATCATGAAATATTTTCTACGGTCATTCTCTCCCTTCCGCTGATTCAAGAAGGGCAGTTGTCAGTTTCTGGCGAAAGAATGTGCACAATACTGGTTAGGTAAATTGGATTGACTGGGCCGTAAAACCTCAACACAAACAAACAAACACATGTAAATTTTAACCTTTACCACTCTCTGGGTTAATTCAGCAGACGACAAACTGGTGATATTTTTCTTATTTTTTCCCAGCAAATAGCTTTGGTATTTCATACCGATTGTTAGGAGACAATTTACATGAAATGTCAAACCTGTTTTGGGAGGAAAATAAGAATGTTTTTTGAAATGTCGTCTGCTGAAATTATTGTCCATCATGCTAAGCGCTAAAAAGAATTACCTTGAAAAGCTGCAATGGTTGCTGCCGCTGTAATGGCTACCCTAAAGTCCTGCAAAGAAAACAAAAGAGCCGTAACGTTAGAAAACGTACCTACTGACATGTGCGCCCAACGAAGACGCAAATCAGCTTGCGCATCCCAGTCTGATCAGTCCTTGTTGTCCGCATGAAGAAACTTTGCATCCATTGCTGTCCAAAATGCGCCCAGTGAAGATTCAGATCAGCCTGCGCAAATGCGCAGGCTGATCTGAATCTTCGCTGGGCGCACATGTCCGAAGGTAAGATTTATAATGTTGCGGTTCAAATGCGTGTGTCATGAGAAAGGATCTGTATAACGAAGGCCCATATCAACCAGCGCATTCGCACAGCCTCTGAAAACCAGCTAGCATTCTTTACAAATCTATAGCGGGCCGTTATCGGCCCGTCAGGGTAGCTGACGGGCCGATAACGGCCCGCTATAGATTTATAAAGAATGCTTACTGGGTAGAGCCTTTTTGATCCGCTTACATATTCATTGGATTCGTAGAATACTCCAACAAACATCAAGGCACGGCTCAGACTGAATAGAGTCATGCGCAGGTCTATCTGGATCCTTGGTGTTTGCATAGGACCTGATAATCATTTTTCTCATTAATCAAATAGTACTCTGCTTTCGACATTTCACGGTCTCGCAAACTTTTGCCATGATCTCAATGCAAAACCTGTTGTCGTAAATATCTGTGCACCAAAAGTTTTATTCTGTTCATTTGTTTTATATAAAGAAAATAAAATATGTGACCTGTCGAAAAGGGATGAGTTGAGGGTCATATAGCGATTTCTTTTTATATATTTTTGGATAATACGTTATTCACCAAACTCGTCCTTTTTGTCATTGTAATATGGCTGCATATTATGCAAAGATCGATTGGGTAGGTAGATTGGATGCACATTTTTAACGAGTTCCACGTTTCCACTTATTCAAAATTTCTCGAATATATATATATAAACAACACACAAACAAAAAAAAAAAAAAAAAAAAAAAAAAAAACAATCTTCGAGAAAGGATGTAATAATATCTTTAACAAACCTGTGTCAAATATACGCGCCTTAGCCATAACTCTAGATAAGCCAGTGTTTTCAACAACAAATGATACATATATATTTTTAATTTCTCCTAATAATTTTGACTCCTGTTTTCACAATAATAATTTGAACCAACGCACGAAAAAAAACTACAATAAGACTTGTGCGACCAGCATCCGCACAGTCTGATCAGAGTCTTCGCTGATCGCATGTGCCTTCTGCAGCCTCAAGGCTATTCAATTTATTTTTGTTTCGAAGTTCATTGAGGTATGACCGCAGTGGGTCGCGTGCACTTTGCACCCGACCCACTGCGGTCATACCTGAATAAATTTCGGAAAAAATCAAGTTCATTACTTATATTTAACATTATTTTTCTCGAGTACCTTGGAGAGAACCACATTGCAGGCTGCATTAAGGGCAGGCGGATTATATTTGGATAGCTTAAGAGTGGCGATGTCATCACAACAGTAGCAGCGTCCAATCAAATCTCCGAAAGCGTCAGTTGTTTTGACGTCACGTCACTTCGCATGATCCATTGCGTTCATGGAGGAATGAACTACACGGGGTTCTATAGGTTTCTCTAAGTGTCTTAAATCGAAAATGTAAATATAGAGGAATGAACAAGAATTGCTATACTGGATGGATGTACAGATTGATCTGAGTCTTTGCTGATCACACAGGTCTTATTGTAGGTTTTGTCGTGCGCTGGCTCAATTATATCAAGGGGAACACAGTACATAGACTTGTTAACCCTTAAACTGCCAATCACAACACTTGTCGTCTGCTTTGTCACCTGCTTGTGATTTTAAAAGTCATTTCTGCAAACAGTGTGGACCCAGATCAGACTGTTCCTATGAGCAGTCTGATCTGGGTCCACAATGTTTGCCTGTATGCAAAAATAGGTTTGAAAAGTTTGCAAGAATATTCAGCAGACGACATAAACAGACGACAGTTTCAGATGCAGGTTTTCTTGGCGTTTTAAGGGTTAACGTAGTAGATTTCAAATAAGTAAGAATAGAAAGGAATGCTTACCATTCTCTTAGATTAAAGTCGTCCTTTTCGTCCAACTTGTTTTGTACAACTTGTTTCATAATACTTCCTGTCCTAACCAAACGTGCAAATGGTGCCAGGTAGAAAACTGAGCTGACATAACATACACGCAAAACTACAGGCCCTGAAACAGTTAGTCTGGGGATATAATCATTCCAGGCGAAACAATACCATTTTGTCATGAAGCAGTATCTTTCACACTAACCAGACCCCGAGCCTCGGATGCGCCTGTTGATGATTGTCTACATTGTTTGTATGCGTCAAAAGGTCCGTTTATTAAAATTTGACTCGGCAATTTTTTCTCAAATGAACGATTTCCGATTTTTTGCAAACCGCGGTACTTCTTTTGTCATAAACCTCGAATAAAGGAAATATAATATAGATCGTTATAAGCGAGAAAATCTCATTAATTATTCAACAAGATTGTAACTTTGTCAAAGAGACTCTTGAGAAATAAGCATTGGCTTCTCCAACAATGGAACAGCAAGCAATATAATTAAAAAAATAAACAACTTGCTAGGCTATGAGAAATGTTCTTCATGGCATATACGACTATCCAGACAATCCAGTGTTTCAACACAGTCTAACAAAGACTTCTCAACATGGGAAAACTGACCTTCTGGCATCTGCTGCCAACGAAGACTGATCCGCGCAGGCTGTTCAGTCTTCGTTGTCCGCATAAAGAAACTTTATGGCCTTGGTTATCTAAACTGCGCCCGGTGAAGATTCTGATCAGTCTGTGCGAATGCGCAGGCTGGGCGCACAATGTATTTGTAGGTACGTTTTCTGACGTTGAGACTCATATACTACAATATCCACCGAATCTTTAACTCTTTCGGCGCCAAATTTCAGACGACATTTGTCTTCTTCTTTTTTCTTTTTTTTTTTAATAAACTATCGCTTGGATAGAAGTTTATATGTAAAGTTGAAAGATTGATTGAATGTCAAACAGCGTAGATCAAGATGAGACGGTTTATTATGAGCCATCTCATCTGGATCTATGCTGTTTGCAAAAGCCTATTATTATCGCCTGTAGCAATGAAAGAGTTAACTCTTTCGACGCCAAAGGATTTCAGAAGACATTTGTCGTCTGCTTGTTATTTTTGTTTTGACAAACTATCGCTTGGAAAGAAGTTTATATACGTAATGTTGAAAGACTGAATGTCAAACAGCGTAGATCCTGATGAGACGGCTCTTTATAAGCCGTCTCATCTGGATCTATGCTGTTTGCAAAAAGCCTATTATTATCGCCTGTGTCAGTGAAAGAGCTAAGTGGAAAGCAAATGCCCTGGGCAGAATTTTCGGATGCGCAGACTGATCTGGTTATATTCCTCCAAAAACGCCTTATCATGTAACATACTGAGTCTAACAAAGACTTCTGTTATAAATATATGAGCCTCGACGTGAGAAAACTGACCTTCTGGCATGTGCTGCCAACGAAGACTGATCCGCGCAGGCTGTTCCGAGTCTTCATTGTCCGCATAAAGAAACCTTACAGGCTTGGTTATCTAAAATGCGCCCGGTGAAGATTCTGATCAGACTGTGCGAATGCGCAGACTGATCTGAATCGTTGCCGGGCGCTCATGTTCGAAGGTACGTTTTCTGACGTTGAGGCACATTGACTACAATATCCAGTGAATTTTTAACTCTTTCGGTGCCTTTCAGACGACATTTCCCAGAATTCCCCATAACTCGAAAGTTCTTTACAAATAATTCAAAACATTCGTTGTGACCTACATTTGTTTATCACTTTCTTGGCCAAAGAATGATCTCATGAGTTCCAGGGCGTGGCCTTGGAACATAAATATCGCTGACGCACAGTTCCCGAGTTTACCACCCCTGTATCGTAGTCTGCGATAATAATATTTTATTTTTATGGAAATCATTCCTGAAAGTTGAATTTTATTTATATATTACATGCTGTGACAGCGAATCAAATTGTAATAAGTGTGTACATTGTACGTACTTAGGATACAAATCTAAAATCTTCCCTTTGGAAACAAAGAACACACAAAAGGAAATCGGAGACTCGGTTTTATTAAGTCTCTTCATATGCAACAATGTATTTAGAGCCGGAACACAGCTTCTATTACAAGATCAATGTACGCCCAGGCCAGCGAAGACTCAGATTGGTCTGCGCACTCACACCGACTGATCAGTCCTCTCTGTCCGCCCCAAAACGCTTTGGATCCTTAGCTACCCACAGAATGCCCTGCGAAGACTCTGATCCGACTGCGCGGATGCACAGACTGCTCTAGGTTCGCTGGGCGCATATGCAATCTTGAAGGAAATGCCCTGACCCGGCACAATATTATGTAGGTTGCATGGTGTGATATATGTGTTGCTTTATCGTAAGAGGCACAGTGAGAAAACGTATTTTCTGACACGTACGCCCAACCAATCCGCGCAGTCTGATCAGTCTTCGTTGTTCGCATGAAGAAATTTTGCATCCTTAGTTATCAAAAATGCGCCCAGTGAAGATTCTGATCAGACTGCGCAAATCAGAATCTTCACTGTGCGTACGTTTTCTGACGTTGTGGCTCTTGTGTTTGTCGAAGTAAAAGTCATACAGGGCTTATGATTATTGACCGGCGCGCGAATCGCGCCGGTCTCTTAATATAGCTTCGAATTTTTACATATGGTAGACTATTCGATTAGCTCACTAAGGACGTTTTATATTTACCGGGACGTCAATTTGTGACGATCCCGGCAAATATAAAAAAAAATTAAAACAAACTGTGTTATAAGCAGATTAATGTCTATTTAATTTCATTTCAATCAAGAAATTTCATAAAGCTTAATAAAAGCGAACATTAAAGAATCACATTGTTGTTCTTTTTACCTGTTACATTGAAAATTTATTAAACTTTAGTATACCCTTGTCCCATATCTCTATGTAAACATGAACAAAATTTGCGCCGGTACTTAGACGTTTACGTCTAAATATTTTGTCTTGTGTTGTATGCAACGCTAAATAAAGGTTCTGTCTATGTTTACTGAACTTCCACATACAAGTAGTATTTTAATCTGAATATTTTACCACACCATAACTACTCACCGTACTTATCCTAAACTTACCGGGAATGGATACACTTTCAAGGGAGCTAACTGTCAAAATCATTTGTTTCTCTTCTGAAAAAGGGGTCCACTCTTAAAAGGAAAGAATTTGCTCCCCGTGGGAGCAAATTCTTTCATTTTAGAGTAGGCCCCTTTTCAGAAGGGACTTGATTATGCAGGAAGGCAGCCACAAGTGTATCTTCCTTGTTAAAATGGCAGAAAATCTGCTACTTGTATCCAGTCCTATTAAGCACTGATTTGATGTATCGAAGAAGTGCTAGCTGAATCACAATAAGTGCACATCATCATACTGCTTGATCTAGGTCTACACTGTTGGCTTAGGCTTTTCAGTGGCGGATCCAGAATCATTTCTGAGGGGGTTCAATTTATCAAACTACCGTACTAACTCTATGTATTCGGAAAGACAGTCCTGAACAAACAGAATAGACCCTGATCAGACGCCGCAGAACGCGGGTCTGATCAGGATGTACACTGTTTGCCACTCATCCAATAATTTTAAACACTTTCATAAGAAGTAAAATTGACTTGTTGAAAAGAAGTATAAGGGAAAGAGTAAGGGATGTGAATATTTGTCCCGAATTTATTAAAAACTTCCTATGAAAATGAAATTTGCCGAGACAAACGGGGTTTCGACTGAATCCCCCTCTGAATCCGTCCCTGCTTTTCAGCCTCAATATTTAAGGTAAATGCAGTAGGTCAGCCTCAATATTTAAGGTAAATGCAGTAGGTCAGCCTCAATATTTAAGGTAAATGCAGTAGGTCAGCCTCTATATTTAAGGTAAATGCAGTAGGTCAGCCTCTATATTTAAGGTAAATGCAGTAGGTCAGCCTCAATATTTAAGGTAAATGCAGTTCGTCAGCCTCTATATTTAAGGTAAATGCAGTAGGTAATTCGGCAGCTTATGTTGTGTACCCCCACTGTATTTAGTTAACATTAAAGGCTCCATATTCCTCAAAAATGGACATTTTTATTACCCAAGAAAGATTGAATAAATTGATATATCGTATTAATACAATCATAAAATGTGGCACCTGACAGGCTGTAAAATTTCAGTTTGTCTCTCGTTCTTCAAATGAAATGATTTTATCGTATCTCCGAATTAATGTTGCCAACATTCATTCAGAGATATGATAAAAAACATTTCATTTTTGATCCACTTCAAAAACGAGAGACTAGCTGAATTTTACAGGCTATCAGATGCCACATTTTATGATCATATTAATAGGAGAAAGCCGTCAGTTCACTCCCTTGATTACTTTCTGTAAATAACCAGGTCCAATTAATTGGATTCCTCTGCTTTTCTCATTAATGTTTCCATTAAGTATCACTTCCTTTTCCTTAATAAATCTAATTTTAACAGTCATATGCCAATACAATATTAATTAATCTTCCATGTGGATATGGAGAAATGTAAAGTTAAGTATTTGTTAAATTCTACTGATGACCTACGATAAAAGCAGAGGATTCCAATTAGAAGGACCTGGTTGGTATTTGATCTACCTTGGACTTTACCTGTCAAGGGAGATAGAAATACTGCAGCTATCTCTCATACTATATAAAATCTTCCTTGGAAAAAAAAATGTCTATTTTGAGATTATGGAACCTTTAAAGACACATTCAATACTGTACCATCCTATTTTTTTTTTTTTTTTTGAGGAAATGCTTGAAATGTCATGCTTAATTTTCTCAAAAGAAACAAGAACACTTCCCAGCGGACACGCATCGTTGAGACAACGTCGCATAAAGGACAACGGTGTGACGTTGCCGTTGCATAGACGTTTCGTGCCCGATCGGTTCAGGTAGTTGTTTACCGCTCGTGTGACTGGACTTTTCTACTTCAAAGACTTCTGGAAGCAAAAAACACAGACTAGTCTACAGAGGTACTCTTTATTGCACAATATTACTAAACTCCACATAGACTATAAAATGTTAGTGGACATATACACATAGAATGATGATAATGAAGTTATCGAGGTTCTGCAAAGATAAAGAACAAATTGATATATGTTAACAGCAGAGTTCAGGACCATAGTATATTATGCGAAAATGCAGTCTGGTGAAAAACTTCCCTGTTTTTCAGTCGGAGTTTTATGGCCCAGGCAACACTGATAAGGTCGTGTCGAGCCTGTCAGTTAACCTACTCACATTTTCCTGAGTAGGTTAAGTCCTCCAAGCAGTTCATCAGTACTTATGCACATAATTTTGCCAATAACTGAAAACAGCCTTTCTTGAATCAGCTAAAGTAGGAGAATGGCCGTTGAAATAATTTTTACGATCAATCTCCACAAAAGATATGTCGCCTGGGTGGGATTCAAACTTGCGATCCCTGAATCTACAGTCAGAGGCGCTACCAACTGCACTGTGGAGTCTGGCTTTACTGGCATTGTGCATTATATGTATTAAGTTGGGGAAAAATTACGGAGATCCTCACCAGACTGCCCTGTATGCAAAATTACCCAGATCTTCTTCACATATGAAAATAAAATGTACCTTGTTCCATGCAAGATTCCACACTGAATGTATCAGGAGTTAACAATTTAGTCTATACATGACTAGAAAAATGAATACTATTTTGTGTCAAACAAAAAGCTAATATATGCACAGCAAAGACCCAGATTACAACGTGCATCCATACAGTCTGATCATGGCTGTTACTGTCCACTTTTACCCTTCATGAGCCAGGCAAAACTATAGCAGATGACATTCTAATTTTTCAAAATTATTTTTCTGAGATAATAAAGCTTGACATTTCATGTGAATCATCTAGATGATTCACATGAAATGTCAAGCTTTATTTTCACTTAAAAACAATCAAAATGTCAACTGCTGGTGTAATTGGCTCTTTAAAGGTTAAAACAGTCATTTCTTATGGTGGAATTGGACTGGACGACAGCAAAGATCCTGCCGAGACTGAGCTAATGGGCAGGATGATTTGAGTTCACACATTTCGTATATGCCTTGAAGACATATTTTTCTTGACATAGCATAAAAAATAGTTGGTTATTTTCCCCATAATTCAGTCTATATGGACTGAATTATGGGGAAATAATTGTACTATGCTGTTCAAAAAGAGGTCTACGGGCCATGTGCCAATTATACAGGCCCATCTGCAGGTTCTAGCCGTTGCTCTCAATTGATGTAGGTTGAAGTATCCAATGATTCACAGCTCCAGAAAAGAGGAAGATCCAGATCCAGATAAAAAATATTTTTTCATATTTCTTTTATGAAAACGCATGCTGTGGGTACTCATTTGAAGCCCCTCACCACAGCACTTATAATGAATATATATTGTGGAAAAATAAGAAAATTATCAATACTTCTTGTTTGAAAAAAAAAACAAAACAAAACAAAACAAAACAAAAAACCCCCAAAAAACCCCAAAAAACAACAACAAACAAACTATAACTTGTGTCTAAAGGACACAGATGCCCCCCACCTGAAAAACTTAAATGCAAATTGATAATGCCTGAAAAACTTAAGCACAAATTGCTAACGCCATCTCAGTGAGGATGGAGACAGATGGACTGACCAACGGACAGGGGTAACACTACATGCCTTTTCCATCATTCTTGGAATGGCAGAGACATTAAAAGGTTTATCTGGAGTTGCTAACCCAGTAAACGGCCTGTGAAGACTGACCTGGACCCTCACTGTCCACATATGCTCTCAGGACACATTTTTATATAGAGTGACTCATTTCATTGCAGTTAAATGTTAGATTTTGTCATGTAAAAGCACTGGTTATGATAGGTAAGGTAAAGTAAGTACTTAAAAATATTTAGACACAAAATACATCTTAATCCTGGTTCTGCTGAACCCGGATATACCCTACCTTTGCAAACAGTGTAGATCCAGATCAGTTGGCTTCTGAAGAAGCCAACTGATCTGGATCTGCACTGTTTGCCATTCTGTATGTGAATTTATATCAACAATCTAGATAAAGGAATCTGATTGGCTGACAATTAGAAGCAGGTGTGGCATCTTAATTTATTCAGCATGACAAGAGTTAAACAGCATACAATCAAAATTACCATATTTACCTCCAGTGCTTACCACATATCCTAAAACTTGAACAGGTATATTTTGCTACCTGTTGACATGTCTAAATGATGAGTGGCAGACAATGTAGACTCTGATCAGATGCCATATTCTGTATCTGATATGGGTCTACACTGTATGCTTATTTGTTTGTGTTGAGGTTTTACGGCCCAGTCAACCCAATGGGGTCATGTCGAGCGCGGTCAGTTTACCTAACCACATGTTTACTGGGCAGGCTTAGTCCTCTAAGCGGATAACCAGTATTGTGCACATTCTTTCGCCAGAAACTGACAACTGCCCTTCATGAATCAACGGATGGGAGAGAATGATCTTAGAAAATATTTCATGATCAATCTGCACGAAAGAATGTTGCCGACCTCGGCACACTGTATGCTTAAGCCTGCCTGTTTCAATACTTAGGGAAAATATGGTAAAATGACACAGATTTTAAAATATTACAATACATAACATACAAATCATTGTGGTCTGTGCATTAGTAGTTTTTTCCCAACATGTTACAGTAGATTAAAAACTATCCTTGAAATTAATTACTTACTCCCTATATTAATGGTTCTGAAACAATCAAAGTGGTTAATTATATTTTAAGTCTGCATGCTGGGTAAAAATTTCAGAAT
The DNA here is from genome assembly GCA_964016985.1 of Anodontia alba. Taxonomy (NCBI): domain Eukaryota; kingdom Metazoa; phylum Mollusca; class Bivalvia; order Lucinida; family Lucinidae; genus Anodontia; species Anodontia alba. Next base: position 154,405,401 of record OZ024821.1, read on the forward strand.
TAACATCTTGAAATATTTTTTCTTGTCTTTCACAGAAACTAAGACTTGACATTTCATGCAAATTACAATTTACATGAAATATATAAGTCTATTTTCTGGGACAAAATAAGAAAAAATATCAATTTATTACCTGTTTCTTGTTTTCTGTCCGGAGATTGCTAAAGGTTAGTTTACCAGAGTGCAGAAAAAGCAAGTTTTAGTCAATTAATTAAAGCAATAATTATTATAACTTCAGCAATGCAAGTCTTGAATTTATTGATGCTTAGCATCCTGAGTAAACATTTAACCCTTGTCCTGCTGAATAAATTAAGATGCCACTCCCACTTCTAATTTTCAGCCAATCAGATTACTTGATCCGGATTGTTGCTATAAATTCATACTTAATGGCAAACAGTGCAGATCCAGATCAGTTGGCTTCTTCAGAAGCCAACTGATCTGGATCTACACTGTTTGAAAAAGCAGGGTTTATCCGGATTCAGCAGGACAAGGGTTAAGCAAACAGTATTTTGAAATATTTTAGTTTGCCCAGAAAATAGGCCCTCTTTGTTTGAGTTGGAGTTTTATGATCAAGTCAACATTATTAAGGTCATGACTAGTCAGTCTCAATTTACCTTACCAGGCTTTTCCTGGGCAGGCAGTGTCCTCTTAGCCATTAACCAGTCCTTGTGCACATTTTTTTGCCAGAAACTGACAAATGCCCTTCTTGAATCAAAGGAAAGGAGAGAATGACTGTAGAAAGCAGTTCAGATCAATCTTCAGGAAAGAATGTTGCTGAACCTGGATAGGGTTGAACCAGTGACCTCCTGATCACCAGTTGGACACACATACGACTGAGCCATTGAGGCCAAAATAGGCCTTGATATTTCATGCAAATTATCTCCTAAGAAGATTATTTTCTGGGAATAATAAGAAAAATATCAATATGCTGTCTGCTGAATTTGTAAGAAAACTATTTCTTGTCTTGTAAAGTAAGCTATTTCTTTCTCTTGTAAAACCAGTGCTGATTAGTATCTAGTTCTCAATAATATATATGTATAAATCTGGATTGATACCTAGTTAATGTATGATAATCTATATGACAATAAATCTGATATACAAATCAATTATCTTACAATTATATTTATATGAAGGGAAACATTCCCAAAGTCCCAGAAACAGTGAACACTCAGATCAGATGGCACATTCTGGGTCCACACAGTTTGCAAAGGCCTGTCTGGCCAAATACTTAGGGTAAATACATTTCTGAAATATTTTCAGACAATATACTACCATATTTTCCTTGAAATCTGGAGACATACCTGTTAACCTATATAAGCTTAGCGTCCAATAAATGGGACATTTACAAACAATGTAGACCAAGATCAGATGCCTCAGAATGCGACGTCTGATCTGGGTCTACACTATTTGCACTAGACAAAGTGCCCAGTGGGGCACATATACCCCCAACCAGAGCTACCGCCACTTTTTAGAAAGCACAAAGTATGTAGCTTTGACTCTGGAGATGGCAGTTGTATGCTGTATGTTATAACATTAAAAGAATTTAATCACACATAATGTGAAGCCATTGACCTTGACCTCAAAGGTCAGGCACAGGTGCAGGGAGCTAGCTAAATAAAACTTTAGCCCTATAGCTATTACTATACACCAATGAAAATCAATCAGTCTTTATAATATAAGAAAAAATGACATCTGTATGAAAAGTCCTTGACCTTGACTTAAAAGCCATACCCCAGCTTGGGGATGGTGTCGAGAAAAAACTTAAGACTATTTATAGCATCATGCTTAATATTAATGAAACCAATGAAAGGGTCTGCATAATATAGCTACATAAATTTTAATGAAAATTTTAACCTGACATGCCTACTCAATGTCCTCCACATATTGGTAAAGTATCACAAAAATATCTTTAAGAATTTTTAGAGTTATTGCCCAAACAAGATTTAAATAACCAAGGAGATAACTGCAGAATGGAGTCAGTTAGTTGTCATTCTTGAATGCAATATCCCTACTCAATCTCCTCTACATATTGGTTAAGTATCATGAAAATATCTTAAAGTGATTTAAAGTTACGGTTCATACAAAATTTTGACAATTTCTGGAGACTAGGGGAGATAACTTATGGACCAAGTCAGTTAGAGTTGTTATTCTTGTACCCGACACCCCTACCAAATGCCCTCTACAATCTGACAGAGATTTGTGAAAATAGCTCAAAGGGTATAGGAGTTATGGGGTGCACAATAATGCATCCATGGACAGAGAGATGGATGGATGGATGGATTCCATGCTGATAGCTATATCCCCTAAACCTATCAGTTGGGGGATAACAAAATTCAACAAAAGGTCTTGATGATATAGCTATATAAACTTAAATGCAAAACTTTTTAGTTTTATATGAAAATATTAAGTCTGTGACCTTGACCTCCAGGTCATAGCCTGGGTGTGGATCGTGCTGAGTAAAATGCTAGACCTATATCTACCAACATGTAAAATATAAATGAAATTCCTCAAAGGGTCTTGATGATAAAGCTGTATAAACTTAAACACAATTTTTTTTTACTTTTTTATGAAAATTCTAAGTCCGTGACCTTGACCCCAAGGTTATCCCCTGGGTAGGGTTGCTGCTGCTAAAAACTTTAGACCAATATCTACCATCAGGCCAAATATGAATGAAAGCCATCAAAGGGTCTTCATAATATAAGGTCTTATAAACTTAAACATAAAATATTTGACCCTATGACAAAACCAAAGTACGAACGAATAATGCGTCTACAGATGGACAGACAAGCAGATTCCTTGCTGATAACTATATCCCCTCAACCTATCAGTCAAGGGGATAATGAAATTCAACAAAAGGTCTTGATGATGTGGCTATATAAATGTAAATGCAAAAGTTTTTACTTTTATATGAAAATTATAAGTCTGTGACCTTGACCTCAAGGTCACAAACCGGGGTGGGAATTGTGCTGAGTAAAACTCTAGACCTATATTTACCAACATGTCAAATATAGATGAAATTCCTCAAAGGATCTTGATATAGCTATATAAGCTTAAACACGAAAAATTTTGACTTTTTTATGAAAATTCTAAGCCCGTGACCTTGACCCCAAGGTCACCCCTGGGGTGGGGATGGTGCCTATACAAACTTTAGACCAATATCTACCATCAGGCCAAATATGAATGAAATCCATCAAAGAGTCTTCAAAATATGAGGTCTTATAAATGTTAACGCAAAAACTTTGACCCTGTGTCCACGGACGTGACGGAAAGACGAACGACCGTACGTACGAACGGAAAAGTGAAAACTATATACCCCCACATACTTTGTATGTCGTGGATATAATTATGATCAGATATTTCCACAAAACATGAAAATAATAAAAACTAACCAGACACCACTTATATAGGAAATGAACCAGTCCAAAGAGTTCACTCGGCATAAATGGGTTAAAACAGAAAGGACCCAGAGTAAATGGCTCATCTGTTCTTAAAGGAGCAGTTTGATCAGGATCTGTACTGTGTACCATTCAGCCACATTAACATGTACCATTCAAGACACATAAAATGTCCTTCATATACCTTATTTGCCCTAATTGGACACTGATCTCCTAAAATACTTACCGTATTTACCCTAAGTATTGGAATACCTTATCTCCTTATCATACTTGTCATAAAAGTTGAATTAGTCCCTTCTACTACCCATTGATGTGTCTAAAATATTGCTGAATGTATGGCAAACAGTGTAGACCCTGATCAGATGCCACATTCTGTGGCATCTGATCTGAATCTACGTTTGCAAAGGACCACTGTCCCAATACTTAGGGTTATTACAGTGTCCTAAAATCAGAACAGTCCATTTGACTGTCTGGTGATGTGTCTAAGAATTGCATATAGGGCAGAAACCAGTACAGACACAAGTCAAACCATTCCTACATTGTTTAACCAGAAAAATCTGATCAAACATTTAGGGTAACTATAGTTTTGATTGTGTTGGGGTTTAACGACACATCAACCCTTGAGGGTCATTTTGTGTCGTCTCCCAGAGAAAGGGAGAAAAGAGATAGAAGAGAGAGTAGAGGAGATGAAAGAGAGGGACAGGGAAGAAAGAGGAACAGGAATGAAAGTGAAGAAACAGAAGAAATAAAAACATTCCCCCTCTACCCTTACCCACTACAAGGACAGCAGGCCTTGCCCAACTGTAAGCCAATATCAGTTGGACGCCCCAGTGATGTAAGATACACAGCACCTTCGCACCACCTGACCACCCCCAGGGTAACTATAGTGACTTGATAATGTTTTATTACTCTTTTATATAATTTCTGTTCTTATTTTTACATAAAATGAGGCAATTCTAATGAGTACATTGTACCCACAACATGATTTGCTGCAAAAATAAGAAATGTTGTCTGTTTATCCCATTGTAGTTTGGAGATCCCTAAAAGGGTAATTGGCAAACAGTGCAGACCCAGATCAGATGCCGCAGAATCAGGTCTCAGGTGTTTGCAAATAGTTTAGCCATTTTTCTCTAGGAATATTCAAATCTCATAGGTAGACATAACTAAAAATGAAATTGGACTCTTCCAATATAGAGTGTCAGAGAGTCTATTCAGTCTACAATGGGTTATGTTCAAACAGATGTGACTAGGTAGAATATAACAAACATATACCATATGTGAACACAGGACCTTTCACCTGTGCTGTAATGATTCAACACAGGTTGAATATTGTATTTACTCTAAATACTCAGACAAACAGCGTAAACCCAGATCAAACTGCACATAAAGAGCAGTTTGATCAGGGTCTACACTCAATGCCATCCAGCAAGTATATTTTAGAATGTCACCAGCCTTGTCATGCTGAATAAATTAAGATGCCACACCCACTTCTAATTTTCAGCCAATCAGATTGCCTAATCCTGGGTATGGATACAAAGTCACATACTTAGTGACAAACAGTGCAGATCCAGATCAGTTGGCTTCTTCAGAAGCCAACTGATCTGGATCTACACTGTTTGCAAAGGCAGAGTATATCTGGGTTCAGCAGGACAAGGGTTACTAGTTATGATGATAAGTATGAATAAAAGTTTAATACAATGCCTGAATAGTTTTGGTCATTACAATAATGTTGTCATGTACATGCATCAATAGAAAGCACATTATGGGAATACAGAAAAACCAGACCACAAAACCTGACAAAGAAGGAATAAACTAAATACTGCGCTTTTAAACCAGAGGATTTCTTTCAAAGTGATTGTTTTATTCAAAAATATAATCAGGCAGCCCATAAAGAAAATAGGTACATGTACAACTTAACATTACACAGCCTTATTACAGAAACTGCTTCCCTTTGAAAGAGGATAGGTTAGTTGTATTTTTTTTTTACATAATGTACAATGTAAACATATATTTCGACATTTTTTTTTTTTATTTTCCCATGGCCCACCCCCATCATTTGTTTGCAAATCCTGAAGGTGGCAATTTAATGTTTGTTCTCATTTGTGTTAAACACTCTTTATCATGAATATTCGAAAGTGCACTTATAAAAAGGGATGTGTATTTATGAACCAAAAACATTACTACTATTTATACCATACAGGTAATTAACTTTCCCAAGACTAAATGAGACAACATGAGAAAATGTACCTTCTGCACCCAATAAACACTCAAATCAGCCTAGGCATCTGCGCAGTCTGATCAGTTTTCATTGTCCACATAAAGGAATCTTGAATCCTTTGCTATCTAAAATGCACCCTGTGAAGATTCTGATAAGATTGCATAAATGCACAGGCTGATCTGAATCTTTGTTGGATGGACATGTCCGAAGGAAAATTTTCTGATGTTGCGACTCAAATTTATTAAACCTTAAAGCGCCAATCACAACTGCAGAAGATGACAATTTTTTATTTTTCAGAGAAAACAAGTTTCAACATTTCATGTGAATCATCTGCTTGGCAGACTATTCACCTGAAATGTCAAGACTTGTTTTCTCTGAAAAACAAAAAAAAAAACCAAAACATTTTAGAATGCTACAAATTTAGCTTGGCATTTTAAGGGTTAAAATACCTTTTTGACAGGAAGCCACTGCCTAAAATAAGTACATATTCTAACAAATTTTCCTATTAAAATCTAATAATAACATAAAAGAAATCTATCAAATCATATCACTATGACAATAAAATCATTTCTAACAGAATAAAAACACACGCCTAAAACAATGCTTTCAAAAAGCAGTCTTCAGTTAAATGTCATTTCACTAACATAAAATGGCAAAATCTGAGATTCATACTTGAGAATTTGATTAGACATACCAGGTCATACAGGTTAATGCTTTAATACAATATTTACCCAAAATATTGGGCCAGACAGGCCTTGGCAAACAGTATAGACCCAGATCAGACACCACAGAATGTGATATCTAATCTAGGTCTACAATGTTCACAATTCATCCAGCTGTTTTGTAGACATTAACAGGTTATAAAATGGGGTTTATTAGTCAAGTTTTAGGAGAACTTCAGATGTATGATAAGGAATTTCAATACTGAGTATAAATATTGTACTCTGTATCAAGGTTTTGGAAAAGGCAAACTTTTGCTTATTGCAGAACAACAGTAAATCAATGACTAATGAAGGGATCCATCTGGTGTGAGTTGGGTTGTTGACAATTTAGCCCTTAATGCACCACATACTACATTCTAAACTATTTCCTATTTATGTTTTTTTTTTTTAAGAAAATAGGGCTTGACATTTTATGCAAATCATCTGCCTAGCATAAAAATCATATACTTTATATTGCCATCTTCTGCTTCAGTGACTGATGCTTAAAGGGTTAATGTAAGATTTTCTTAATTATGTCTATACACTGACAACACAATCTTACAGCCTTTTAATCCTGATATATTTAGAAGCACCATGTTCTGCATATTATGGAACAACACATAAATTTGCATTGAAAATATGAAGACTGTTGCTAACAGCTTTAAAGCTTTATCCTTAACCCTTGTCCTGCTGAACCTGGATATACCCTGCCTTTGCAAACAGTGTAGATCCAGATCAGCTGGCTTCTGAAGAAGCCAACTGATCTGCATCTGCACTGTTTGCCATAAAGTATTTGAATTTATAGCAACAATCCAGATCAAGTGATCTGATTGGCTGAAAATTAGAAGTGGGCGTGGCATCTTAATCTATTCAGCATGACATGGGTTAAGCACCAAGTAAAAGTGTAGCAGACAACACTCTTCTTTTCTTGTTTACAATTATTTTTCAGAGAAAATGATACTGGGCATTTCATGTGAATTTTCTACTGGGTATACAATTCACTTGAAATGTCAAGTCTTATTTTCTCTGAAAATTAAAAGAAAATTAGACAAAAAATTAAAATGCTGTCTGCTGCAGTTGTGATTGGCACTTTAAGGGTTATTACATGTACATGTATATGCAAGACCAGCTTGTCTCACCGTGACCATGTTCCCCTTTTCTCTCAGCTGTCTGAATGCAAACAGTACAGATCTTGCTTAACCCATTAAAGACTGAATAAACTCTCCAAAACTATAGATTGGAAGAGTCCATTTTCCATTTTATGTATGTTAGGCTATATGATGTAGATATTCCTAAAGAAAAATGGTTGAACTGTTTGCAAACAATGGAGACCCTGATCAGACACTGCATTCTGTGGTGTCTAATCTGGGTCTGCACTGTTTTCAGCTACCCATTTAGGGGTCTCGTCTTCAATGGGTTCAACTACTTCTTTAATATTTTACACTCTCTCGGCTAATTCAGCAGATAACAAATTGATAATATTTTTTCTTTTATTTAGTCAAAAAAAACCCCAAAAAACCCAAACAAACAGGCTTTGGGATTTAGGAGACTGTTTGCATGAAATCCTAAAGCCTTTTTTTTTTTACATGAAATGATAAAGCCTATTGTCTGGGAAAAATATGAAAAAAATCATGGCAGATTATTTGCAAGAAATGCCAAAGCCTATGTTCTGGGAAAAATAAGAAAAATACATGTATTTCAAAATACTATCCAAAGTATTTCGGGTAAGTAAACAACTACAGATAAAATATGTTTTCTTGTTATTCAATGAATAAAATCAGTAAAAATGATAAAAAAAAAAAAAAAAAAATCTCTGATCCCTTTAACCTCATTTCATGATCAGCAAGCTGAATTCAATGGAACTGCATATATCTGGTAGATTTTCAGCAGTTCTTTTTACAAGGGAGACAACTTTTGTGACTTTCCTGCACATCAAGCCCCTTCTAAAAGGGTCTACTCTAAAAGGAAAGAATTTGCTTTTAATCCTGCTTCTCCCCCTCCCCACCCCCCCCCCCCCCCACACACACACACCCCACCCACAAACACACACACCTGGGGACACACACACACATACACACCTGGGGAGCAAATTCTTTCCTTTTAGAGTAAGGGAAGCAAAACAATTATGAGAGTTGCCTCCCTTGAAAGTGTATCCATTCTATTCTCCTAACTGGTAATAAATCAGCAGAATGGGAATGTTTAAAATAATAGTAGTTTGAGGTAAAAAGATTTGAAATAAAGAATATACAGTGAACTAGACCAATATTGTCCTTAATCTACTTTCACTTAACCTGTATTTTGTGCTATCAGTGTTTGAGACTATATTTTCCCCAGAAAGAGAATATTACACTTTATACGCACTGGAGACAATTAAAATGAAACACATTGTCCTATTCTTAAAGGAAGGAGACCAGTTCAATTATACCCAAGCCTCTTCAAACTGAAAAAGGCCTTACAACACACTCAACCAGCATTAACTTTGATCAGCCAGATAAGAGTTTACACTCCACATTAATCAGATGCATGGATCTTAACCCTTGTCCTGCTGAACACGGATATACCCTGTCTTTGCAAACAGTGTAGATCCAGATCAGTTGGCTTCTAAGAAGCCAACTGCTCTGGATCTGCATTGTTTGCCATTATGTATGTGAATTTATACCAATAATCTGGATCATCAAGTAATCTGACTGGCTGAAAATTAGAATTGGGCGTGGCATCTTAATTTATTCAGCAGGACAAGGGTTAAGCATTCTTTTGAACTAAGTTGGTGTTTTATGTTCTGTTCAATGTAGTTCAGGTGATATCGTGCCCGTCACTTAATTTACCGACACTTTTCTTTAGCAGGGTTAGTCCTCTAAGCAGTTAGCCAGTACATGTATGGTAAATGTTCTAAAATTTCAAACACTTTATTCCATACTATTTTGTCTTAAAGTTTGCTTTTTATGCACCTGTTGCTTAAAATACTTAGTGGAATGGCAAACAGGGTAGACCTTGATCAGACTGCTCCTACAGGAGCAGTCTAATCTGGGTCTGCACTGTTTGCATATGTCATTTTGTCAGACACTTTGGTGTTCGAAAGTTATTTACCTTATATACTTTCACCAGTAGCTGACAACTGCCCTTCTTGAACCAGTGGAGGGAAGGAATGATAGTAGAAAGGATTTCATGATCGAGTTATATGGCCAAGCGGGGACTTAAACTTGCAATCCCTGGATCTGCAGGCAAATGTGCTACCAACTGCACTATAATATAAAGCCATGCTTAAGCATTCTATTTAACAGTCAATAGTGATCAGACTGCACAAATGTGACTAATCTGGATGTATGCTGAGCCCATCTCTTTATTAGGTTGTTCTCTATCTGGAGAGGCTCACTTCAAAAGAAGCTGAGATTTTATTCATGAGACAATTTCAATGCATTATCATGTCCTAGCTCCTGAAAAAGGAGGTGATTTATTGAAGTTTAGCTGTCTTTCAAATCCTGATGCATGTGTTAAGTGTCCATTAAGTTTGTTAGAAAATTTATGAAAAAATAAAAAAAAAAATTGCTTCAGGGAACTGGATACTACTGGTAGATTTTCTGTCATGTTTTACAAAAAAAAAAAAAAGAAAAAAAAAAAAAAAAAAGACAACTTTGTGACTCTCTTTGTTTTGCTACATGCCAAGTCCCTTCTGAAAAGAAGTCTACTCAAAAGTAAAGAATTTGCTCCCAAGCAAATTTTCATACAGGAGGCAAAACAATTTTAAAAGAGTTACCTCCCTTGAAAGTGTATTAAAATGAACAAGACACTAGGTCTTAGTTTCTGGGGGAAACTATGAAAAATATCACTTGTCTAGAGACCACCTGTTAACAGAGTCATATCTTTAAAAGATAACAAGAATTGTGTTTTTGTAAAACACCATGCCCCTAACTATATAAGTACATGTTCCTACAACATGCCAAACTTGAAAAGGGGCATAACTCATTAAAGTAATCCTCTTCTTCAACAGTTAATCAGATGAGCTCCTCCTAACTTTGCTACAGAAAACAACTTAAAATCCATCAAGGATTGCTAAGATAAAATAAAACATAAGCTAAAACACTTTTTATACTAAAATTGCAATAAAACAGTAATGTAGAACAATAAAAAAAAAGACTATGTACATGACTAGTGAATTGTTACTTTCCACGTACAGTGCTAACTCTTAAAGCAGTAAGCAAAATTGTAGCACATTACGAAAACATGCCTATTCAAATATATAGAAAATTTTAACTCCAAAAACTTAAAATTTTCAGATAAAAAACTGATATTTTTCATATTTCTGCTCAAAACATAGATTGTGGGTACTCATTAAAACTGCCTTGGCAAGGTGGTTCTAACAACCCACAATCTATGCTTTTGAGCAGAAATAAGAAAAATAATGTCTACCCCTGTAAACCCCAGTTTTACTGTATAAAAATGGGGTTTAAGGGGGTCAAAATTATATAGGCATGTTTTCGTGATGAGATGACATTATAAATTTTAAAAAGTATTTTTCAGAGAAAATCAAGCCTCAAATGAACAAGCTTTTCCATGTCTGAAAGGTCTGCTTTTGCAACTGTAAATAGGCCCTTTAATCAGAATATACATGGAAAAACAAAATCTAAAGGCCTGAATTCAAGCAAAAAAAGTCAAGCCCTGAAAGCCTGAAATCCTGCAAATGCCTGAAAAATCTGAGGCCTGGAAAATAAGACTTGGCATTTCATATGAATTGTCTACTCAGCATGATTCACATGAAATGTCAAGCAGTTTTTTTCTCTGAATAATACTGTATTTACCTTAAGTATCGGAACTTCTTATTTACTTACCATACTTGTCCTAAAAATTGAAATAGTCCATTCTACTAACCGTTGATATATGTATGGCAAGCAATGTAGACCCTGGTCAGATGCTGAATTCAGCAGTGTCTGATCTGGGGCTGCACTGTTTGGAAAAGCCTACCTGTCCCAATACTTAGGTTATTAAGGTAATAAAAATAAAACAAATTGTTGTCTGCTGCAGATATGGTCAACACTTTAAGGGTGAGCTATGGCAAACAAGATTAAAACTTTAACTTTGATTAACTAAAAGAAATACACAAGAATTTATTCTATAAACCATGAATTGGCAAATAAAGTATGATTTATTCATGATGAATAACGGATATATAACATGATGATCAATAACAGATATAACCATAAAACAAGTTTCATTTGTAAATACAGTGAACTCTCATTACAACCACAGCATTTGTTCGCAAATGAATTTACTGTGGCAAAGAATCCTTAATGAACAGAATATGTCAGAAAGGCCTTGTTTTATTCTTATTGTTCATAAAGATTTAAATGAATTGGCTGTGGCAAAGAATCCTTAATGAGCAAAATATATCAGAAAGGCCTTATTTCATTCTTACTTCCTCACAGAACATATGTTTTGGATATTTGTTAGAATTGCCTCAAAGAGGCAATTCTAACAAATATCCAAAACATATGTTTCTTGAAGTATTAAATACAATGTTCTTGTATAATTTCTGATTAACTGTCACCTCTTAATAAAATGGTCATGCCAGTCAAATTATCACTATAATGAATTTTGACACTGTATTGAGTGTCGGTATAAAGTGGGTTGACTGTATAACCATAAACCAAGCTTTATTTATGAATACATAATTTGAGCTGTGTCATGAGAAAAGTGCCCTTATCACCCCATGCAGAATACAGTCCCACATCAGCCTGCACGTAATTTCTACAATATCCAGCTGTAAGCACATAGCAAAGGCTCGTATGTGTGTGTGTGTGTGTTTGTCGTCCAAATATGGCATAATGACCCTTTTCTTGTGACACAGCTCATTGTTTTTAAAGGGATTGGATACACTTGGTAGAGTTTCTGCCATTTTTAGATGGGAGACAACTTGAGACTGTTTGCTTTTCTGCATGTAAATTCCATTCTGGCCCCAAGGTTATAAAACTTTTTTCATGCTCAACTCAGCTGAGCATGAAATTTGTTTTGTTTATAAATCTTAAAATACTGACAAAATTTTGGAACTTCTTTCATGCTCAACTCAGCTGAGCAAGCTCAGCTGAGTTGAGCATGAAAAAAGTTTAAATTTTTTTATATTTCTATTTTTACGACCAAGTGAAATTTCATGCTCGGCTGAGTTGAGCATGAAAAAAAGTTTTTTAACCTTGGGGCCTGAAAAGGTGTCTACTCAAAAAGGAAAGATGTTGCTCCCAGGGTGAGCATTTTTTTTCCTTTAAGAGTAGACCCTTTCCAATGGGAGGCAAAACAGTTGTCTCCCCTAAAATGTATCCATTCACCTTAAAATTTGTACGGACACACTGGGCATGCTCACTAGTATTTGTGTCATGATTGAATGGCAAAAGATACAGGCGCTGCTTAAACTGCTCTTGATGTGCTCTACACCCTTTGCTCAGCAAGAACGGTCTACACCCTTTGCTCAGGCCTGTATGAAAATTCATGATAAATATGGTATTCAAATGCAACATGGTTACAATGAATGATGAGAATTAAAGTGTGAGACCAAGATGCCAGATCTGGTAACAAAATGCTAATTTTAACAGATGTGAGGTAAATGGCTTGGTCCTGTAATCAATTCATGAGACACCTGCTATACATATAGGTTTCTTAATTTCATCATCTCATCGGTACAAGTCTGCACTTAAGAGCAATTAGTCTCATGAAATCTAATATTCACAAGGCCAAGATCAGCCTACTCATTCATGGCCTTTGTTGCTTACATACTAAAGAATAATTATATTCACTGATAAACATACCATATTAACCCTTAAAATGACAAGAAAACCTGCATCTGAAAATGTCGTCTGTTTATGTCATCTGCTGAATATTCTTGCAAACTTTTCAAACCTATTTTTGCATACAGGCAAACAGTGTGGACCCTGTAGAGGAGCAGTCTGATCTGGGTCCACACTGTTTGCAAAAATGACTTTTAAAATTACAAGCAGATGTCAAAGCAGACGACAATTGTTGTGATTAGCAGTTTAAGGGTTAACTCTAAATATTGGAATATCTACTTTTTGCAGACGACAATTGTTGTGATTGGCAGTTTAAAAGTTAACTCTAAATATTGGAATATCTACTTTTAGACAGACACAATTTCATGTTTAAAGTATCCAAGATGTTGCACTTATATGGCAATGAAACTGAAAGTCATAAAAATTTTACTTTTACTCATTACAGTTAAATGCTATTTAATAAAACAACAAGACGTACAAGGTATAAAATACTAACAAAATCATCACAAAAACACACCTATATAATTTTGACCCCATTAAACCCCACTTTTATATAGTAAAACTGGGGTTTACAGGGGTATACATTATTTTTCTTATTTCTGCTCAAAAACATAGATTGTGGGTACTTGTTAGAACCGCCTCGCCGAGGCGGTTCTAACGAGTACCCACAATCTATGTTTTGGGCAGAAATATGAAAAAATATCGGAATTTTTATCTGAAAATTTTCAGTTTTTTGGTGGTGAAATATTCAATATACTAGAATAGGCGTGTTTTCATAATGGCAGTGATTTTTAAATGGTGATGTGGCAAGTAAATGCAAGAACAATATTTGTACAATAGCTATAGAGCCTCGCCATATTTACCCAAAACATTTAGACATACCATACATATTCTAGAAATGAGAGAATCCTACCTGACTACCAGGTGGCATATCTAAAACCATTACGAAAACACGCCTATTCAAATATGTAGAAAATTTTACCTCCAAAAACCTAAACTTTTCAGATAAAAAAACTCTAATCTTTTTCATATTTTTGCTCAAAACATAGATTGTGGGTACTCGTTAGAACTGCCTCGGCGAGGCGGTTCTAACGAGTACCCACAATCTATGTTTTGAACAGAAATAAGAAAAATAATGTATACCCCTGTAAACCCCAGTTTTACTATATAAAAGTGGGGTTTAAGGGGGTCAAAATTATATAGGCATGTTTTCGTTATGCAAAGATGGCAGACCCTGAACAGATGCTATATTCTGCAATATCTGATCTAGGTTTACACTGTTTGCACTATCTGCACAAATATTTATGGGAAATATGGTATGTCTGAGTGAACAGCAAAAGCTCTCAACTTGCATATCTGTCTTTGCTATTCACAACCAGATTTTACAATATTAAAAAATTCTGTAAGCAAACAGGTTTGGTCCAGAACAGACAGCACCAATGTTCTGTCTGATTTTGGCCTTCACTGTTCACATGCATGTTTAGAACTATTTTTGTTAGACAGGGCTCAATTAATGAGAAGATCTTGTGTTTTACAATGATAATGACAAATGTGACACAATATCTATTTTAACTCTTTCATCCCCAAGTTTCTGAAGTGGAATTTTCCATCCTAATATTTGGACATGTTCGCTGATGCAAAAGGGGGTTTCAGTCTAAAATAAAAAAAAAAATAAAAAAAAAAAAAAAAAGGCAAATAGTGTATATCATGACAAGAAGGCTTGTTATGAGCCATCTCATTTAGATCTACACTGTTTACACAGGTAACAGTTTTAGTCTGCCAGGCTGATATGGTTAAGAGTGAAACTTATCAGAAACAAAGAATTTTCAGTTTCTTTATCTACTTGTCACATTAAGAGTTTTACCTTAACACTGGTTGAAGTGATGAAATAGAAAGAGCCGGTGTAGATAATATCCAGTGTATATATGAATTTAATTGTCTTTCTATTCACTTATGAGATAACCCAATTTCAAACAAGGTTATGAGAGAAAAGGAAACACAACAATATGAGAACAGTGACAGTCTGATCAGTTCACTGAGATATTCTATATTAGCCACTATAACTGTCATTAGGCAATGAAAGCCCTGATCCGGCTACATAAACAAGCAGGCAGATCTGGGCTTTCAATGAATATAATTGCAGTAAGGTCTTTTTCTCATGTTGTGCCAGTATAGACCCAACAAAATCAAAGAGCCATGTATATCTGCTAAAAGAAATTATACAATTTGGCAGCCATAAAATCAGAATAGTATGTATATTTAATAAATGTTTGTTTTTTGTGCATGTGTTGTTTTTTTTTATGAAATATTTTCCCTTGCATTTTTTTTCTCATTAAAATATCCAAGTACTGTTGAACTTCAATGGCTCGTACATCTTTGGGACCGTGGAAATTTGTTCGAGATATGGGTAGTTCGAGCCACTGAGGGTTAATCATGACACCAGGTCAGGAAGCAAAAAGCGATAATTTAGGGAAACCATTTCAATTTTCTACACAATAATTGTATGTTGAGTGTACTCATTAGAATTGCCTCCATGAGGCAATTCAAATGAGTACACACAACATACAATTCCGTGATAAGATAAGAAAATTCCCCTAAGTATTTGTTTTCTTAAGCTGTCAGAAGAATTTCGTAGGGACTCAAAAACGAGTTTGAATTAGCCATGGTAAACGAGCCATCAGTGTTCGAGCTATTGAGGTTTGACTAAACTTTTTTAAGCAAAATAAAATGTTCACTTAAGTTTATTAAACCAATGATGCTTTGAACAACTACGCCTAGGGTAGTGTTGGGAAACGGACAGAATTTCATAGTCGATCACTGGTTTCGTAAAACCAACTGATCATCGACTTATAGTCAACTTGTAGAAAATATAGTGTTTCTTATTTCAGGCCTCTTCCAGGTACTTGTTCATAGCTCCAGATAAGAGGGGGCATCCATCCACATAATATTTTTCTTATTTCTCCATGAAAACATATCTCGCAAGTACTCATTAGAGGCGCTTTAGTGAAATACTTCTAATTAGTACCCACAAGTTATGTTTTCAGCAGAAATAAGAAAACAGCAGTATTTTTCAGGTGAAAAAGTGCCTTAATGCTTACCTGGAGCTATGCTTGAAACAGGCTATTTTTATCAAATTTCTTCACCTTTTTTCATCATAAATCTAAAATAACCCAAGTAGACTGCTTAGTATTACATTTTTTACAATTTGCATATTAACCCATTTTAAGTCTAGCATCCCGTAAAAGGGACATGGGCAAACTCTGTAGACCCAGATCAGACGCCACAGAATGTATTGTCTGATCTGGGTCTACACTGTTTGCATTAAGTTCAGAAATTTCTACAAAGCATGACAATAATAAAAATTAACCAGACACTCCTTATATAGGAAATAGACCTATCCAAAAAGTTATGGTAGAAGAGTCCACTTGACATAAATGGGTTAAAATTGACAGTAACAAAAATAATATATTCCTAAAAATAGATTTTTCTGGTTAGTTGACTATAAAAGTTCTTTCTGGGCCCAGCTGTTCAAAGCGTCGTTAGCTTAACGAGCTCGTTAAGGGTAATTTCGTTAACTGTTTTAGCAGATTCAATATACAATATTTTGATATTTTTTGCTGAAAAAATGCGAGTAGCTTTTGCAGTGCAAAAGCTACTCACATTTTTTCAGCAAAAAATTTCAACATATTTGCGTATCACTCGATGTAAATTTTAACGAATCGTTAACTAACGACGTCGTTAGCTTTGAACAACTGGGCCCAGATCATCAGTGACAAGAGGCACTAAGGACTGGTGCTCTACTGTATTTGATCATTGGGACAACACAAGCCAAGGCTGTCAGATTTCATGACAGAATATTCAGTGAAATATCTCTCCTAACTCTTCGTAACTAAAACAAAAATATCAGAAGACATCTGCAATACGTTTGCTATTTTTTTTTACCACAAATTAGGGGGTTTCTTATCTCACACACATTGTCTTTTTTTCCAGAAAATAAGAAGACAATTTGCATAAAAAGTCATCCCATTTTCTGGGAAAATATCTACACTTGTTACCTATCGATTTTGCCAACACAGTCCTGAAAAATAATTCTGTATGAATACATATTTGGTGGGAAGGGGATACCCGTTACAATCTTCTAATAACATACCAGATCACATGTTCACATAAGCAAACACCAAAATAACTATTTTGTCTTGACCCATAAAGTTCCAGTCACAAAAGCAGCAGACTGCATTCTAAAATATATATACCATATTTGACCTAATTACCGCACATACTCCTATAAGCGCACAGTCAAGCAATTTCGTAGTCTTCAGATTGCAGCCAGTGTACTTTTTGTCTACTTCTTTATAAAGGCATATGTTGTGGGTACTCATATGAATTGCATTGACTTGTCAATGCAATTCAAATGAGTACCCACAACATATGCCTTTAAAACGAAGATCAGGAGAATAAAATCACATAATCATCATCAAGTAAGTCCTTTTCTGATCTTTTTTTTTTAAAGTGTACCCTTGGTAGGTAGATAAATATTTTACCATAACTGAGTGTTCTCAACAATTTTGAAAAAACCTAAGTGCACAGTGCGGTAATTTGGTCGAATATGGTATATTTTTTTTCAAAACAAAAAAAAAAAAAAAAAATTCCAGAAAATACAGCTTGCTATTTCATGAGAATTCAGTGAATTCACATGAACTTTCAAGCCTTATTTTTCTCTTTGGAAAAAAAAAAAAAAAAAAAAAAAAAAAATCTCATGTACATGTATTTTAAAACAGGGTCTGCTACAATTCTGAATGGTGGTTTAAGGTTTAATACACAAATTAATCTGGAGGCCAGACTATTACTGGACAATCAGATAGGTTTTTCTTTTGGAGCATTGTGTTTGTCCTTCTCTGACATCAGAAGCTTGTAGCAATTACCGCATACCAGAACTGTCTCTGTCTGTGCTGCTGGAGCTGACAAGAGAAAATATCAATACATCAGACACATGATAGTGAAATTTCAAGTGCCAAAAGAGCTCTTAATACGGGTCCAGATCAAACTGTGCAGATGCAAAGGCTTTAAAGGAGAAAGAATAATTTTCAATGAAGGAAACTCTGTCATAATATTTTTTCCTTCCTTCTGAAAAGGGGTCTACTCTAAAAGGAAAGAGTTTGCTCCTCTTGGGACCCCTTTTGAGACATGGCTTCTTTTCTTATAGAACAGACCCCTTTTGAGAAGGGACTTTGTACCCTGAAAAGCAAATAGGAAGCCACAACATTTATATCCCTTGTATAAAGTAGATATACTTAATGTTTGCTGACAAAAGCATGTGATAATGTAAAATCTACTGACAAACACTGAAGGTCATGCAGCTCCTGATATGATTTTTTTTTTCAACCTAACAGTATTGAAACATGTATTTTTCTTATTTCTCCATGAAACATAAGTTCTGGTACTCAGAATCACTGGAATTACTCTGTGGCAATTCCAGTGAGTAGCAACAACATATGTTTTCTTGAAGAAATATGAAAAATATTTACCTGGACAACACTCTTATCTACAGCTACCTGGGCCTGGTCAAAATGTAGGGATA
The DNA here is from genome assembly GCA_964016985.1 of Anodontia alba. Taxonomy (NCBI): domain Eukaryota; kingdom Metazoa; phylum Mollusca; class Bivalvia; order Lucinida; family Lucinidae; genus Anodontia; species Anodontia alba. The sequence goes on from OZ024821.1 coordinate 154,424,060, forward strand.
TATTGGCTGTGATCAGCTTTATTGTTTGTGAATGGCATGCAATGGATGAAAAGAACCTTATGCCAACAAGAAAGCCTGCACCTGCCTGCACATTTGAGCACTCTGATCAAAGCTTTCTCCATATGTGAATATGTACTCTACAATATCTATGGGTTCTGTAAAAGGGCAAAGAAGGCTTCGATCAGACTACATGAATCATACTGTCAGCATAACAGTGTGATTTTAATATCACTATAGTATTTGGTTAGGGTTTAAGAGAAATTATAGTGTAGATTCTACAAATTCACTGCAGACTGGACAAAATATGCACACTGATCACTCTACACTATCAGACATATGAACTGCATAGCTCTAAATAAGACGTGTGTAGTTTATAGTTAAAAATATTTTCTTATTTCATCATAAAAAAATATGTTGTGGGTACTCAAGAGAAATACCTCAATGAGTACCCACACTATGTTTTTGTAAATAAGAAAATATGCTTTACTCATTCATAGCTTCATAGCATTTCTTTTAACCGAAAAGTATTGAAAACATAATAATGTGGGTACTCATTAGAAGTGCCTCATCAAGGCACTTCTAATGAATACCCACAACATATGTTTTTGTGGAGAAATAAGAAAACTATTATGTGGATACCACTTATCTGAAGCTATGTTACTCATTACTTTCTGGCTGAAGAAATGGCATTATCTACTGCTATGATACAGACTGATTTCAGTCTGTACATTTCAAAAATACAACAACTTACCTGTGGCACCAAACAATGACTTGGGTACTTTCTGATTACAACACTTTGAACAGTAGTGGTTACCACAATGTCGACAGTAATACTAGAACAAACAAACAATACATACAGAGTCAGTATATCAGAAATCCTATACTTTTTCTCTTTGAAAATTACATTTCCACACTCAACAATCGTGAACATTTTAAGGGAAGTTGGGAGGCAGACTTCCATCATAAATTTGACTCTTGTCTCTCAAATTTACATATTCAAATACTGAGGGTATAAAAGTTAAGACTTTTTCTAAAAAATAAATGTACAGCCCTAAAATAAAGTGCTTGTCAGTGAGCTCTTGATCATAAAAGTTATAGTGATTTATCAAAGGCAACACCTTCAAGGAAAATAACTCAGACATGGAACTATTCACCTCTGTTCTCACTGGAGGCAACTCTTGAAGAATTTGCTCACATATACTTTAGACACCGCCGCCGGTCTTCCCTATTCACATATACTTAGACATTGGTCTTCCCTACTTACATATACTTCACATATATACTTCAAATATTAGTCTATCATATTCACATACATACTTCAGACATTGGTCTTCCCTAGTCACATATACTTCATACATTGGTCTTCGCTATTCACATATATACTTCAGGCATTGGTCTTCCCTACTCACATACACTTCAGGCATTGGTCTTCCCTATTCACATATATATTTCAGACCTTGGTCTTCCCTGCACACATATACATAGCTCCAGATAAGAGAGGGTATCCACATAATATTTTTCTTATTTCTCTATGAAAACATGTTGTGGGTACTCATTAGAAGCACCTCAGAGAGGTGCTTCTAATGAGTACCCACAACATGTGTTTGTAGAGTGATAAGAAAAATGTCAGTACTTTTCAGTTGCAAAAAGTGCCTTATCAAGAGCTATGATATACTTCAGTACAGGGTCTTGCCTGTTCATGTTACTGCAGACCAGAGTTTTTCCTGTGCACATATACTTAAGACGTGTTTTTCCTGTTCAGATATATTGCAATTCCATCATTACCCAGGAGTTGAACTATAAAAGAACTTACCCTTCTTTTTAGTATAGATGAAAAAGATGTGTTACATTCAAAACAGCTTTCTGAAAAAACAAAGTTTCAATTTAATTCAATGAATAGTCAAATTGAGGTATTTTTTAACTGAAAATACTGGTAATATTTTTCTGATACCTAAATGAAAACATATGTTGTGGACACTAAATAGAAACTTTTTGCCAAAGTGCTTCTGATAAGTCCCTACAATATATGTTTCCATCAAGAACAAGGAAAATATTTTTCTAGATACCCCTTTTGTCATAGCTATATCTAATTATTTGTTTGTATTAAGGTTTTATGGCCAAGTCAACCCAATGGGGTCATGTCTAGCACAGTCAGTTTACCTAACCACACTTTTACTGGGCAGGCTTAGTCCTCTAAGCAGTTAACCAGTATTATAAACAATCTTTTTTCAGAAACTGATAACTACCCATCTTGAATCAGCAGAAGGAAGAGAATGATGGTAGAAAATATTTCATGATCAATCTCCATGAAAGAATGCTGCCGATCCGGCGGGGGTCAAACCTGCAACCTCCTGATCACCAGTCGGATGAGCATCCAACTGAGCCACCGAGGTTGGCCTGGGTACTACTTTTGTCACAGCTATGTCTAATTAAAAAGTAAATGTGGACACCAATGAAAAGCCACAATCATGGATATGGGTTGGAAAACAAAACAGCAACAGAAATACTGCCTTGGAACTGCCAGTAACAAAGTTGTCATGGGGTTTAAACCAGCCTTTTCATAGGTACCAAACCCTGCTTTTATCTTCTGAAGCAGCACTAAATGCAAATACAATATTACAAAACAATCGAAAGCAAAAAAAAAAACAAAACAAACACCAACAGAAAGTCAAAAAACTGATTTCAGTACAGCTAAGTCATATAATATTGTAAAACCGCATTTTGTGATAAAAGCAGAGAACTATGACAAAAGGCAAATGTATCTGTACAAAAAATTTTTTTATTTGGAACCAAGCTGAAAGTTCAGTTACATTAGCCACCCTTTTTAGGTATGTAATAAATTTCACACAATGACTGATCAGCAAAATATACAGACTGAGGTCAAATGATATGCTGGCCCTGTTGCCACTCTTTTTTATGAATTAACCCTTGTCATGATGGATAAATTAAGATGCCATAACCACTTCTAATTTTCAGCCAATCAGATTACTTTTTCCAGATTGTGGATACAAATTCACATACTTAATGGCAAACAGTGTAGATCCAGATCAGTTGGCTTCTTCAGAAGCCAACTGATCTGGATCTACACTGTCTGCAAAGGCAGGATACATCCGGGTTCAGCAGGACAAGGATTAAAACTCCAGATGACAAAATAGTTTGCCTTGAATGAGTCTTAAGTTTTTCTATTTGTAATATTCTTTAGCAATCTTGAGAGAAAGTATTAAAACATTAATAAATGAAGTTGTAACCTGAACACTGGTCCCAGATCCCTGCTAAAATAATTAGGGTGGTGTTTGCTCTATAATGATTATCTGTTACTACTTGTGCATTTAGGTCAATCCTAAAGCAACCAAAAAATCTATATACAGTGTTGTCAAAGGAGGAGGATTTGGTGATAACTCTCGCATTCAATTTTTATGTCGCCATAAAAATAAGTGGTGGGTACTCATCAGAAGCACCTTGGTAAGGTATGCCTCATGATTACCCATAATGTTTTATAGTGAATTAAAAAAAAAAAAAAAAAAAAAATCCCCCCCCAAAAAACAACACTCTGAATTATCATAATTAACAAACTCTACTGTTAAATATGGCAATCAAAACATGTATTTAAACATATTAAAGCAATACAAAACATTTTACTCATTTTTATCAGACAAATACATCCACTTACATTCACTATACTTGTTAGTGGATCAGGGTGTATGCCAGTAATTTTATAAGTGTTGAGCCCAGTCAACCCAATGGGGTCATGTCGAGCATGGTCAGTTTACCTAACCACACTTTTACTGGGCAGGCTTAGTCCTCTAAGTGGTTTAACAGTATTGTGCACATTTTTTTGCCAGAAACTGACAACTGCCCTTCTTGAATCAGCAGAAGGGAGAGACTGACCATAGAAAATATTTCATGATAAAATCTTCATGAAAGAAATGTTGCAAACCCGGGGGGGGCTTGATGTACAGAAAAGCAAACAGGAAGTCACAAAAATTGTCTCCCTTGTGATACAATGTGTATCCAGTCCCTTCAAACAAATTCTGAGACTGACAGAATACATAAAATATCGCAGAACAGGCTTATCATCAGTTACCATTTGCAATATGTTGTCGTTTTCTCTTCATTTCCATTAGTCTGGCTACCATTCCTGGCTTGGTTTGATCCACTTTATCACTACTACCCTCATCATCAACATCTTCATCAACATTCTCTAGGTTCTCCTGAAATGAAAACTCAAAATTTAAAAAGAACAAGAAAAAGGCCAAATGTTTGTTGTGACTCCTGGTGCCATTCAACAAATGAAGTTAAACACACAGACTAAACATTGTTCAGCCAAGCATAAAAACTAGGTCAGACAATAATGGTCGAAAGCAATGGGAGGAGCATCATGACCCGTGTGAGTATGAAATTTCATTAGCCTAGAAGCCTTGGTGTTTGAGAAATGGAGCTAAATGCACAGACTTAACCCTTCTTTTGCTAAATACGTCATACCCTGTCTTAGCAAACAGTGTAGATCCAGATCAGTGCTTCTGAAGATGCCAACTGATCTGGATCTGCACTGTTTGTCATTAAATATATGAATTTCTATCAAAAACCCAGATCAAGTAATCTGATTGGCTGGAAATTAGAAGTGGGCGTGGCATCTTAATTTATTCAGCATGAGAAGCGTTAATATTGTTGACGCTAACAATGATGCCGACAACTCCACTGCTGGATAGGGTGCCTATGCTGCTCCTGCTTACTAAAGCAGTCACGACAAAAACATAAATAAAAAGACCGATTTGTAAATTGTTGTTATTTTTATGTTTTTTTTTTTTCTGCTTTTCATAATGTGTAGACTTGCTTAAAAAAAAAAAAAAAAACAGAAACAAAGACAAAAAACACACAAACGGTCAAATGTCTTTAGGAAAAATCCTGAAGCAGTAAAATTGATTTCAGGTCAGCGAATGATAGTATATTGTTGTTGTACCTGTCATCGGCATACACTAGTTTTCGGTATTCGGAAAGCATGGCCCTCGCCCATCGGGGCCCGCGAAATAGATGAGCTTCCTGAAACCTCCATGGCAGAGCTGCTAGTAACTAAGCAGGACCCGAATTCATGTGATCAGGTCAAGTAAAAGTCCCACAAATTTGGAGGCAATGTCTCTGAACTACTGAAATATTAATGAATTGGACCTTATATCGCAATTCATGCAGTGGATTCAGAAGTCAAGCGTGGTCTGACAAATTCAGTTAGATCTGGCCAACCCATCTATGAAGCATGTGATGACAATTTGGACGCATGGATATAGGTAGCACCTATTAAAGTCGTATTATTTTGAGGAAGTTACTTACGAGGGTGAGTCAATAAGTAACCAGCCTATCCTATTTCCGATGGACCGAGACGGTCACGATTTTCATGCTTTGTTTCAATATATGATTTATATATGGGTACAAAATTACATGCGTATCGACTCAATCTTTAATAAGATATTGAATGTCAAACATGGCTAGTGATGCAAAGGCATGCTTGTCATCTAAAGTTGAGTACCGTGCTGTAATTTGGTACTTGTATTTAAAAGGCAAAACAGGCAAGGAAATACATGGCAAGGTAGCCGATGTTTATGGGTCTTCTGCACCATTTTATGCTCAGGTTGAATTCTGGGTAGGGAAATTCAAACGCGGTAAAACGTCTTTAGAAGATGAAGCCAGGTCTGGAAGCCCACTGGATGCCACCGACGAAAAAATATGTAAGAAAGTTCGGGATCTGGTATACTCTGATAGGCGAATTCAGGTGGAAGAAATAGCGCAGGCATTAGGCATTTCACATGGTAGTGTTTCAACAATCTTACATGATCATTTAGGTATGCGCAAGCTAACAGCCCGTTGAGTCCCCAAGTCCCTCAGCGATGAGCAAATGGCAACCAGAGCATCAGTATGCAGCGCCTTGTTTTAGGTCAAAAGATGATTTTCTTTTGCGTCTGGTGACTGTAGATGAGACTTGGGTTCATTATTATGAGCCAGAGAATAAAGCTGAGTCGTCAGTGGGTAAGGCCTGGGTCCCCGAGGCCAAAGAAGTTCAAGACGCAACCATCTGCTGGCAAGGTGATGGCCACAGTATTTTGGGATGCAAAAGGCATTATTATGTTGGACCTTTTACCCAAGAGAAGTACAATAACTGGAGTGTACTATGCAAACTTGTTAGACCAGCTGAGAACCGCCATCCGTGTAAAACGCCGAGGTAAACTCTCTAAAGGTGTTTTGCTGCTACAGGACAACTCGAGAGTCCACACTTGCAAAGTTGCAATGGATGCTGTAGAGCGAAACGGGTATGAATTAATACCACATCCTGCCTATTCCCCTGACCTAGCTCCTAGCGACTTCTTCCTATTCCCAAACTTGAACAAGGATATCCGTGGACTTCATTTCCAGTCTGATGAAGAAGTTGTGACGGCAGTTGGGGAGTGGGTCAGTGGAAAGGACCCCGACTTTTTTCAGTTCTGGGCTGATGGCACTTGAACACCGTAAGTCTAAGTGCATCATACTAGAGGGTGATTACGTCGAAAAAGAAGAGGTGGATCTCAACCGGAAATAAGTTAGGCTGGTTACTTATTGACTCACCCTCGTATTTTGCAATAAGCATGCTTTGCTTTGCAAACTTTTATTACTCAAGCCACACTTAAAGAGTGCTAAATTTGCAATAGTAAAGAAGCTAATGAACAGATGCAATAATATGTTTTGCTGTCTAATGCCTTAACCATTAGAGTGTGGTATAAATCGTAAATCAGGCCTGCTAGAGGAGGTACCCCTACTCCTTTGACTTTGCCTCGATTTCGATGGCATTTTCACACATATTTTACAGATTGTATGTGGCCATTTTACCAGAGAAGTAAAAACACATGACTTCCAGTCACATGACAGTCACGGGGCAACCGGGAACGGTTTAGACACATAAAAAAGAAAAAAAAGTTACAAGAGACCAGCACTTACAGTGTGCTATTCAGAAATAAAAGGGTGACACACATAGGTTCTACTGTAGTTCCTACTTCTTCCTCACTGGAAATGATTTAGGTGTTATGGGTGTTTTTCCAGAAAATTGTGATAATCTGAAGGTGGGTGAAATTGCTGACAGCTTGAAATTTGGTAGATACTTGATCTTTATAAGCATTGGTAAAATCCTGACTTTCTAATGAAACATAGCATGTTTGTACAAAAGTTTCTGTCCTGTATGGGAGCACTTGCTCTGAATGCTTGCATCTAGTGTATAGTAAGTATGACAGGCTTTAGAGTTGACATACCCCTCCAAAATGACAATAATCATGCATAGCACTTAAAAGGTTAATAACTGATTAGACAAAATTCTTTGACCAAACTGCAGTACTACATTTAGTCTCAAAGAACACCATCCTTAACTCTTAAAATAGGAAAATACCTTGCCCCCACCACCAATGTGTACAAATTCCTAAATTTTACAGTACCAACAAAAAGACAGACAGACAGACATGAAGTATCCAGCCTTATTTTCACAAACCAAATTTTTTATTTTTCAGAATGTCATCTGTTGCTTTGTGATGGGTGGCAGGGGAGGAGGGCATGGGGTCACATGCCCACTGAATTTACAAATGATTCTTTCAACAAGCTCTAGTGGCCTGTCTAGAAAGTGTGATTGTTTTTTTCTTATTTGTTACTGGGGCCTTCAAAATACAAAGTGTTCCCTTAGAAATCACCAGGGAGGCAATCAGTGTCCCCTGAACAGCTGACTCTAGCTACAACCCTGGAAGAGCTATACTTACACAGAATTCCTGTTGATCATCAGAGGTACTTGTGCTTGAAACAGTATGATATTCACTTCCTTCTGACTGAAAACAGAAAATTACCGTATATACTCTAATATGGGGACAACTAGACAAAGTACCTAGTGGGGGCACGTATACCCCTGACTAGTGCTACCACCTCTTTTTAAAGAGCACAAAGGATGTAGCTTTGACTCTGGAGATGGCAGTTATAAGCTATATTAATACATTGAAAGAATTTAATCACACATTATGTGAAGCCCATGACCTTGACCTCAAAGGTAAGGCACTGGTGCAGGTATCATGCTAAATAAAACTTTAGACCTTTAACTATCACCATAATAAATACCAGTGAAATCAATCAGAGTCTTTATAATTTAAGCAGAAACTTTGACATTGTATGAAAAATCTAAGTCTGTGACCTTGACCTCAAAGCCATGCCCCAGCTTGAGGATAGTGCTGCGAAAAACTTAAGACCTATGTATATCATCATGCCAAATATTAATGAAATCAATCAAAGGGACTTGATAATATAGCTATGTAAACTTTAAAGCAAAAAGTTTGACTTTTATTTAAAATTCTAAGTCTGTGACCTTGATTTCAAGGTTTCGCCACAAATTTCTCTGAGTAAAACTTTAAACCTATATCTACCATCATGCCAAATATAAATGAAATTCATCAAAAGGTCGATGATATAGCAATATAAACTTAAATGCAAACATTTTGACTTTTTATTTGAAAATTCTAAGTCTGCGTCCTTGACCTCAAGGTCAAATCTGGGGATGGTAATTGTACTGAGTAAAATTCTAGACCTATATCTTCCATCATGCTAAATATACATGAAATTCATTAAAGGGTCTTGATAATATAGCTATATAAAGAGCAAAAATTTGACTTTTATATAAAAATTCTGTCCGTGACCTTGACCTCAAGGTCAGGCCCCCGGGTGCGGATGGCACTGAGTAAAACTTTAGACCTATATCTACCATCATGCCAAATATAAATGAAATCCATCAAAGGGTCTTTACAATATAAGATCTTACAAACTCTGACGCAAAAACTTTGACCCTGATATCCACAAACATGGCGGAAAGACAAACTAATGCACAAACGAATGAACAGAGCTGATCATTTATGAATGTGCAGGCTGACCTGAGTCATTACTAGGCACACATTTTAGATACATTTTTTTTCTGCTACAGGTCAAACACTGTTTACATTTTCATTGCTTATTTCTTAGCATAGCTACAGATAAGGCTTTGATTTTTTTTTTTCTGCCAAAATAAGTTGCTGTTTTTCTTGCTTCTCCATGAAAATATACATAGTGGTACTCAATAAATGGCTGGCCTCTCTGTTGCTCAATTGGATGTGCTCTGACTGGTAATCAGGAGGTTGTGGGTTCGGCACCCGCCAGGTATACAACATTCTTTCATGGAGAGTGTTCATGAAATATTTACTACAGTCATTCTCTTCCTTTCACTGATTAATGCAGGGCAGTTGTCAGTTTCTGGCAAAAACAATGTGCACAATACTGATTTAAAAACTTCGAGAGCTAAGCCTGAACAGTTAAAGTGTGGTTAGGTAAACTGACCACACTCAACATGACCCCATTGGGTTGAATGGGCCATAAAACCTCAACACAAACAAACACATTAAAAGAGTCTCACTGAGGCACTTCTAAGGCATACCCAGAACATGTATTTATCTATATTACATCCATTATTTCTTAGTGTTCTTAGGGGGACTTGATACACTTGGTAGACTTTAAAAGGGAGACAAATTTTGTGACTTCCTGTTTGTCTTCCTAAACACCAAGCCCTTTTAAAAAAGTGGTCTATTCTTTAATAATTTTTTCTTCTTATGAGTAGAACCCTTTTCTGAAGGGAGGCAAAGACATTTTGACAGAGTTACCTCCCTTAAGGGACTGCAAAAAGTGAACAGCTTATGACACAGCATAATCCTCCAACAGATTAATTTGTGATTTCACTTTTCACACGTCATTACACAAGTTTTGTCATAGTTCCAGATAAGGCATATTTTTCAACTGAAAAGTATTGATATTTTTCTTATTTCAGCATAAAAACATGTTGTGGGTACTCATTAGAAGTGCCTTTCTGAGGCACTTCTAATGAGTACCCACAACATACGTTTTCATGGAGAAGTAAGATAAATTTTCATCTGGATACCTCTCTTATCTGGAGCTATGTTTTTTGTACTTAGACTTATAGCATGGAAGAAATGTCAAGGCGCTTACCCTATTTATATCACCATTTGAGTTCACTGGCTGTTTTTCTAACAATGATGAGAAGCTGCGTTTGCCTTGGATACATTCATATAATCTAAACCCATAATTGAGAACATCTGAAAATTAAATAAAAACCTTAAACTATAATACCCCGCCATTATCGTGTCGCAGACAGATAACTCGATCAAACATTGATGAAATTTGCCCATAAGCAATCCCAAACCAGATCTCCTTCATTACAATGCATGTACCAAGTTTGGTTAAAATCCTTTGATATTTACTCAAGTTATTGTCCGGAAAACGAAAATATGGGCGTGTCTCGGGCAGGTAACTCTATCAAAATTGGATGAACTTTGCCCATTAGCAATCCCAGACCTGATCTCCACAATATCAATGCACATAACCAAGTTTGGTGCAAATCCATTGATGTTTACTCAAGTTATCATCCGGAAACAAAAATATGGGCGTGTTTCAGGCAGATAACTCCGTAAAAATTTGACGAAATTTGCCCATTGGCAATCCCAAACCAGATCTCAACAATATCAATGCACACACCAAGTTTGGTGAAAATCCATTGACATTTACTCAAGTTATCATCTGGAAAGGAAACACGAACGAATGGACCGACGGACGTACGACTGACGGACACACGGACATCCAATGTGAAACCATAATACCCCGCCACTTACTATCCTGTGGAGGGGTATAGAAATCAAAAGAATATAAGACATATCCATACATGGCTGCGTCTTTGTGTAAAGGTGAGGCACGGAGAAGGTAAGAAGTGTAGTTTTGGACAAAATAATGAAAAGTACTGTTTGTATTATCAATCAACTACAAGTTTTAATATTACTTTACTATCAGTACATTTATATCATTCTCTAATATTAGAGTGAACTAAAAGGCCCATATATTAATAATTACTTTGTCTGGGATAATTTTATCCTATTCTCAATAAGAAACATACATTAAGGGTACTTGTTAGAACTGCTTTGGTGAGGCAATTCTAACAAGTACTCACAATGTGTGTTTATTTGAAGAAATAACAAAACTTATCCTAGAAATTATAACCAAATAATCTTCCTTAGCATGTTGTCTGACGCAGAAATAAAGAAGCTAATTCTGCAAATGTATGAAACTCAAAACCTCCATCTTCCCTACCCTGCACTGGTGAAGATAGACATTTATTCAACAGCTCTGATTTAAGTTATTTATAAACTTATTCTACACATATATGATACAATGTCATTTATGCCAAAAGCAGTCATCTGCTACTAAACATGGATAACATTTATAGTTTTTTCATAAATGTATCAGTATCGTAAGTCACATCATCATAGATCCAGATGAGGTATACTTTTCTTCAGTGAAAGTACTGATATTCTCTTATTTCTCCATATAATGTGAATATTGTGGGTACTAATTAGAAATGCCTCAGTGAGACACTTCTAATACGTACCCATAATATATGTTTTCATGGAAATAAATAAAATATTTACAAGGTACTGCCTGTTATCTGGAGCAATGTACCATGTGAAAAAAATGAAGCCTTAGCATAGAGTCCAAACACAAATCGAGGGTTGAGCGCAAGACTAGCGTAAGTCAGATGGTTGTTTTTCCCCAAACCTAATCTCCTCACCATGAAGGCGTTATGAAGATTACAACATTTCTTTCTGTAAACAATGAAAATTTAGGTGCCATTGCTCGTATGAGCAATGGCACCTAAATTTGCATTGTTTACAAAGTGATCCAAGTTGCCCTTAAACAAGGGTTTCAAAAATCATCTGGTTACTATAGTCTTGCGCTCAACCCTCGAAATGTCAAGGGCCAAGTTGTTCAGAACTTAACGAAGTTGTTAGCTAGCGTGACGTTAAAATTTCTATCTTGAAATATGGCAAATACATTGATATTTTTTGCTCAAAAATTCGAGTAGCTACTCACATTTTTGCAGCAAAATTATCAATGTATTTGAAAATACATGTACCTTAGCTATACTAGTTAACTAGTTTGTCATTAATTAGCTTGTTAAGCTAATGATGCTTTGAACAACTGGGCCCAGATCAGTTTACAATGATCTAAGTTTGATCAAGGTTTCACTTGTCTCTTTTAGAAGTCCAGGTAATGTTGATTCTATTAGAATGTAACATTCTTATCAGGTTTTTGTGTAAAGTGCTTCTAATATGTACCCATAATATAAGTTTTGTGAAAAAAAAATATCTATCTTGATACAAATGTACTTCTCTTATCTCTGTTGCTATGCTAAAATCTGTTGTTTTTTTTGTGATAAGACTCATAGGTTTTTGAAAATTTTAGACTAAAGATACCTACTTTGGTACATAACTTCATTGGCTAAGAAAAACCAGTTTACAAGAGCAAAAAATAACCATCTCGATGGGAGAACTACCAGTGAAAGAAGAAACAGGCATATCTGACTATGGAACCTGTAGATAGATAAAACAGAAATTATCATACGGGCTGCAACATGCGAAAACATGTCTTCTGGCATATGCTGACAGCAAAGGCCCAGATCAGACTGCGCAAATGTGCAGTCTGATCAAGGCCTTCTCTGTTTGCAAACAGTACCATTGGATACTATAGAATGTTTCAATGAAGAGCAAATGCCTGGATGAGAATTTGCGCATGTACAGGATGATAAGATTCCGCACATTTGTGCATGCTCAATGGCACTTTTTTGCTTAGTGCGGCCCATATGATGTCAAGTCTGATATTGTCATAATGCCATTATAAAAAATTTATATAATAGTAGTGCAAAACATGGCACATAACATTATGGATTTACCTCCATAACAATACAACATTTACCAATGGTGAAAAGGTAACATTGCTAGCAGAAACTCCATATAAACACAATTCTTAGGATGTATGATATATAGAAACTTACATTTCATGTGGTCTTTATTAAACTTGTACAACAATGTACATTATTTGCTTCCCAAGGCCCATAAAAGATATAAATTATTAAAATTGTTTAACCCATTGTAGTCGGGAGATCCCTACAAGGGTAACTGGCAAACAGTGCAGACCCAGATCAGACGCCACAGAACGTGGCGTCTGATCAGGGTCTCCACTGTTTGCAAATAATTCAATCATTTTTCTCTAGGAATATCTAAATCACATGGCCTGACATACCTTAAATCAAAATTAGACTCTTCCAATATATAATTTGGGGGAATTCATTCAGTCTACAATTGCTTAATAAACATCACATGAAATCAAAAATCATATAGGATCCTCTATTCATATACAGTAAAATTCTGCTTTTAAGACCACCTTTGGGACTGCCTGAAAGTGGTCTTACCAGTGGGATGGTCTTAATATTGAATATAGAATAATAAGAAAGAAACCATTTTGGACTGGCAAAAGCTGCTCTTAATAGCAGAGTGGTCTTAATTTCCCGTGTGGTTTTAACAGCGAAATTATACTGTTCTAAATTGATCACTTAAACCAGACATGAATTTCACATTTGGTTGTATGTATGCTAGAAAGAAAGACGTGGCTGATGAGTCCAGTGGAGAAAATTCCAATATTTACAGAGATAATGAGATTTTAATTTTTTGCTCATTTGCATCTTATTGATATTCATGAGGAACCAATGACATCATTGGTTCTTACGAATAATTTTAAAAATGTTTCTAAAGCTTTAATCTGAAAATATTAAGGATATGCTGAGAGAAACACATCTCCCCTATATCTATATGCGGTGTTTATACAGTTTCATAATCAGTTTGATTTTGAAATGAAATTTAACTTAAAAAAAAATCAATTTAAGTAAAATTTTAAAATAAATTTTAATTCCATTTTCTGAAGTTTAGTATTTTATTGATTTTTTTTTTAATCCTTTTTGTTATAATTTTTTGGAATGTAATTTTCAACAAAGTTATTTATTCTTGATAAGCTTTTTTCCGAATAGGGCCACCAAGGCCAGCTCCTTTCTGTACAAATTGATTAATATGTTTTCATATGTAAACAAGAGGGCCCAGAAGGCCCTAATTCACTCACCCGAGTGTCATTGTCTCTAGTATATCCTAAAAGACTACGATTTCTCTTCATAGGACTATGTATGTTTAAAATTTGTTGAAAAGAATGTTTTCGGATGACAGGCTGGGGGGGGGGGGGGGGGGGTGCTGGACAGAAGCATGATCGCATGGTGCCTTATTGTTGAATAGGCATGTGAACTAGATGAAGCTATGTAACCAAATATCAAAGGCCAGGGCCTTCTGGTTTCAGACAAAAAGATTTTTAAAGGTTTTCACTATATAAGTATATAAAAAACAAGTTGGCCATCTTGGATTTTCAATAGGGACGATTTTAGCTATTTTTGATCTATACCCCAATTCTTCCTACCAAGTTTAAAGTCAATAAGCCTTTCGATTCTGGAGAAGAAGTGAAAAATAGATTTTCAAAATGGCTGTCATGGCACACATCTTGGATTTCCGATCAGAAAGATTTTAGCTATTTTTGACCTATAACTCAACCTGATGCATCCTACCAAGTTTCGAGTCAATTGGCTTTTTCAGTTTAGGAGAAGAAGCGAAAAATAGATTTCCGATCGGGATGATTTTAGCTAATTTTGATCTACAAATCATCACAATGCTTCCTACCACGTTTCGAGTCAATTGGCCTTTCAGTTCAGAAGAAGAAGCCAAAAATAGATGGCGGCCATCTTGGACTTCTGATAGGGACGATTTTAGCTATTTTTGATCTATATGTCACCCCGATGCTTCCTACCAAGTATCGAGTCAATTGGCCCAGGGGTGTAGGAGAAGTAGGCTTTTAAAGCAATTGTTGACACCGCACGATGCACAATGGACACTGACTGACCACAATAGCTCACCATGAGCACTTCGTGCTCTGGTGAGCTAATAAGACAAACAACATTTGCCGTTAGATGTTTCGAACCAAGCCATAATTATTTTTGTGTTTAAGACAGAAAGACTTATACTTACAGTAATGCTGGCCTAGAGATGTCCCACTTCAACAGAGAATAGAAGTAACGTAAGTAATCATTACACTTTGTAACAAAGTCTTGCATCTGCAGCAAGCTGGAAAAAATAAATGTACATAACCCATTTTGGACCGATAATATCAGTGTTTTGACTTTCTTTTAATCTGGTATGAAATGGTTTAACATTTTCTTTCTCTTTTTTTATTGTATTTTTTTTTGTTTCAATCTGCATTAAATGATACCAGCATTTTTTAAGTTAGTTTATGCTTAGCATCTTTGGTGAAATTTTCAGCATACGGAATTTTGAATTTTTTTTATTGTATTGGGGTTGAATGACGCGTCAACCCTTGTGGGTTATTTTGTGTCCTCTCTCAGAGAAAGGAAGAAAAGAGATAGAAGAGATAGTAGAGGAGACGGAAGAGAGGGTCAGGTAAGAAAGAGAACAGGAATGAAAGTGAAGAGACAGAAGAAATAAAAACATCCCTCCCCCCTACCCTTATCTTTTACAAGGATATCAGGCCTTGCCCAACTGTAAGCCAATATCAGTTGAACGCCTCAGTGACGTAAGATACACGACACCTTTGCCACACCCTACCACCCTCATGGAATTTTGAAATATTTTTTCCTATTTTTCCCAGAAAACAGGCTTTGACATTTCATGAAAACTGTCTCTTATGGAGACGTATAAAATTTCAAAGCCTATTTTCTGGCAATAATAAAAAAAGTATACATTTGTTGTCTGCTGAAACTGACCAGAGAGTGGTAAAAGTTATTTTCACAACAAAATTTTACAATTTTTGAAATTTCATGGAAAAGCCTTCATTAGACTGCTTTTCACAGAAACAAGAAGCACATCAAAATAAAATCCCTAAATGTATAAAATTGAACCTCATACAAATCCTATTCACTACAACAGTATTTTTGATATAATGTTCTCAAGCCATGATGGCCCCTGAATACAGATTTGTCAATGTTTTTTTTCTCTTATTTTTTTGCTCATGTTAGTCTCATTTCAATGCAGCTTGCTTATAAAGCTGTGTCATTCCATAGACCCTAACTAGCATTATAAAGGGACAGCCCTGTAGTTACTTTACACAACTAAGGAGTCTTCTTAAGGAGTATTTGATGATAATTCCAGGATAATTTTCTCCAGTTCTGCATAAAAACATACGTTGTGGGTACTCATTAGAAGTGCCTCGGTGAGGCACTTCTAATGAGTACCCACAACATATGTTTTTATGCAGAAATAAGAAAAATTATCCCACAATTATCACAAATACTCCTCCTTAATGAGTCCTCTGACAACCATGATAAGACATACCTGAACTTAAACTCTCGAACAGTTTGTAAAGCCAAATGTTCATCAACATCTTCCTCAGGCCAAGAATCAACCTTCGATGTGTCTGGGAGAAACTTGTCAAACAACCTTGTGTGTAGCTGAACCAAACATACAGTTGCTATGGCAATAACGAGCAGAGATACCAAAGTAAAAACAGCCGCTGCAAAATAAGTTTAAGGGTAATTAGTGCATCACTGCACCAAATCAAGCACACATTGCTAATCACAATGGCAGCAAATGGCATTTTTATTTTATTTTTTTTTTGTACTTCTATATGTTTTTTTTTCTATGGCAGCATAACAAAGAATAAATGTCCATTGCTTTTCACATTCTTTATGATTTTGATTGTAATAGTAAACACACTTAACAATACAAATCTGATATTTACATGTAACCTCTACCACTCTATAGGCAAATTCAGCAGATGATAATTGGTAATATTTGTCTTCTTTTTCCCACAAAATAGTCTAAGGAGACAATTTGCATAAAATGTCAAAGCCTATTTTCTGGTCATAAAAAAAAAAAAAAAAAAATGTTTTCAAAATGTAGTCTGCTGAAATTTTACCCAGCATGCTAAGCTTTAACAAATGTGGCCAAATCATTGTTTTTATATGCCAATGTGTAGAAACAATCTCAATAGTCAAAACTGAGAATTAGATAACTATCATCAAGCTTTCAACAGCTTATTCCATATTTTTCTTTTGCTTATGTTTTGTTAATTTGTTTCAAAAAATAGGAGAAGTCTAATCTGGGTGTGCGCCATCTGCAATTATCATTTTGTCAGAAAAGTTGTCATTTAATACAACTACTATACCTTGGTGTAGGCTGACACAGTCTTCAATTTCTTCTGTAGATAAGAACTAGCCTGATGAGTATTTTCTTACTTCTCCATGAAAACACTTCTCCATGAAAACACTACTAATGAGTATCCACAACATATGCTTTTAATGGAGAAGTAGAGAAAATTATTCAAGAACTATCATCCAGTCCTCCTTAACAAATCCTCTAATGAAAATATTATTTTCCCATATGGTGGGTCTTTCATGAATTCATAGTTCTTAATAAGATGCTTTTCCAATCCACAAGTATTGATATTTTTCTTATTTCTCCATGAATACATCTGTTGTGAGTACTCATTACATTACAAGTGCCTCGCCAAGGCGCTTCTAATGTGTACCCATAATGTATGTTTTAATGTAGAAATAAGAAAAATATTTACCTAATACCCACTCTTAGCTAGACCCATGATGATCTTACCTTGTGTCAGGATATAGCAGCCAATATTGCACAAAAGCCATAATATCACAGTAACAGTCGGGTATCTCCAACTGAAATGTAGAAAAATAACTGTTACTACCTTGTATATGCAAGTACCATAGTTATTCATAGCTCCAGCAGTGCTCTAGATAAGATTTAGGTACAATGTGTATTTTACCCCATGCTTTAAAGCTTAATGCTGAAATGCCCATTTGCAATGCTTAACTTAAAGCACCAAGCAAACAAGCAAAATTGTAGCAAAATTCTAATTTTCTCAGAGAAAATAAGGCTTGGTGTTTCATGTGAATTGTCTGCCTGAGAAAATAAGGCTTGCATTTCATGTGAATTGTCTGCCCAGCAGACAATTCACATGAAATACCAAGCCTTATTTTCTCTGAAAAGCAAATCATAATTTCATCTGCTGTATTTGTCATTGGTGCTTAAAGGCTTAAACTCTTTTTGGTCTAGTGTGCTGACACTGCTCACAAAAGAATCAATGTGAGGAATTTGATTGACAGTATTAAATATGTAAAATTCACTGAAAATCTTTATCGTAATTCCCTGCATATACTACGCACTTTTTTCACCCAGAAAACGGAGCAAAAAATCCCCTGCGTGTAATACAGTGGCATATAAAAATAACCATGTTTTTCTCGAAAACTCAGCAGGTCACGAAAACCCATTACATATACAATGTGACATATTGCAACCCTCGAAAAATTCTTCTAATGTATTGTTTGTGTTGAGGTTTTACGGCCCAGTCAACCCAATGGGGTCATGTCGAGTGCGGTCAGTTTACCTAACCACACGTTTACTGGGCAGGCTTAGTCCTCTATGCGGTTAACCAGTATTGTGCACATTCTTTCTCCAGAAACTGACAACTGCCCTTCTTGAATCAGCGGAAGGGAGAGAATGACCGTAGAAAATATTTCATGATCAATCTACACGAAAGAATGTTGCCGACCTCGGCGGGGGTTGAACCCGCGACCTCCTGGTCTCCAGTCGGACAGCGCATCCAACTGAGCCACCGAGGCCGGCTACTTCTAATGTATTATTTCATCAAATAATTTATATCACTAAAAATGCAGTCACTATTTCAATCTCAGACATCAACCTTTTCATGCAGATTACCTTTTATTGGCACAAAAATTGTTTGTTTATTTTCCACATTTTGACAGGAAGGTTTATCTAAATATACGTAATGAACCAAGTTGTCTGAATCTGAATAGACTGATCACAAAACAATGGTTTGTTGGGAATACAGAAATTTGATGTTTTATGAAAACTGCTAAAAATAATAATAATAATAATAATAATAATGATTATAATAATAATAGTAGCAAAAATAACAACAAGTAATAAAGATATGTAACGATAGTTTATGAGTTAAAATTTAAAATTTTATTTGTTTCTCAAAAAACAGAGTTGATATTACAGGCATTACCTGTACTTTTCTCAAAACAAGGATCAATTAAACTCAGTGTGTTTGTAAACAAAGTTCCGAGTTGCACAGGTCATCGGTTTCTTTGAAGTCAGGCATTAATCACCTTTTAATTGACAGTGAATGGAAAATGGGCTTCTTTAATTGAGTGAGATGTTTAACTCACGCTGAGAAGGTGTTAACTGCTATTTGGAAATATACATATAACCAGTCAGGCTGTTTTAATAGCAGCCAATCAAAAATCGTGTACTTTCATTTTCAATCAAAATGGCATCCGATTTAGCATTCTGTGACACTGGGAAAAAGCATGTGCGTGCTTTAGATAGGAATATCTTTTTTTTCCACAGATCTTGGACTCAGAATTTAGGCGCGTGTTATAGATGAGTGCGTGGTATACACAGCGAATTACGGTACTCCATAAATTTGATTTCAATGCTGAAATCCAAAATTTCAATGAGTATTTTTACCCCCTCAACTTCAATTTCAATGCTGATGTTAAAAAAAACAACATGCTGGAACAACCTTAGCTCTGGCCAGAAAAGGCGCTTTTTCAAACAAAAAGGAGAGATGCTTTTCTTAAAGGCTCCATATTCCTTAAAAGGTTCCATATTCCTTAAAAATAGACATTTATTATCCAAGAAAGATTTAAAAAAAATTAATACGATCATAAAATGTGGCACCTGACAGCCTGTAAAAATTCCAATTAGTCTCACGTTTCAGAACTGGATCAAAAATGAAATAAATTTTTATCTTATCTCTGAATTAACCTTGCCAACATTAATTCAAAGATACGATAAAATATTTCATTTCTGATCCAGTTCAAAAATGCGAGACTAACTGAATTTTTCCAAGCTGTCAGAAGCCATATTTTATGATTGTGTTAATACCAATTAATATTCATTGTATTGAATCTTTCTTGGATAAAAATGTCTATTTTTGAGGGATATGGAGCCTTTAAATTCTCCACAAAAACATATTATGTGGGTACTCACTAGAAGTGCCTAATCAAGGTGCTTCTAATGAGTACCCACAACATCTGTTTTCATGGAAAAATAAAAAAATATTTTGCAGATACCCCTCTTATCTGGAGCCGTGTATCCTACTTATTTTGACACTAACTGCTTACTTTATTTATCTTAAAATTTAGACTTGCCCATATGACTACCTGGCAGCATGTCTAAGAGGTACTGGCTATCTGGCAAAACAGTGCAGATGAAATCTGGTCTTAGTCAAAACTGTTTGCTGAAGCATGACTTTCCATTATGTAAACACGTCTATTCAAATATATAGAAAATTTCACTCTAAAAACTGAAATTTTTCAGATAAAAAAACTCTGATATTTTTCATATTTCTGCCCAAAACATAGATTGTGGGTACACATTAGAACTGCCTCACAGAGGCAGTTCTAACTAGTACCCACAATCTATGCATTGAGCAGAAATAAGAAAAATAATGTATACCTCTGTAAACCCCTGTTTTACTATATAAAAGTGGTGTTTAAGGGGTCAATATTATATAGGCATGTTTTCGTGATGCAAAGCAAAATATTTATCCTTAGCAATGGGACAGACAAGTCTGAGCAAACAGTGTAGACCCAGATCAGTCACCCCAGGGTCCAAACAATTTGCACTTCATCCAGTAATGTTTCAACATATCAACATGTAGTAAATTTGATATTCCTATTTTAAATCATTACCACTCTCTGGGCTAATTCAGCAGATAACAAATTGATCATATTTTTCTTATTTTTCCCAAAAAACAGGATTTCACATTTCATGCAAATTGGAGACAATCTGCACAAAAATCGACCCCCATGGAGATAATTTGCATGAAATTTCAAAACCTGTTTTCTGGGAAAAATAAGAAAAAATTTCATTATGTCATCTGCTGAAAGATTTACCCAGAGTGATAGGGTGAGTATAGTAAGGGGTTATAGCATCCTAATACTCCAGGGCCCAGTTGTTCAAAACTAACGACGTTGTTAGTTAACGTATTGTTAAAACTTTGATAATTAAATATGGCATATATGCTAATATTTTTGCTGAAAAATGTGAGTAGCTTTTGCATTTGCAAAATGCAAAAGCTACTCACATTTTTTCAGCAAAATTACCTGTGAATTAGATATTGTACATACTAGAACAGTTAACATTTTGACTACTTACGAGCATGTTAAGCTAACGGTGCTTTGAACAACTGGGCCCAGGTAAATAAATATGGCTAATGAATGATACCATTTTCTTGTAATTCCCAGATGGAGAAGAAATGGGACACTGAGTTTATCACTTCCAGCAATCTATCTGAAGGTTACGGTAAATGTCCTAAAAATTCGAACACTAAAGTTTCTGACAAAATGACATATGCAAACAGTGCAGACTCAGATCAGACTGCTCCTGAAGGAGCAGTCCGATCTGGGTCTACACTGTTTGCCATTCCACTCAGTATTTTAAGAAACAGCTGCATTAAAAGCAAAATTTAGGCCAAAATAGTATGGAATAAAGTTTTCGAAATTTTAGGATATTTACCATACTTTATCTCCTCCATCAATGTTAGATGGATTTCAACCTAATTTGCTGTTCACTTTATACTACACTGATTTTTGTCCATTAGTCTAGGACCTAAACAGAGTTTAACTCTTAAAGCGCCAATCACAACTATTGTCGTCTGCTTTGTCATCTGCTTGTGATTTTAAAAGTCATTTTTGCAAACAGTGTGGACCCAGATCAGACTGCTCCTTTAGGAGCTGTCTGATCAGGGTCCACACTGTTTGCCTGTATGCAAAAATAGGTTTGAAAAGTCTGCAAGAATATTCAGCAGACGACATAAACAGACAACATTTTCAGATGCAGTTTTTCTTGGCGCTTTAAGGGTTAAAAGACTATTTTCGTACTGATTTTGGTACTGTAGTTCTCAATCTTATTTCCTACCAAATCCTAACCAGATTTGTTGTATATTTTACCTATGTTTAGGTTTGATATGACAGACCAGTATGAACTGTGAAGAAAACACAGAACCTAAAACAAGATACCAACCTCTGCAAACCTCTGGCAATCAACTGACAACTTCCACACATATAGTTACTCTTGCATCTACCAAGACTCAAACCAGTTATGTACTATATAAGTTCTGTCTTCTTACCTTCTTAAGTCATCCCAAACATAAAGAAGAAATGCAAATGGCTCAATCATTCGATTAAATTTCTCAACTTCCTGGACAAACTGAGCAATATCTACAGGACCATTGTGTGGTGGTGAATATGTGCCATCTTCCTTGGTTTTCTGTCTTGTTTCGTGCTGCCCTGATATACCTTCCTCCATTTCTGAAGATAAATGGATAACATAGGCTCCAGAAAGGACACTTTTTACAACAACAAAAAAATTGATATTTTTCTTATTTCTTCATGAAAACGCAGAGCTCCAAATAAGAGGGCATAAAGGGTATTTCAGCATTGAAGTTTTGAAGATCAGCACTGAAATAAAAGCAATTTTCCTATACTGACTGCATCAAGATTTTTTTCTTCAGAAAAAAATAAGGATAAGCATTTCATGTGAATTGTCTGCCTAGCAGACAATTTACATGAAATGCTTATCTTTATTTTCTCTGCAAAAAAAAAAAAAACAAAAAAAAACTAGAATTTTGTATACTATAATTTTGCCTTGTGCTTTATGAGTTGAGCATTACAAATAAGCATTTCAGCTTTAAGCTTTAAAGCAGGGGTAACATATTCACTGCACCAAAGCCTTATCCAGATCACTGAAAACATATTGTTACCGTAATCAGCAAGACATTCGAAATGAGTAACCATAACATATGTTTTCGTGGAGAAATAAAAAGGTGGACATAACTCTTCTGGAGCAATGGGTTACATCAATGCTCAAAATAATAAGAGTATCAAGAAAATTATTTTTCTACTGAAAAAATATGTCTTGGTATTCATCAGAAGTGCCTCAGCAAGGCATGTGTAACAACTAGTTTTGACCACCATATGATGTGCAATGCACGAAAATACTTTATACCACAAGCTCAGCAAACTCATTACTAAAAATAGCTCAATGGCATTTTCAGTGTTAGAGATCTACCTGTGATGACTCATTCTGCAGGCTGTGTAGTTTGTACTATAAAGTAAAAAGGGCCCTTATGCAGTATGCAGACACACAAGCCTTGATCAGCCTGTGCATTTGTGCAGGCTGATCTGGGCCTTCATTGTTCGCTTACAGAATCAATGGATACTGTAGTTTGTTTGTGTTGAGATTTTACGGCCCAGTCAACCCAATGGAATCATGTTGAGCGTGGTCAGTTTACCTATCACTTCTACTGAGCAGGCTTAGTCCTCTAAGGGGTTAACCAATATTTTCCACATTCTTTCGCCAGAAAAATGGATACTGTAGTATATGTCGACAAATAAAGAATGCTCAGATCAAACTACATGGATGTACATGCTGATCTAGACCTACATTGTTGGCAAACAGCATCAGGGCCCTTTTTGTGCATTGTGCATCTTATGTATTTGGGGAGAAATAAGAAAAGCATGTAAACTTTTCTTAGAAATATTTCATGATCAAATCACCACAAAAGAACATTGCCGGCTCAACAGGGGTTGAACCCGCAACTTTTTGATCACCAGTCAAACATGCATCCAACTGAGCCACCAAGGCCATTTTGTTCTAAGCAATTTTAAAGGCTGAAATATATGGGTATTGTAGCCGGCAGTTTAAAACCTTTGGTGTCTGTATCAAAAAATAACTTGGTATGGAATTTAGCTTTAATTAATTTAGCGAAACAAGTACTTCAAATAAAATATGGCTTTGATGAAGCTACATACCAAATATCAAGGGCCTTGGCCTTCTATTCCTTACACGAAGATTTTTAAAGTTTTTTCCCTATATCAGTCTGTAAACTAATGATTCTCTAGGCAGGCCATTTTTACCAAAGGGCTATAATGTGAACGATCTTGGTAGCAGTTCACCAGATGAAGCTGAAAACCAAATATCAAAGGCCTGGGCCTTCTAGAGTCAGACAAGAAGAGTTTTAATGTTTTTCCCTATATAAGTCTATGTAAAACAAGTGAACCCTTGACGGGGCCAGGGCTATAATTTGAAAAAATCTTCATAAAGGTCCACTAGATGAAGTCACATTCCAAATATCAAAGGTCTAGCTCTCTACTTTCAGACAAGAGGTCTTTTAAACTTTTTCCCTATATCTGTCTATGTAAAACAAGTAACCCCTGCAGTGATTTATTTACAATTTTATACCTATGCATCCCAGGACTCGCTTGGGCTATATAAAGTGAGTCCTACTACAAAATCATTGCGTCCATTACAGAATTTTCCACTATAGCTTTGTGAGTTCTGGGACTTGCTGAGATTTAAAATGTGAGTCCCAAAGCAAAAATGTGAGTATGGGACTCAGGATGCGCAGGTAAAAAAATCACTGCCCCTGGGGCAGGGCCAATGCGAAACAAGTGAACACTGGAGTGGGGCCATAATTAGAACATTCTTGATAGAGGTCCATTAAAGATGAAGTTACACACCAAATATTAAAGCCCCTAGGCCTTTTGGTTTCAGACAAGAAGATTTATAAAGTTTTTACCTATTCAGTCTATGTAAAACAATTGAACTCCTGTGGCAGGGCCATTTTTGACCCCAGGGCTATAGTTTGAACAATCTTGGTAGAGGCCCATTAGATGAAGTAACATATCAAATATCAAAGGCCTGGTCCTTCTACTGTCAGACAAGAAGACTTTTAAATTTTTCCGCTATCTGAGTATATGTAAAACACAGACCCCTGGGGCAGGGCCATTTTTGACCCCAAGACTATGATTTGAACAATCTTGGTAATCTTGGGAGAGGTCCACAAGAAGAAGCCACATACCAAGTATCAAAGGCTTGGGCCTTCTAGTTTCAGATTTTAAAAGTTTTGCCTACACGTAAAAAAAATTGACCTTTCCGTTAAAAAGGCTGTAAAAAAGGACATGGTCAACCCAAGGTCATCATATTTCCAAACTTTATTTGACCCATGTCCCCAATGCTTCAAACTAAGCCCCAAGGCCATTGGCCCTTTGGTTCTAGAAAAGAAGAATTTTTAATGTTTTTTATATTTGGGCATGATGGCCATCTTGATCATGTGACCCAGATGTGGCACACAAACTTTTGTTCCCCTAGCCCATGGAGGCTACATATGAAATTTTGATTTGTTTGGCCCAGAGGATTTCTGAGGAGAAGACATTAGAAGAGTGTGGATGATGGATGGATGACAGAGCCTGCCTATATATTATAGACTCACATATGAGCCTAAAGGCTCAGGTGAGCTAAAAATATTAGTACTTTTTGGTTGAAAAAAAAAAAAAAAAAAAAAAGCACCTTATCTGAAGCAAAGAAAGACACAAACATGGCTAGGGCATCTGTTACAGAACCACTGAATACAGTGACAACATTCAATAAAGACCCAAGCAAATCCTTGCATTCTTCAGTATTTTGTGTATGTCCCCAGGACACCAATTTGTACGAAGTTGCTACAGATGAAGTGAGTTGTTTTCAATATATATATATATATATATATATATATATATAGAGAGAGAGAGAGAGAGAGAGCAATACCATATTTACCATATGTATTCAGACAGACAGGCCTGAGCAAACAGTATAGACCCAGATGAGATGCCGCAGAACGCTGCATATCATCTGGGTCTACACTGTTTGCCACTCATCCAGCAATTTTTAGACACAACATCGGGTAGTGACTTGTACTGGTTCAAATTTTAGAACATATATGGTAAGGAGTTGAGGTGTCCGAATACTTTGGGTAAATACGGTAAGCAATTCCATGTGAAGTCTGTGAACAGCAGTACCAACACATTTTTTGTTCAGGCAAATATCTTGGCCCAGTTGCTCAAAGCGTCGTTAGCTTAACAAGCTCGTTAAGGGTCATTTCGTTAACTGTTTTAGCAGATTCGATATACAATATTCTGATATTTTTTATACTTCATGGAGAAATAAGAAAAGATTAAAACTCATGATTGAAAAATAAATACATCTAGAGATGTATTCAGTGTTTGCCTACAGTCATTGAATACCATTGAATACCTTGACTTTAATACTTACCATGCTATGGGCAGATTCAGTAGACGACAAACTGAAGTGATTCTTCTACATTTTCTTAGAAAATAAGAGCTGACACTTAATGCAAATTGTCTCCTTAGGAGACAATCTGCATTAAGTGTCAGATCCTATTTGCTTGGAAAGAGTAAGAAAAAATATTTCAAAATCTCATCTGTTGAATTTGTTACCCAGCATGCAAAAGTGTTAAAAAAGTTTTCCTTTGAGCTGTTGAGACTTGCAAAACTGTAACCCATTAAAGACTGAACAATTTACCCAACATTATACATTAGAAGATTCTAATTTCGATTTTAAGAAAGTCTAGTGATTCAGATATTCTTTAGATCACAATGATTAAACTGTTTGCAAACAGTGGAGACCCTGATCAGAAGCAGCCTTCTGCGGCATCTAATGTGGGTTTTCACTGTTTGTCATCTATCTATCTGTCTGTCTGTCTATCTATTTCACTGTTTGTCATCTATCTATCTATCTATCTATCTATCTATCTATCTATCTATCTATATCTATATATCTATCTATCTATCTATCTATCTAATCTATCCTCTGTTCATCCACTATCTCTTTTGGGTGCATATGTGTCATATGCATTAATTAAACGCAGTACCAGTCTAGGGGAACACCTGTTATTTTAGTACGGAATTCCTACTGTAGTATATTTCTATTTATAAACAGAGTTTGATTGGTTAGGAACAAATTCCTGCCCGAATGTAAGAGTTGTTTGTTCACCGCTGTCTGTCTATACTTTAAGGAGTCAACAGGCTGTCGAAGAATGGAGAACTTTATTTCAAATATTGCGGTTTCCTTCTGTCTTTTTTCAAGCCGGGTTGTTGAACACTGCATACAGTCATAAGTTTTAATTCATTATTGGCTTAATGCATAACTTTTTGTATGCTTTCATTATTTCAGTTGCATTTTTCACTAATTCTGAAGTTCAAGTATTATATAAATGAGGTCACAGACTGGAAGTAGAGAAAAAGTTGCTTTACTTGTGTGTGCTGTTAACTAGACAGAGAGGCTTGCATTCCCTCTATTGGAATATCAATTTTAGCTGACGTGTCGCAGAGGTGATGGAGACCAGCTTATTGATCTGCTGTTGGTCTGTGATACGCTGGCAGAGTTCTAGAGCAGAATGGAGCACTTGTCTGATGCTTGTTCATGTTAGTTTGCTTTAGTTGTGTGGCTTATCGTTTTGTTGTACTTGCACTTTATGCTTTCAGCATTTGTTTTATTTAGTGCAGGATTATCTTGTTTGTATAGCTGGACTTGAGTGTCTGGCTTGCAAGTGGGGTACCTCCTGCATCTGTCCCTCCAGATTGGTTTATGTTCAGCTTATTTGTTCTCTCTCCTTTTTTCTCTTTGGTAGTCCTTCGGTTTGGCGGTTTTAAGTTTTATACAATGGATTAAGATGGGCATGTTGATATCATATGCTAGCAAGTTGTTCAGGTTGATGATATTGTTGTTTTTCAGATATTTGACACTTGTAAATTGCATTCCGGTTCACATTGTCACTTGTATATAGTGTACATAGTCCCGAGCTGAAGGTCCGGCAAACATTAAAATAATTTTATCCAATTACAGTTTATTTTTCCCGATGGTAGCTTGAGTGACCAGTACAAAAGTGTGCATATGGCTTTCTTGAGTTGGGTCGTTAGACTTATCAGGTTGATTGGTCACATAGTCCAGTGACTAGTCAGGTTGACCAGTCTTAAAGTCATACAGTCGAAGTGACTGGTTGCGCATGGGCAGCTAAGGAACCAAAAGTATTGGAAGATGCGATCCCATGTAAATTGCAGCATTGCCTGTGAGCAGGATTGAAATAGTACAGTATTTAATTTTAAGAGGTACGAGTTGACCAAACAAGGTACGAGTTGACTTGGAAGGTACGAGTAGACCAGAAAATGGGTACGAGTTGACCAAAAATAGGTACGAGTTGACTAAGGTACGAGTTAACCAGTTACCTCATACCCAACAGTCACCTTTCTTGAGCAATGGTGACACATAATTAGCATGTCCAGTTCTGAAGGAATCTCTCAAAGAGGACAATATGGGGGCAAGTTCCTATGAGCTCCTTCAACACACAGGTTTACTCCTATCAGGACCTGCTGCCTTCCTGCCCGGGTTTCAGATTTTTTTACTGGTTCAGAATCCAAGCCTGAGAGAGAGTCTTGTGTGGAATCGCCCTAGGTCCAGGTAGATATTCCGGTCGAATGACCATATATATAAAACTTTTGCATTAAACCCTGCGAAGATATTGTTTATTATGCACGAAGCTATACCTTTTAATTTATTTCACAAGCACGACAATCATTCATTTGATGCCGGAAGTATTTACCAATAAAAAATCAGATGCTATTGGCTTGACAACCGTGCAATTGCCACGAGATTGAAAAAGAGGGGTGCCTAAACACCAGAAAGGACCAGCAAAAAAAAAGATGAGAAAAATCCACAGTCCAGGGAGTGCCACAATCACAAAACAAAAAGGTAAGAGAAAAGTCCAGGGAGTGCCACAATCACAAACCGCAGCCCTTCCCAGACACCAACAGGAAGAGGAAACAGACAAAACCAAACAAGCGCAAATCGAACAAACATACGAAAAGCACAAAGATTAGCTCTCTCTTCCGGTCTTGCTAATAACCGACAACAAGCCGTTTTTCGATTATTTCTTATAAATTAATGTTTAAAAAGGTTAGATACATACTAATTCTATCCGTTTTGAAATGAATTTTGCTATTAAAATCAATACTTTAGATAAATAACTGCGCTCTCTCAAAGGGATGCAACTCAATTTACCACCACCAACAAAGCCAGAAAGTCAATAACTTGCAAAGTAGACATATTTTCATGTAGACCTAGGCCTATTAGTGAAAAATGCTCTTAGTATGAAACAAGACGAAATATTTAGACGTAAACGTCTAAGTACCGGCGCAAATTTTGTTTATGTTTACTTAGAGATATGAGACAAGGGTATATTAAAGTTTAATAAATTTTCAATTTAACAGTTAAAAATGTGATTCTTTAATGTATGCTTTATTAAGGTTTATTAATATTTTTGAATGAAATGAGAATAAATTAGACATTAATCTGACAAGTATATAAAGCCAAACCATTTCACGTGGAAACACTAATAAGCGCGAGCGTGCAAAAGAAAAGACCTGTATGGGCTGTACTGTATTTTTATCAGATATATCATCACGAAAACATGCCTATATAATGTTGACCCCCTTAAACCCCACTTTTATATAGTAAAAGTGGGGTTTACAGGGGTATACATTATTTTTCTTATTTCTGCTCAAGGCAGTTCTAACGAGTACCCACAATCTATGTTTTTGGTTTAAACATATTTTATTACATAATACAAGTACAACAAAGTAACAAATTTGACATACAAACGATATAGGATTAGAACGAAAGCATATAAATACTTATAGAGTTCTTCTCCTCTACGGTGTATATTTCGTTGTTGACTTGAAGGCAGATCGTTTCACAGATCAAGGCAAAATGTTGTGGTTTATATCATGTAAGAAGGTAAAATAAATTAGTTGACAAAACACACACAAAAAATATAGAATAAAAAAAAGAAATAAGAATAAAGTAAAATTATAAAAAAAATAAAAATAAATAGATAAATAATAAACAAATAATTCAATAAGTGTTTGTATTAAGAAAACAGTAGTAGGAATCAAACAGTGTGTAACAAGGTATATGAAAATAGCATTCTTGGAGAGGAACAACTGAGCTTGCATCCACAGGCAGACAATGCAGATATTGTTCAGGACAAGTTGTACCTGCAACATGCATTTACTACAGTTTTAAAACCGTTTAGTGTCCAATATAAATTTATGAACTTTATCAAAAATGGCTTTGTTTATGTCAACAGAGAGGTTTGAGCTGCCGTATAGCAACAGATTTAAAGTAGGTGTCTGAATTGTAGAAATAGCATTCATTAAAGCTGTGCGTTGAGTTTGGTAATGTGAGCAATGGAAGAAATAATGCTGCGAATCCTCGATACTACCACAACTACACAGTGGAGTTTCAGAGACATTTTTCAGGAACAGATCCAGATTCAAAGCACTGCAGTGAGTACGCAAACGAGTGTGTAAGATCTGGAGGCGGCGACTGCCAGTATAATAGTGTTTCGGTGTTTGTTCCTTGTCTTTAGTTAAGTTATATTTAAAAGAGTTAACAGTATTACTTTGCTGGAGTTCTAATGGCAGATTATTCCATTCTTTGATGGCCGTTGGCAGAAAAGATTGTTGATACTGAGTGGTTCTAGCATTGATTCCTCGTAGATTATTTGAATGCCTTAAATTATAATTAGAAACATTACTAATAGATTCAGGTACCAAAGAGGATAGATACTGTGGAGTTAAACTGTATCTCATTTTATAGAAAAGAGTTAGCCTGTGGTTTTTGCGTCTCTGTTCGAGAGTTTCCCATCGAATTTCAGAATAGAGTGTGTCTAACGAAACTAACTTTGTTGCTCCCGTAACTATTCTGGCAGCTTCATTTTGTATTTTGTCCAGTTCTCGTTTTTCGTACTGGGTACAGTTATCCCATATGACATCACCATACTCAAGCAACGGTCTTATAAATACAATATAAATGGTTTCAAGAGATTTTCGGTCGAGTTCAAATTTAAGTTTTCTCATGATATTTATTCTTGTCCACGCTTTTTCAGATATGTAGTTTATATGTTTGTGCCATGAGCAGTCTTGTGAGAATACTATTCCTAAGTGTTTATGAGAGTCCACTTCAGTTATTTGTACATTTTGCATAAATAATGGGGGGTGAAGGTTTCTATTTAATTTACGCGAAATTAACATAGATTCAGTTTTTGGAGGGTTAAAAGTGACTAACCACTTAGCAGCACATTGTGTTATTCTTCCTAAGTCAGCGTTAATACAAGCAGCTGCAGTGACGGGGTCATCGACAACAATATAAACACTTGTATCATCTGCAAAAAGTCGAATATTGGAACCTATATCAAGAACAATGTCATTAATATACACAAGAAATAAAAGGGGTCCTAAGATCGAACCTTGAGGGACTCCAGCATGTATAAAAATCCAATCTGAGACAGCACCAGGCAGAACAACTCTTTGCTTTCGATTAGTTAAATAACTCTTAAACCATTCTAGGACTTGTCCTGTGACACCAGCTGCTTCAAGTTTCAAAAGTAGTCCTGCATGCCAAACCCTGTCAAAAGCTTTGCTGATGTCACAGAAGACAACCCGCACTTCTTTGCCAGAATCTAAGGCCTGACAAAAAGTATTATATAAATATGTAAGTTGGTTGACAGTTGAATCGCCAGGTATAAAACCGGACTGGAGCGAAGAGAGCAAGTTATAAGTTTGTAAATGATTATACAGATGTTTGAAGACAAGACGTTCAAAAAGCTTGTCTTCAGAGTTTAGAAGAGATATTGGTCGATAATTATTTACAGCAGACAAGTCACTTTTCTTCGGAACAGGGCAAACATGAGCCTCTTTGTAAGAAACGGGCACAACACCTTTGTGCAATGAGTCATTGAAGAGTGAACAAAAAGGAGAAGCTAGTTGATGCGAAAGTTCCTTTAGAATACGATTACTCAGCCCATTTGGTCCAGAAGCTTTACCTACAGGCAATACCTCGAGTACTAATTCAACCTCATGAGGAGTCAAAACGATACGATCCAATAAAGAATCAACAGTAGCTGGAGTTAAATCAGGAAGAACAGCATTTTGTTCATCCAGGAGTGTTTGACTTTGGAAGAAATTGTTTAAAACATTTGCTTTGTCATGCTCGTCTGTGATTATGTTATTATTGACCTCAAGTGGCGGAACAGATATTCTTGATTTTGGGGCGATTATTTGTTTTAATGTAGACCACCAGTCTTTTGAAGAAAGGGATTCAGACCGCAATTTGTCTGCTATTTTGTCATTGTAAAACTGTTTACATTTGCGTGTCATTTTAACTGTTTGATTTCGTAATTTCTTAAACTTACTCCAGTCTGTTTCATTTCCTGTTCGTTTTGCTCTATGATATGACCGTTTGCGTTTGCGAATATATCTTTTTAATTCTGACGTTATCCATGGAGGATCTGAAGGATGGATTGTAATATTTCTATTTGGAATGTTATCTTTGGCTAGGTCGATTATTTTTGAAGTTATATTTGCAGAGTATGTGTCAATGTTATCGTCGTAAAGAGCAGGCCAGTCTACTAAGGATGCTTGCTCACGTAATGATTGATAATTTCCTTTTTCATAGTCCCAAATATGACGTTTAAATGTTTTACGTTTTAGTTTAGCAAACTTGAGAATTCCGTATACTGGGCAATGGTAACGTATATCCTGATTCAGAAATGGGTCACCTATACCACTTAAAAGCAAACTATTTTTGTTACTGACTATTAATAAATCAATTAAAGACGAAGAATTCTCAGTATAATGGGTGGCTTCTTCGATTGTTTGAGACAAAGAGAACTGGGTGCACAGAGCATTGATCTTTCTAGATGATTGCAAATTCAACAAATTGTAGTTAAAATCTCCCATGACGATTATTTCACGAATATTAGTATCTACCGCGAGGGCAATAGAGTCTTCAATATTAGAAAAGTAATTGTTATTCGAATTAGGCGGTCGATAAAACAGGCCAAATAGTATGCTTTTATGGTTATTGGCTATCTCAATCCATATATTCTCTATACCTCTAATTTCTAAGTCATTCCTCTGTTTATAATGGATACCCTCCTTAACATAAATAATTACCCCTCCATGAGCATCTCCTTGTCTGTCTTTACGCACTGGCGCCTGGTATTGCTGAAGCAATATATCTTCATTATCAATGGAAGGGTTTAGCCAAGTCTCAGAGAATGCAAGTATGTCAAATTCATGGAGCTCTGCATGAAGTATTTCGAGCTTCGGGAGGATACTTTGGACATTGTAGTGAACAAATGATAAATTATGATTGAGTGGAAGGGAGTCAAAAACTGTAGTAGACAAGCTTGAAGATGAAGTAGACAGACTCGTTACAGATGAAGACGAATGGGATGTGGGTCCTGGATTTGGATGAATGATCTATGTTTTTGAGCAGAAATAAGAAAAAATATCAGAATTTTTATCTGAAAATTTTCAATTTTTTGGTTGTAAAATTTTCAGTATACTTGAATAGGCTTGTTTTCGTAATGTAATGCCGAGAAATTTCTCGTTAAAAAAAAAAAAAAAAAAAAAAAAAAAAAAAAAACACGTGGGCGTGCAAACCACACGAGCGTGCAAAATAAAGAACACACGGGGACTGTACTGTATTTTTTGTTTGGCTTTCTTTTTTTTTTTTATCTGGAAATGATTCATGTTGCTGTTTGAAATGTATTATAATATGCTCAATGTATAATTTTTGCAGTTAATGCCTGCAACGTGTCAAACTCAAAGTGACAGAAAAACGACCGGTCAATGAAAACAGCTATGCAAATGTGAACACGACTGGGCATAGCACTATGTAAAATTATCATGGCAACAACAAAGGTGGACCTTGCACCTGAACAACCCTTTTAGTTTATTTATAAAACATAGGTGACCATGCACCTGAATGAAGATTGCATGTACATAAACATTTTCTAAATATGAATGCTTTTTTGACGACTGATTATCGAGATATAAGTATTTAAAAACTTAACCCAAGCATAAGAGCACTTTACATAAGTGTCCCAGATTTTGACCTCGATCTAGCCCCATCCCGAGACTTGAACTCAGGGTCCATTCTTATAAAATCGCAGAAGACCCTCCTATGTACACATGCTCCAAATATTAATGCCTTCTGTTACGTGACTGTTGATATATGGATTTGTTTTAAAAACTTTTTCGCAGTGTAACGCGCACGTACATGTACCGTACGAACTTTAGAACAGAAATAACAAAATTGATAAATGCAACTAATAAAGCCAGTTTTACTTTATAAAATGGAGTTTTGATGGAATCTTCATTGCATAGGCTTGTTAACCTGATGAAAGGTGATTTTTATGCCTGTGTTGAGAAAATTAAATATAATTTGAATAGGATAGACATCTTTATCATATTTGTAACTTTGCACTCCATATATCCCATTTGTAGCGATGCATGCCATTTTACACATAATACAGGTAAAATGTGCAATAATCATGCAGATTTAAAGAAATGAAAAATACTGGTTGTAGACCAAACTAAAGAATGTCATCATGAAGAGACGTCCTGAATTTGTAAAAAAAATAAATAAATAATAATAATAAAAATATCGGTTTCTGCGTGATTCGAACTCACGCCCGTCCGCGTCATATCCGAAATTAAGGTACGTATCAATAATGCAGTTTTAAAAATCCTTTGAGAACTGATCAAACACGCTCCCATATGTAAAAATCCAAAGCTATATTAAGAGACTGGCGCGATTCCCGCCGGTCAATGAACTATAGAATTAAATAATGGCAGTTTCCTTTCGCATTTTCTGACTATATTCTCACATTACGAAAACACGCCTATTCAAAAATTTTGAGAATTTTACCACCAAAAAGATTGAAATTTTTCAGATAAAGAATCCTGATATTTTTCATATTTCTGCTGAAAATATTGAGCGAGGCGGTTCTATCAAGTATCCACAATCTATATGTTTTTGAACAGAAATAAGAAAAATAATGTATACCCCTGTAAACCCCAATTTTACTATATAAAAGTGGGGTTTAAGAGGGTCAAAATTATATAGGCGTGTTTTCTTGGTGTATTTTGACAACATGGTCCACAACCTGATGAGACTTACAGAGAAATCGAAATATGTTTCTTTTATTAGCATTTTACTTTTTGATTATTATTATTTATTCAATTCAAGCAAACAACATTAATATAAGTAATAATAATCAC
This sequence comes from Anodontia alba, assembly GCA_964016985.1. Taxonomy (NCBI): domain Eukaryota; kingdom Metazoa; phylum Mollusca; class Bivalvia; order Lucinida; family Lucinidae; genus Anodontia; species Anodontia alba. The sequence goes on from OZ024821.1 coordinate 154,459,044, forward strand.
AAAGTACTTGGCGGATTGCTAAAAAATTAGTACCCAGGTAATGAAGTTTTAGGAACTTATCTGCATAGATGATTACTGATTTCTGGATACGATTGTATTCTGTGCGCCAATTCAGTAAGGTCACTACTCAGAAATGAAAGAACTTTCTCCCTCTAGGAGCAAATTCATTCCGTCCGAAGCAACAAATTCGATTCTAACATAACTAGTTGAAAAGCATAGCTTGTAGTCCCACACTGCATGACCATATCAAAGATTAGAGCGCGCGAGGGGAGGTAACGGCCAGACTGCATAACGGTGCGGTTAATACGAATTGCCTCCCTTGACTGACAAAATATTTCAGTTTAGAATTTTATAATGGTTGTAAACCCAAAATTAAACAATAATAATACAAAAATAACTTAAAAACTCTTCTAAATGGTTGTTGTCGGTTGTTGACAGGTATTGTCGGTTGTTGACGGTTGTTGTCGGTAAGTAGCAAGATCCCTCTCTTCTCCAAGCGAGGTAATCGCAATGCTAAAAGGACTGAAAAACACAAGAACAAAACAACACAAGGCAAGACTTGAACAAATCGCCTCGTAGAATAAACCACATAGCAAGAAAGAGTAAGACTAACACCGCCTTAGAATGGTCAGTAGAATAAACCACCGAGGGTGGGGGTGGGTTGTTAAAGCACTTTTACAGCCGGCCAACTTCACCCTTTCGTCAAAATGGGTTAAAGCACTTTTACAGCTTACAGCTAGCCAATTTCACCCTGGGTCCCGATGCGACTCTTAATCACAACTAGTAAAACAGAAAGCAAACTGGGCAGCTGTTGAAGGAGACCAAAATGCTAGCATCACAACACAACTAGTAAAACAGAAAGCAAAGTGGGCAGCTAATGAAGACGGTGACCACAATTCTAGCATCACAACACATAAAAAAAAAAAAAAAAAAAAAAAAAAAAAAAAAAAAAAAAAAGTACAAAAAGTAAGAACAACACCAGGACCACTGCCTTAGAACGGTCAATAAAATACACACCGGGGGTTTAAAGCATTTTTACAGCTAGCCAACTTCACCCTGGGTCCCGATGCTACTCTTAATACAGAAATACATAAAAATTCGGTTCGCTTAAAGGCTCCCAACTCAGTCAATGCATCAAAGCGAAAACAAAATAAATCAAATTAATCGCTATGATAAACAAAGACGAGTGCTCATGGCTAATTCTACTGTATGCCACAGTAAATGAAAACCAATAGTTTAACCCCGGCGGGCCAAGCCAAAGACATATCATCAAGCCCCAACCCACTGGTTAAAGTTTTACGAAGAGACCGTCATTGAGTCTGAGGCCCGAACCGCCGTCGTGCAATTAAAGAGTGAAGCATAGCCATCAACAATGATTTGGTTGACAATTTGACATGCAATCTGCCGCATAATATCCAGGCTATAGCCAATTCTTTTATAATGGTTAATAAGTTTTCTGAACTGCTCCGAAAAGTTAGATTTTCCTACAATTTTTCTAAATCTGTACACTAAGTCACCGTAAAATTCTGCTTCCGATATACCTTGTTGCAGAAGTGTTTTCAGACTGACGCTATGTTTTTCTACCAAGGCACTGTGTCTGCGATAAAATTTCGAATTAAAACGCCTTACGAAGTTTCAAAAAAAAAAAAAGGGTAAAAGAAAAGTCCAGGAAGTGCCACAATCACAAACAGCAGCCCTTCCCAGACACAAACAGGAAGAGGAAACCGACAAATCCAAACAAGCACAAATTCAACAAACGTACGGAAAACACTAAGATTAGCTCTCTCTTCCCCAAGCGAGGTGATCGCTATGCTAAAAGGACTGAAAAACACAAGAACAAAATGACACAAGGTAAGACATAAAACAAATCGCCTCGTAGAATAAACAACATAGCAACAACCGGGACTACCGCCTTAGAACGGTCAGTATAAACCACCATGGGGTTTAAAGCACTTTTACAGCTAGCCAACTTCACCCTGGGTCCCGATGCTACTCTTGATACAGAAATACATAAAAATTCGGTTCGCAAGTCTCTGGGTCAGAATCAGAATATTTTACTAGACATTCGTTCACCAGGGCCAACGATTGTAAAGACTAGTTTCTAGATCTCACAAGTGACGTTAATCAAGCGACAGGGTCCTCAGAACTTTCAGCAGAGTATATTATAGATGCAGGGAGTGCATTCCGATCCCTAGTTGTGTCTGGGAAGAAACTATACTTGTAAATGTCCGTTCTAACACACGGCACTTGAAATGCCATTGGATGCTGATTCCTACTGCACCTATTGAGGGTTTGAAGGTCGTCACAAGGTATACCAGCTCTACCTTTCAGACCTTTAAATAGCAATATGAGTTTACTATCTTTGCGTCTCTTGTGAAGAGACTCCCACCCTAACTGAATGCACTCCCTGCATCTATCATCTCCTCTGCTGAAAGTTATGTGGACCCTTTCGCTAGATTCACATCACATGAGATCTACTGTGCTTTCGACATCTTTCAGAAATAAACGTAAAAAAGATTGCCTTTGGAAACAAAGAACACACTACAGATTAGAAAATGGGAGTCTCGGTTTTATTGAGACTCTTCATAAACAGTATTGAAGTTTGCAACACTGCTTACGCCCTCTAGCGTATACATGAGCAGAACTCCATTTTCAAATGTACCATAATGGGCCCATTGATCCCAAAGGAAATGAAATATAATCTGCACTATGGTAAAGTACGGGGAGACGTTCTACCGTCGCCACACGGCACTAACACCAGCTGCAGTGTAGTAAAATAAACATAAAAAAGATTGCCTTTGGAAACAAAGAACACACTACAGATTAGAAAATGGGAGTCATGTTTTGCTTGGCGCTTTACCCAGACTAAGTAAATTTGCAAACTTTTGTCATGATTTAATGCAAAACCATTTGTCGTAACTAACTTATGCATTAAACTTTTATTCAAGTCATTGTTTTTTTTTTTTTTTTTTTTAATCAAATATTTTCTCTTTTTCCCATAGTAACAATGAACGCAAATTATGCAGAAATCTATAGGGATGGTAACTTGGAGGCAGTTTTTCAACAAGTTCTATCTCTTCATTTTTTTCTGAAATTTTCACAATATTGTTATGAAATATCAATAATTCAAATTCAACAAAGAAAAAAAAAATTTTCTTAGACAAAAATTAAAAAAAAAAACAACCTTACTACAGAAATTGCATAGGTCAGACAAAATTTTGGTCTTAAATTAAATTTTAGGGTAAATATTTAAGAACAAAACATAGAAACAGAAAATACAAATGATTTCTGATAAGATATGGTCAGTCAGAACAAATATTTTCATTTAAAATAAAACGCCAAGCGAAAAACGTCTTTCCGAATGATGTCGAAATGATAGTAGAGACTATTGTGCTTTCGACATCTTTCAGAAAGTCGTTTTTTCCTTGGGCTTTACACACAAGAAGTAAATTTGCAAACTTTTTTCGTGATTTAATGCAAAACCATTTGTTGTAACTACCTATGTACCAAAAGTTTTATTCTAGTCATTGTTTTTTTTTTTTTTTTTTTTTTTTTTAATCAAATATTTTCACTTTTTCCCCATAGTAAAAAATGAATGCAAATTATGCAGAAATCTGTAGGGTAGGTAAATTGAAGACAGGTTTTCAACAAGTTCGAAATTTTCACAATATTGTTGTAAAACGTCCATTATTCAAATTCAGCAAAAAAAAAAAAAAAAAAAAAAAAAAAAAAGCTAAAAAATATGTTCTTAGACAAAAATTAAAAAAAAAATCACTTACTGTAGAAATTACATAGGTCAGACAAACTTCTGGCTGTAAATTTAATTTTAGGGTAAATATTTGTGAACAAAACACAGAAACAGAAAAGACAAATGGTTTCTGATAAGACGTGGTCAATTAGAACAAAGTATTTTCATGTAAAATAAAACGCCAAGCAAAAAGCCCTTATCGGGGTGTGCAGTAAATTAATATTCTATTCTATTTTCCATTCAAACAGCCTTTTAACTTCCGGAATCAATCGGGGACAACGGAAAACAGTGCATGTTGTCCCCAAAAGCGAATTTACCTTATTTCATGAAAAGGAAGGGAATATTTCACGAAAGGGAAGGTAATATAGGTGGTATCTATATGAACCCACTCATTTGTATGGAGTGGCAGTGATCAAACTTTTAGAGAAAAACACAGACGCAGGCAAAATGATCCAAAACACACCTGTCATAACCTTGGCTCAGAATCAGAATATTTACTGGTGATTCGTCTAAATGACATTGATTGTGGGACAACTCGGCACATCGCAAACTCGGCCCATAATTAACTGATTAGTTCAATTATCAATTGTTATGTTGAATACTTTAATCCACCGTTACAAACAACCAATTAAAAGTTACCTTTGAACTCGGTGGCAAATGTTTTTAGTGTAAATGTCATGCATAGCCGTAATTCTACTGTGCTACTAAATCTATGATTTTGAGCAGAAATGAAATATTATATCCGCAATGGCTTTATCACTAGATTATAGCGGGTATTTGGGATTACCGAAATCCAATGTTTACCGGAATCTACCGGAATCCAATATTAATTACCGAAATCCAACTATATTATCAAGTTTACAATGATTTGTGTAAATTTAGACATATACAATGTTAAAAAATATCAAAACAGATAATATGGCCAAGTTTGGAAGAATTTTTTGGAATAATAATGATTTTATTAACGTTTTTTTACAATTTCGGAATCTACCGAAATCTAATATCAATTACCGAAATCCAACTATATTATCAAGTTTACCATGATTTGTGTAAACGTAGACATATACACTGTTAAATGATACATAAAGAGATAGTATGTCCAAGTTTGGAAGAATTTTTTGGAACAATAACGATTTTATTCACGTTTTTATAATTTTCATAGGTGGAGTTACTTCCCTTCGTAGCTTTGCTCTGTGATGGGTATATAGAAATACGGGAAAACACACCGAAACATTACTTTTAGTCTGGGCAGATAACGAAAGAGGGCAAATAGAGACTAAAATATAGCAAGACATGTTTTATACTTGCACTGTTTTATTATTGCACAGTTAAGTAATCAATTCAATGTAATAAAAGCTCTCTCTCTCTCTCTCTCTCTCTCTCTTTTTTAAGCAACATAAAGTATATAAAAAAAAAAGGTGAGAGAAAAGTCCAGGGAGTGTCACAATCACAAACCGCAGCCCTTCCCAGACCCCAAGAGGAAGAGAAAACCGACAAATCTAAACAAGCACAAACCGAACAAACGTACTAAAAGCATTAAGATTAGCTCTCTCTTCCCCAAGCGAGGTAATAGCAATACTAAAAGGACTGAAAAACACAAGAACAAAATGACACACGGAAAGACATACAACAAATCGCCTCGTAGAATAAACCACAAAGCAACAAAGAGTAAGACTAACACCGGGACCACAATGTATATTCAAATATCAACTTATTAAACAAAACAATTTGAAGAATCAACCATATATCTGCCACGCCATACGAAAACGTGTCTTCAGACATGCGGACAGCGAAGGCCCAGATAGCAGACTGCGCGGATGCACAGCCTGATCAGGGTCTTCATTGTCTGCTAACAGATTCATTGGATACTGCAAAATGTATGAATCGAGATCAAAGGCTCGGATGAGACTGCATGCAGGTCAACTGTAAAATGTCCCAGCGGGCACACAACGTTGATGCGACGTTCCTAAGACGTCGTTTGCCCGTTGGTGTGAATTCGTACATTTTGCACATGTTCAAAGGCACTCTTTTAGCTTGACGCCCGTGTCATAAATTTAACAATGCCATATGAAATAGAATTACATGTATAGTAAACACATATTTTAAAGCAGTAAACTCAAAAAAGGTAAGAGAAAAGTCCAGGGAGTGCCACAATCACAAACCGCAGCCCTTCCCAGACCCCAAGAGGAAGAGGAAACCGACAAATCTAAACAAGCACAAACCGAACAAACGTACGAAAAGCACTAAGATTAGCTCTCTCTTCCCCAAGCGAGGTAATAGCAATACTAAAAGGACTGAAAAACACAAGAACAAAATGACACACGGAAAGACATACAACAAATCGCCTCGTAGAATAAACCACAAAGCAACAAAGAGTAAGACTAACACCGGGACCACAATGTATATTCAAATATCAACTTATTAAAGAAAACAATTTGAAGAATCAACCATATATCTGCCACGCCATACGAAAACCTGTCTTCAGACATGTGGACAGCGAAGGCCCAGATAGCAGACTGCGCAGATGCACAGCCTGATCAGGGTCTTCATTGTCTGCTAACAGATTCATTGGATACTGCAAAATGTATGAATCGAGATCAAAGGCTCGGATGAGACTGCATGCAGGGCAACTGGAAAATGTCCCAGCGGGCACACAACGTTGATGCGACGTTCCTAAGACGTCGTTTGCCCGTTGGGGTGAATTCATACATTTTGCACATGTTCAAAGGCACTTTTTTAGCTTGACGCCCGTGTCATAAATTTAACAATGCCATATGAAATAGAATTACATGTATAGTAAACACATATTTTAAAGCAGTAAACTCTAAAAAGGTAAGAGAAAAGTCCAGGGAGTGCCACAATCACAAACCGCAGCCCTTCCCAGACCCCAAGAGGAAGAGGAAACCGACAAATCTAAACAAGCATAAACCGAACAAACGTACGAAAAGCACTAAGATTAGCTCTCTCTTTCCCAAGCGAGGTAATCGCAATACTAAAAGGACTGAAAAACACAAGAACAAAATGACACACGGAAAGACATACAACAAATCGCCTCGTAGAATAAACTACAAAGCAACAAAGAGTAAGACTAACACCGGGACCACCACCTTAGAACGGTCGGTAGAGCAAACCATCGGGGGAGGGGGATGGGGGGGGCGGGTAAAGCACTTGTACAGCTAGCTAACTTCACCCTGGGTCCCGATGCTACTCTTAATACAGAAATACATAAAAATTCGGTTTGCAGGCTCCCAACTCAGTCAATGCGTCAAAGTGAAAACATAAAAATCAAATTAATCACTATAACAAACAAAGACGAGTACTCCTGGCTAATTCTACTGTATGCCAGAGTAAATGGAAACCAATAGTTGAACCACGGCGGGCCAAGCCAAAGACATATCGTCAAGCCCCAACCCACTGGTTAAAGTTTTACGAAGAGGCCGCCATTGAGTCTGAGGCCTGAACCGCCGTCGTGAAATTAAAGAATGAAGCATAGCCATCAACAATGATTGGGTTGACAACTAGGCATGCCGCATAATATCCAGGCTAAAGCCAATTCTTTTATAACGGTTAATAAGTTTTCTGAATTGCACCGAAAAGTTAGATTTACCTACAATTTTTCTAAATCTGTACACTAAGTCACCGTAAAATTCGGGTTCCGATATACCTTGTTGCAGAAGTGTTTTCAGCAGGGCTTCCGTTAAGCGGACGTACGGCGTATATTACGCCCTGAGATTGCCACCGGACGTCCAAATTGAACTTCAAAGACGTACCGCGGACTTCCGAAATTTCTTTTGTCCGTCCGAAATCGATACCCGAGACGTCCAAAAATTGTCAAAAGGCCCGCCCACTTTTAACCAGTTGTATGATGTTAACCCCGCCTACTTACCGGAAATTCGCTACCTGTGTTGACTGAGCTTTAAGGACATCCCACTTTCCGCTTGCGGGAGTTTTATTGACAGCTGTGTCAAGCGTCGCGGCACCCTTTTGATGGCTGCGTGATCACTGCCTGTATTTGTCACGCGTGCTGAGTTGATTAATTGATGTTTTTATAATTAAATTTTCTACTGCGACCCCGAAAATATTCGTTGAAATTATATGAAGTCATTATTATTTTTTAATATTCACGTCTTAAAATCTTAAATTATTATTTTGCTAAGAACGTGTGTCGTCTGCAACACTTCCGGGAATTGCCGAGTAAAATTCTATAAATAAATAAATAACAATTATGCACAAAATGCAATTTAAAATCTATTCGAATTTAGAAGCTTACGTTTGTCATGTCAACAAAAGCAATTTTTCAGATGAAAAGAAAACATATTTTTCGTCAAAATTTTCGGAAAACCCGTTTCTAAATGCGCAGCCTTGTTCCGGTTGCGCTGTTTACCAGCGCAGAAAAGACGCAAAGTAAGTCTAAATATAGGCGATTTGCGATGTTTTTGCTTGCTTTTCTCCGCGAACGAACGTTTTGCTGTTGGTATTTCATCGAGAGCTGCCTTTAATTTGTTTGTTGCTGCACGAGTCGGCGCCGTTTTCCCGCAATTTTTGTGAAGTAAGCAACTCATTCGCTCGTGTTGATCAGCTTCAATCCGAACAAATATTTCATTAAATACATTTCCGCAAAATAATTTCAGCATAGTTTATTTTTAAGAAAACGTGTTTTGGGTGTTTTCTCTCATGTATTTTCTTTTCTTTTTTCTTTCTCTGGGCTTTGAAACGAATGCGAAGTTGAACCAATGTTGATGCTTTCTCTAAGGTCCGACATACAAGTACAGGCTTTCCAAAAAGATGCGATCGAATTTTAATAAGCGTTAAGGACATTTTTAAAACACATCTAAGAGAAGCGTGTATCATGATGATTCTGTGTGACACTGAAATAAGAACCTATGTTCTACTAAAGAAAGGGCAGACCGCCGCAGCACGAAAAAAAAGTGGGACTTCCTAGATTTTCCTGTGGGACTTCCAAATTTGAGGGGTAGGAAGTCTGGGGCTTCCTGAGTCTGGAAGTTAATGGAAGCCCTGGTTTTCAGACTGACTCCAGAAATAAAATAATTAATGCAACTTTTAATGTATAAAAAAGCGAATGTCTATATAGAGAATTCTGAAATTGTAAACTTGATAGATTTTTAAAATATTTAAAATATATGTTAACCAAATTAGACAATGGCACAAAAGTAAATTGATATCTGCATACACATTATATAATTATATACAATAGCTAATTAATTTTAACCCATTTATAAAAGGACATAAGCAAATACTAAGTTCCAGATCAAACGCCACGGAGCGCAGCGTCTGATCTAGGACTACACTATTTGAGTTCACCAGGCTTAAATAACTATCTACCAGACATAGCTATATAAGGCACAGAATCTGTGAACAACCCTTCCTACTCCGGGATCGGCTGAACGCCGCGTAAGGTTGTTACTGGTTAATACGTTATATGCGCACAAAAATGTGTAGACCCGGATCAAACCTTTTCTGGGAAAAATAAGAACTAACAAATTGTCGTCTGTTGAATTAGCCATGGGTAAGCTTATACAACTCTATTTAGTTTGTGTGGGAGAGTTTTTAGGTTGTATGCAATTCAATGCCAAAAAAAAAACAAAAAAAAAAAAAACAAAAAAAACAGACCCTGATCAGACGCTGTATTCTGTCATCTGCTGAATTAGCCCAGAAAGTGGTAAAGGTTAAGTTTGGACAAATCCATTTAAATGAAGTATTTGTGGGAGAGATTTTACAATCGTTAGGCTACCGATTTGCATGCAGTTATGTGCAAAACAAAACCAATACTATGCTTTATCTCTTGACATTTCATGCTTGATATCGCCTCCAATGGAGACAATTTGCAGGAAAAATCAAAGTTTTATTTATTGGAAAAATATGAAAAATATTTCGCTGTGTTCCCCCGTATTTCTATATACCCGTCACAGAGCTGGCGAGCACCTGCAGTATCTTTTCTTCAGTAATCAGGAAATATATATGTGCCTCTGCGAATCCCACGTTTTATACAAACTGGGATGGGCAGTGGTACACTATGCATAGAGGTATTTATGTAATGGTATGCTAAATTTCAGCCTGTATAATTAGGGAAACTTTGTGCTAATCGGAAATAATATTTTTCTTTAATCACTTATTCAATCAATCAATCAAACAATAAAATATAAAAAGAATAACTTTGACAGCAAAATTAAAGTACAGGGGTATAATCAAGTGCTTTCTAAGCGTTATGTCTCCGTTTTTGGTGAGATGTTGATTAAATGATAGATTGCGCTTCCCGCTCGTGATCTGCTCAAAATCTCAATTTGAATGAGATATAAGTTGCTTGATAGGTGAATTGCTGTTTAAAAAAACGGTCTGTTACTTTCCTTTACCTTTACCTTTTATCGATAACTAACAGACTAAAACAACAAAAAAAACAACAAAAACAACAAAAAAACATTTATTTACAGTTTTGGCGCATTTTGAAATGAACGATTGCGTTGACATGTCCATAAAATGAGGACCCCTGTAGGCCCCACATTATAAAGATAAAAGTCTATAAAGAGAAAAGTGGGGCTTACAGGGATATAGATAAATTTTCTTATTTTTTATTTGAGCATGGATTTTTGTAACTCATTAGAACTTCCTCATTGAGGCGGTTCTAGTGGGCCCCAAGGGTCTATGTTTGCCATGAATGAGAAAAATATCGCAATTTTTCATCTGAACAATGACGTTTTAACAGCCAGAACGGCTGGCCATATTTTGCATGGGCGTGTTAACGTAATGCGTGTATTTCACAAGTACGTACTTACCTATATGTACGAACCATGATAGTATACGATAATAAATAAATATAATAATCAAATAGATAGATAGAATACTGAATAAGAAAATATATATATACTCTTTACTGGGCATTCAGACTTCATGGAGCTAAATTATACATTATGTGGTACAACATTTTATCCTTTTCATATAATTTTCGATGTTTATTTTATTTATTTATTCGTTTATTTTATTTATTTATTTAAATAAAACATTTTGCATATACAAAGAAAAACTTACCTTAATATATATATATATATATATTCCGATGCAAAAATTATACGATCCGATTTAGCTGACCAAACGATATTTACAATATGTATACAGACATACATGAATAAACGCAGAAATTGGCGCATTCATGCAGAACTGTTATCTTCACCTGCTAAGGTGGTTGACTAAAATTTATTTCCCGTGAAAACTATTTATCATTTTTGTATTAATCGCCAGTAGTATGCTGTGTGGTGAAATTATTTCTGAATCTCTATAAAATGTGTAGCATATCACTCTACATTTTTCTTTTCCTCTCCATGACACTCTGTTAGCTTTGTCGAGGCAATGGGGGGATAAAATGTGCATCTCGCCAGCGCGACGTCGCATTCTTGTCTGATGGTTGTAGAATGTTGTTCTCATTTGAAGATGTGACTTGAGGGGTAGGATAGGGGAAGGGAGAACTTTTTAACTAGCGTTTTAAACTCCTTATTTCATAGTTCGATGGTACATTGTGGGTCAGCTATTTTTTCGTGACGAGAAATTCCCGCATCTGATTTCCGTTTTTTTTTTTTTTTTTTTTTAATATAATTGTCGCGGGAGCTTCTCGCATGCGAAGAACGTTAGTTAGTTACTGGTACTTTTAAAAGAACCCAATATGTTTGTACATGTAATTGTTGTAAACAGAAATGAACATCAATTTATAGTATTATAAACATGTATGTCACACAGGCGAATGGATCATTAGTGCTTGATTTTAATCTTACGTTTGTCAGTTTACCACATATACTTATGTAACAAATATTCTGTCTGTACATGTATTTAATTGAGATTGTCAGTTGAATAATAATAATAATAATAAAAAAAAAAAAACCTTTTCTGGGAAAAATAAGAACTAACAAATTGTCGTCTGTTGAATTAGCCATGGGTAAGCTTATACAACTCTATTTAGTTTGTGTGGGAGAGTTTTTAGGTTGTATGCAATTCAATGCCAAAAAAAACCAAAAAAAACAAACAAAAAAAACAGACCCTGGTCAGACGCTGTATTCTGTCATCTGCTGAATTAGCCCAGAAACTGGTAAAGGTTAAGTTTGGACAAATCCATTTAAATGAAGTATTTGTGGGAGAGATTTTACAATCGTTAGGCTACCGATTTGCATGCAGTTATGTGCAAAACAAAACCAATACTATGCTTTATCTCTTGACATTTCATGCTTGATATCGCCTCCAATGGAGACAATTTGCAGGAAAAATCAAAGTTTTATTTATTGGAAAAATATGAAAAATTTTTCGCTGTGTTCCCCCGTATTTCTATATACCCGTCACAGAGCTGCTTAGCTCTGTGACGGGTATATAGAAATACGGGGGAAAGGAGGACGAAGCTACGAAGGAAAGTAACTCCATCTATGAAAATTATAAAACTGTAATCAAATTGTTATTATTCCAAACAATTCTCCCAAACTTTGACATATTATCTGTTTATATATTATTTAACAGTGTATATGTCTAAATTTACACAAATCATGGTAAATTTGACAATATAGTTGGATGTCGGTAATTAATATTGGATTCCGGTAGATTCCGGTAAATATTGGATTTCGGTATTCCCAAATACCGGATTATACCCTATTGTAGAACTTTAGAAATGCAACTACAGTGATTTTTTTACCTGCGCATCCCGAGTCACGTACTCACATTTTTGCTTTGGGACTCACATTTTAAATCTCAGCGAGTCCCAGGACTCACAAAGTTATAGTGGAAAATTCTGTAATGAACGCAATGATTTTCTATAGGACTCACTTTATATAGCCCAAGCGAGTCCTGGGACGCATAGGTGTAAAATTGTAAATAAATCACTGCAACTAGAACAGACGGCTGCGGCGAATCCAGGAAAGGCGTTTCATTTTATGCAGCATATTTACATTTACAGTCTCAAAATCAATTCTGATTTCCTGAATTCGCTTTGTTCATCTAGAGTTCACTGTATAATTAAACAATGAGCAACACAAAGATTTATTAATAATTTTTTTTAAAAGATAAGAGCAGACAAATAGAATTTCCAAGCACACTCAATCCAATTCATACCAATTAGCACTCTTCTTAGAACAGCTAGCACATTTACCAATTGGTTGTTAGACAAATCATACTAAACGTTATGTTAACAGTTGTCCTATGCAAATATATTGTAAATCTTACCATTATGAAAACACGCTAATTCAAATATATTGAAAATTTTAACACAAAAAAATAAGTAAATAAATATATATATATAAAAAAAAATAAAATTTTCAGGTAAAGATTCTGATATTTTTAGTATTTCTACTCAAAACATAAATTTTGGATACTTGTTATAACCAAGGCGGTTCTAACGAGTACCTACAATCTATGTTTTCTGAGCAGAAATAAGTAAAATAATGCTTAGCCCTGTAAACCCCAGGTTTACTACATAAAAGTGGGTTTTAAGGGGGTCAAGATTATATAGGCTTGTTTTCGTGATGGGTCATAAAAGATTGAAAGGAAATATTAAGATGAAAAACTCTGATGTTTTCCTTATTTTTGCTGAAAAACATTTTGATTTCTAACTTGATTTCTAACAATCTCTTCATTCAGTCAACAGTATAAAATCTTTCAATTTCTCTACTCTTTATACAACTATTCCTCAAGATAAATTGAAATCTAAATTAAAGGAAATTATCAACCAATGTTTCTTCCATAAGATTGGTAACCGTCGCTTTCAGTATGTTGTCATTGGCTACAAAGACACATACTTTGTTCGGAATCGCTCTTATGCACCACAAAATACTCAGATGCAGATGTCATAAAGATGCTGGAATATCTAATCGACAATATTTTTGTGGAGTTCGGGAGGGGGGGACGGATATTTCAGCAATCAATCGGTATATCAATGGGTACTAACTGTGCACCGTTGGTTGCTGACTTGTTTTTATACTTGTATCAGGAGGAGTTTGTACAAAGTCTCCTCAGAGCAGGCAAGAAACACCTTGCACAACAATTCGATTTCACCTACAGATATATAGATGATGTATTTGTCTCTGAAAAACACAAAATTTGCAGAGTATTTGGAATTCATCTATCCATGTGAACTTGAAATAAAGGAAACAACGGAGACTGCATCCTCCTCCTCATACTTTGATTGTTATCTCTACATTGACAATGGAAAGCTTACTACTAGGCTTTACGACAAACAGGATGACTTCAATTTTTCCATTGTTAACTTTCCATTCCTGAGCAGTAATATCCCTTCTGCACCAGTATACGGCGTTTACATATCACAGTTAATCCGTTATGCCAGAGCCTGTTCAAATTATCAGGACTTCATGGAGCATGGGAAAGTGCTCACTACAAAGTTATTGAGCCAGGGGCAGTGATTTTTTTACCTGCGCATCCCGAGTCCTGTACTCACATTTTTGCTTTGGGACTCACATTTTAAATCTCAGCGAGTCCCAGGACTCACAAAGTTATAGTGGAAAATTCTGTAATGGACTCAATGATTTTCTAGTAGGACTCACTTTATATAGCCCAAGTGAGTCCTGGGACGCATTTTCATAAAATTGTAAATAAATCACTGCAGGGGTATCAAAAAACCAAACTGGTAGCAACACTTAAGAAGTTCCATATGCCTAGATAAGAGTGGGTATCCGGTTAATATTTTTCTTATTTCTCCATGAAAACATAGGCACTTCTAATGAGCACCACAACATTATGTTTTTGTGGAGAAATAAGAAAAATATCAACACTTTTGGATTGAAAAAAAAGCACCTTAACTAGAGCTATGAAGTTCTATGGGAGATATCATGATTTGGTCAATCCCTACAATGTGGCAGTTTCCAGAATTCTTTCTGATGTTTTTGCCAATGACAAGCCATATTAAGTTCCAAAGTTCCAGACATACGCTTCTACATGTACTTACATTTCCTTTGTTCAGGCCTATGGGCATGGTGGGCGAAGCTTGCTTACCAAGTAATGCTTACTATCTGCGAATCCCTGATAACACCCTTTATTCTGGGGTCCATGTCTGTTGGTCTGAACATTCTGATTCGTCATTCATTTATGGATTTATGAGTTTGGATTATGGCTTGGGTACCATGACCACAACTACTTAAGGTACACACAGTCTGTGGCTTAGAATAGAAATAAGAAAGGTATCTACCCCTGTATACCCCATTAATCAAGTAATTAGTGTAACACTTATGTTCTTTTCATGGCCTACTGAATGGTTTAAGATATAATTTGAAAACAACATACAAAATAAAAAAAAAAAAAAATAAATAAACATACACATACACATGTAATTTAATCTCTCTAAAAGTTTTCCTTTTAAAATATAAAATGCCTCTAGAAATAGACCCATAAATGTATAGCTATATATATGTGCCGAGTTTGCTATGTGCCGAGTTGGTATGGGCTGAGTTGGTTGTGTGCACAGTTGGTTATGTGCCAAGTTTGCTATGTGCCGAGTTGACCTGGCACCATGACCTTTATTCACCAGGACCTGTGATAAGGGAAGTTAGTCCCTAGCTCTCAGTAGAGAGGTAAACCTAGGTACACCATACTCTGCACATTCAGCAGAGGTAATAATCGAATCCGGAAGGGCATTCCAATCTCTGATTGTTTGAGGGAAGAATGAGCCCTTGTAAATGTCAGTTCTTGCTGCAGGGTTCTGAAAAGTCAGTGAGTGATGATTTCTACTGCACCTAATTAGGGGGATAAGATCATCTGTGGGAATGCTGGCAGCATCCTTTTGACATTTGTACAAAAGAATCCATCTGTCGTCTCTCCTCCTTTTCTTGAGAGACTCCCCATTTTAGTTTTTCCAGTATTCCAGTCATACTCCCAGTTTCAAAGCAGTAATTGCTAGTAACAAACCTAGCAGCCCTGTTCTGAACTTTTTTGATTTCTTGTTGAAGAACCATGCCTTGGGGATCCCAAACACAGCTGCCATATTCCAAAATGGGGCTAACAAGTCCTCCTATATGCTGTCTCTTTTACATTCTGAGGACATTGATAAAGATTTGGTGTCAGGAAACCAAGAGTTCTATTTGCCATAGTTCACATGTTGCTGATATGTGTATTCCATCTTGTCATGTGTGATTGTTGCTCCTAGGTATTTAAGGGAATCCACATTTTCGAGGACCGTACCCTCTAAAGTGTAAGAAGCCTCAATCTTATTTGTTCTTTTCCTAATCTGCATGATATTGCATTTGACTGGCTGAAATCTCATATCCCATTTTATGGCCCAACATCCTAATTTATCTATATCCTTCTGAAGTTTCAATGAGTCTCCTGTGTCTCTGATTTCACGACAGAAAACACAGTCATCTGCGAAAAGTCGGTCTCTTTGGGACACCTGACAAAACTGGAGCCCACTCCGAAGTTTCACCATTTGCAAAAGCTCGTTGTGTTCTATAGCAAAGAAAGGAATCTATCCACCTGAGTGTCTTTCTGCCAATGCCATAACCAAATATTTTGCTTTTAAGAAGTTCATGTAGCGGGGTGTCAAAAGCCTTCTCGAAGTCCAGAATAAATTTGTCAACCAGTCCTCCTTTGTCCAAGATATTACCCAATCATTTATACCAGTTGTCAAGTGAGTTTTGCAACTGTGCCTTTCCTAAGTGCATGTTGCCTGTTGGACAAGAGCTGATTCATCCAACTGAGCCATGATATTTGAGCATACTATCTGTTCAAGCAACTTACATGGCACAAATGTCAGGGACACAGGGTGATAATTACAGCAAGAGCCTTATCCCCTTTCTTAAAGAGGGGACAAATGTTTGCAAGAAGCCATTCCTTGGGGATTTCACCCGTATCAAGAGATTGTTGAAAGAAATGTGCAAATATTGGACCTAGGTCATTTGCTGGCCCCTTTTACAACTCTAAGATGAAGCTAATCAGGTCCTAAGGCTTTTGAGGGATTCAAGACTTTGAGTAACTTAATCACTCCTGAAGACACCACAAAACTATCCATGAAAGGGGCTGATCTTCTGGTAAACGGAACCTCATTTTACTCAGTTTTATTGAACACATCATTGAATTGACCAATTAGTTCCTCTGCCCTTTCAGAGTCTAATTCTGCAACTCCATTTCCTCTCTTCTTTTTAAGGGGTGGAATATCTTGCCTATCTTTTTTTAGCTCACCTGTCACATAGTGACAAGGTGAGCTTTTGTGATCACATTTTGTCCGTTGTCCAAAGTGAGTGCGTCAGTCCGTAAACAATTTCTTCAATCAACATCTCTTCCTTAACTACTGATTGGATTTTGACCAAACTTCAAAGGAATGATCCTTGGTTGGTGCTCTTTCAAAGGTGTTCAAATGGTTCCAGTCAATTGCACATCTAGGTAACAGGAGCTAAAAATAGATTTTTTAACTGAAAACTTAAAAAATTGTCTTGTCAGAAATTGTTTCAACATACCGGTAATTTTGCAGAAATGTACCTTTGGTGATCCTCTACCAAGATTGTTCAAGTCATTTTGATTCATAAAAAAACATTGCCGCCAGAGGCCGATTTCAATATGATTTGGCAGAAATGTTTCTTTGGTGACCCTCTATCAGGATTGTCTAGGCCGTCATTTCATAAAAAAAAACATGGCCACTAGGGGGGCGGAGTTTATCTTCCCTATATATCTTATAGAAAACTTTAAAAATATTCTTGTCAGAAACCACTTGACCGATTTCAATATAACATGGTAGGAATGTTCCTTTTGTAACCGTCTACCAATATTGTTCAAGCCGTCATGATTTGCCAAAAAACATGGCCACCAGAGGGCAGGGCTTATTTTCCCTATATATCTACATGTATATAGAAAATTTAAAAAAATCTTCTTGTCAGAATGCACTGGACAGATTTCAATATAACTTGGCAGAGATGTTCCTTCCGTGCCCCTCTACCAAGATTGTTCAAGCCATCATGATACGTCAAAAAAACATGGCCACTGGGTGGCAGAGCTTATTTTCCCTATATATCTATATAGAAAACTTTAAAAATGTTCCCGTCATAAATCAGTGGACCAATTTCATTATAACTTGGCAGGAATGTTTCTTTGGTGACCCTCTACCAAGATTGTTCAAGCCCTCATGATTCGTCAAAAAACATGGCTGCTTGGGTAGGGGGCGGGGCTTATTTTTCCTATATATCAGAATCTAAATAGAAAACTTTAAAAATCTTCTTGTCAGAAACTACTGGACCAATTTCAATATAACTTGCAGGCGGCAGGAATGTTCCTTTGGTTACCCTCCACCAAGATTATTCAAGCCCTCAAGATACGTAAAAAAAATGGCAGCTAGGGGCAGAGCTATATAAAATTCTAAAAATATTCTCGTCGTAAACCGATGGACCGATTTCAATGTAACTTGTCAGGAATTTCTTTGGTGACCCTCTATCAAGATTATTCAAGCTGTCATGATTTGTCAAAAACATGGCTGCCAGGGGGCGGGGCTTATTTTCCCTATATAGAAAACTTTAAAAATCTTCTAGTAAGAAACTGTTGGACCGATTTCAATATAACTTGTAAGAAATGTTTCTTTGGTGACCCTCCATCAGAATTGTTCAAGCTGTTGTGATTCGTCAAAAAGCATGGCTGCTAGTGGGCGGGGCTTATTTTCCCTATATATCTATATAGAAAACTTTAAAAATCTTCTTGTTAGAAATCATTGGACTGAGTTCAATGTAACTTTACTTGGCAGGAATGTTGCTTTGGTGACCTTCTACCAAGATTGTTCAAGCCCTCTTGATACATCAAAAAACATGGCCACCAGAGCTTATTTTCCCTATATATCTATATAAAAAACTTTAAAATATTTCTTCTCAGAAACCACTTGACTGATTTCAATAATACTTGGCAGGAATGTTGCTTTGGTGATCCTCTACCAAGATTGCTCAAGCAATCATGATTCGTCAAAAAACATGGCTGCTAGGGGTCAGTGCTTATTTTCCCTATATATCTAAATAGAAAACTAAAAATCTTCTTGTCAGAAACCACCGAACCGATTTCAATATAACTTGGCTGGAATGTAACTTCGGTGACCCTCTACCAAGTTTGTTCAAGCTGTCATGATTTGTCAAAAAACATGACAGCTAGAGGGCTGAGTTGATTTTTCCTATATAGCTATATAACACTTTAAAAATCTTTTTGTCAGAAACCACTGGACAGATTTCAATATAACTTGGCAGAAATGTTCCTTTGGTGACCCTCTTTCAGTTCAGCCATCATGATGCGTTAAAAAAACATGGCGGCTAGAGGGCAGGATTATAAGATTTATACAAAAATCTTAGAGCAGTGAACTTGGCTGAAACTTCAGTAGTAAGTATGCAAATCTGTTTGCTCAGGTGAGTGATATAGGACCGTCCTGGTCCTCTTGTTTTTTTTTTTTGTTTTTTTTTTTCTATAATCTTTGATAAACAATTAATTTCTTTGTTACACGGGTCTTTCAAATATAGAAATAAATTATATATGGCTAACTGAAGCTATAACAGAAACATTAAAGTGTTGAATTTGACGGTTTTCATATATTCACGTATAACAATTCATAAATTATGTTTCTGAAAATAGAACAGGTAGAAAATTGGATAATAACAACAATGTCCATAATCTATAGGAATGTACTGACAAGTAATTACTCACACAGCCAGTGCATACAAATGGCACATGCCCAATCCAAAAATTGTATATTTAGAACACAATTAGCATATTTTTCATTTGTATGCGCTGGCTGTTAGGGTTTCATACCCGACAAATAAATACTGAAAAGATCATTAAAAACCTGCAGTAGTTTTTACAATATGGCGATATAAAATTTTACCCAAAATGCATAGGCCAATACAGGCATTTACCTGTGTTTTCATCCAATACAGTGCATGCACTAACTGTCAAAATCAGGAAGTCCCAGGACTTCCTAGCTCCAATATCTGGAAGTCTTGGTGATCAAAATTTTTTCACTCACTTTCAGAAATTCAACCTCAATATTCTTAAACTCTCATTATGGAGTAAAACCACTATTCTTAAGCTAAATAACATATAAATTCATTCTAAATTTTTCTTATCAATGACTAAATATCTTTAAAAGTTGGGAGTTCCAGACTTCCTGGCATTGATTTTTGGAAGTCCCAGGGCAATTTTTGGGAGTCTCTGACTCCCGGACTTCCCTTAATGCGAGCACTGCCAATATATAAAGTGCCTGGTTAATATTAGACAGGAAGTGACATTACATGAATTAACAGACTCGTACACAGTTTTCACAAAGAATGAATTTATGTAGCAACCCGTGTTTGCTGGAATGGGTTTAAAGCAGAATGAATAGTTACAGACCGAGTTTTCAACTATATTTTTCTGAAAAAAGTCATCAAATGGTTTGGCTCTGATTGTTTTTTTAGGCCACTGAACTTTTAAAAAGTGTACAGTGTTAATTGCCAGTACCTGCCCTTTCACCACCTTAGTAAGAGGGAAAGAAAGTAATTTTTTTTAGATGGTTTTACACCTGCCAGCTAAATATACATGTATATAATTTAGTGTGTTAAATCATACAAACAATGAGCCAAAACCTTGTAACCTACATGTACAAGGTCAAAATTGAGATGGAAAACACTAATTCATAGAATGGTTGCCAACTATTCAGTAATTCAGGCTAAGTGGCATGCAGATAAATTGTACTTACCAATTTTCGGCCTTGTTGGATTTGCATCAAGTGACCTTCCAACCATATTTTTTTTCTGTCGTGTTTGAATAAAAATTTATGGACATGAATATTCGTGTTGTAAACTTTTATTCAACTTCTGATAATTCTGTAAGTTTGATAGCGGTTGGGTGAGGCAAAGGTGTCCTGTATCTTCCATCACCAGGGCCCCCAACTGATATTGCCTTACAGTTGGGCAAGGCCTGCTGTCCTTGCTGCAGGTAAAGGTAGAGGGGAAATGTTCTTATTTCTTCTGTTTCGTCACTTTCTTTCATTTTCCTCTTTCAGTTTCTGGCAAAATAATATGCACAACACTGGTTAAACGCTTAGAGGACTAAGCCTATCCAGTAAAAGTGTGGTTAGGTAAACTGACCGCATTCCTGCAGAGTTCTGTAATGATGAACCCTAGTAGTTAAATGCACATACCTGGTGTTAATTATGAATCTGTTTATTTGTTTTAAGATTAACTACCAGTTTCACATAATGTGTAAACCAAGAACAAAGAAAAAGAAGCACTTTGTGTGGTACCGTCTCAAAACATGCAAAAACTGCATTAGATTCCACAAGATTTCCATGAATGATTTATAGATTGTTGACCCATTCCCACATTTTATATAGTGTGCTAGTGTGCGAGGAAACAGCTGTTCTAAACTAAAAAGAAATAAACACCAGGGCCCGGTTGTTCAAAGCGTCGTTAGCTTAACAAGCTTGTTAAGGGTCATTTCGTTAACTGTTTTAGCGGATTCAATACACAATATTCTGATATTTTTTGCTGAAAAAATGTGAGTAGCTTTTGCACTGCAAAAGCTACTCACATTTTTTAAGCAAAAAATTTCAGCATATTTGCGTATCACTCTATGTAAATTTTAACGAATCGTTAACTAACAATGTTGTTAGCTTTGAACAACTGGGCCCTGTATGTTTGCCATTGTAATTTATGAAAAAATAAAGATGCTGATCAGTCTCTGCACTACTGTGAAACATGCTTTCACATATCTTTGATGACCATTATTCGATCATTCACGCATTATCTAGCCTCAAATTTATATGCAAACATCAAGGGTCCAGAGCTTAAGAATGTTGCTTTTTAGCTCACCTGAGCTATGCTCAGGATGAGCTGTTATCACTTTTTGTTTGTTGTCCATCCATCTGTGCATCTGTCCAAGCCAACATTTTGGGTTGGGGGTTCAATTTTGTAACCACATTATGCTTTATTCTATTAAGATGCATTATAAACCTTTCTTATAGCCCTTAAAACCATATGGAAATTTACAATGGGACATAGCCCCTAAACCCAAATTGTTGGAGCGTCCAGTTGTCCGTCTGTTAACACTTTTCAAATGACAAGTCCTCCAAAGCAATTGAGTTCTCCGTGAAATCACCTGACAAGTGAATGACACCAAAACCTGACCAACCAAAATAGCTTACCAGTTAATGGTTAATGTTATTGCTTAGACAAACAATATTACCTATGTACTTTTTCATTGATAAATACAGGTAAACATGCAGTTTTCATTGACAAATACAGGTATCAGGATATTGTTTGTCTAAGGATTTACGCATGGGCGTGGTTATAGCCTTCTGACGGAGGAGTCAATTGATGCTATTTGTCCCTAATTTGGTACAAATATTGCTTTGGTAGGCGGATTTAAAAATAGCTAAAATTATGGTGATCTGGCTCTTGGTTTGATTGCCATGGCAACAAAAAGCTCCCATAGACTTATAATTAGGGAAAATGGTTAAATTGCATTTCTCCATAACAACTGAAGTTATGTGACCCATATTTGGCTCTTATGATCTTCTAAGGATTGTCTACCCAGCTTATGTGTTTGATGACCAATGACCATTTTGTTTGGTTGCCATGGCAGCATTAAATGTCCTTCAAAACCTCTGAAGCGATATGATTGTAATTTGGTTCAAATGTTGTTTGGGTAAGGGCAATTCAAAATAGCTAAAACTATAGTGATCTGCCTCTTACATGTAGTTTGGTTGCCATGGACTTATAATGGGAAAAGGGTTAAATTGTATTTTCTCCCAGTGAAGTGATGTGAACCATATTCTGCATTTATGATCATTTGATGATTGTCTACCCAGGTTATGTGTTTTATGACCAGTGGCCATTTTGTTGTTTGGTTGCCTTGGCAACATTAAATTTTAAAAAAAGGAATTTTTTAAATGACAACTCCTTTAATATCAATGAAACAGTATGACTCTAATTTGGTTCAAATGTTGTTTGGGTAAGGACAATTCAAAATAGCTAAAATTGTGGTGATCTGCCTCTTGGTTTGGTTGCCATGGCAACAGAAAGCTCCCATAGACTTAAAATGGGAAAATGGTTAAATTGCATTTTCTCCATAACCAGTGAAGTGATGTGAACCATATTTGACAGTTATGATCATTAGATAGTTGTCGACCCATTTTATGTGATAGATGACCAGTGGCTATTTTGTTTGGTTGCCATGGCAACATTAAATTAAAAAAAAAATTAAATGACAACTCCTCCAAAATAACTAAAGCAGTAGGACATTTGGTACAAATGTTGCTTGGCTAAGGACAATTCCAAAAAGTTTGGCGAAAAGTGGCGGTTTGCCTTTTGGTTTGGTTGCCATGGCAACAGAAAGCTCCCAGTGAAGTGATGTGAGCCATATTTGGCAGTTATGATTATCTGATGATTGTCTACCCAATTTATATGTTTTATGACCAGTAGTCATTTTGTTTGGTTGCCATGGCAACATTCAATTTTGAAAAAGGACTTTCAAATGACAACTTTGAAACCACTGAAGCAGTATGACTCTAATTTGGTACAAAAGTTGCTTGGGTAAGAGCAATTCAAAATAGCTAAACTTATGGTGGTCTGCCGCTTGGTTTGGTTGCAATGGCAACAGAAAGCTCCCATTGACTTATAATGGGAAAATGGTTAAATTGCATTTTTATGCCCCGCCACAAAAAATGGCAAGTGTATTATGTTATACCGTCTGAAACTTTGAGTGTCCGTCCATCTGTTCGGGCAAACATCCAAGGTTTAGGGGCTGTGTTTGGGCTATTTTGGACAAAATTATGAGGTATTTATAGGTTTATTCCCTTGAAAATGCATTAGCTAGCCCCTTAAACCAAAAAATAATAATTTGAAGAAAAAGAATGTGTAAAAAAACACATTCTTCTTCAAAACCAAGAACTGCTTAAATGATGATCCTTTCATTAGTTGCAATGACAGAATTGATAAAATGTTGCATAACAAATGCATATCTGCAGTGGCTGTTTCACTCAGCGAGCCATGGCCAGTGAGCCTCTTGTTTTTTTTTTTACAGAAATTTGAAGATGCTTATCAGCCTGCACACTTCATGCATACAGCTAGTTTGCTTTTTTTTTTACTGTGAACATCATGTGGAAAATCAATACAGAATGTTCTTTCTAGTTCGAAAAGAAAATTATACAGACATTTCCTTTCTCCCCTTAGTGTTGGATCATTGTGGAAGATTGTAACACAGCTGGAGGCGTTCATCAGTATATGCTGACTGCCTGAGCAGGTTGGTAAGGACTCTTTCTCAGTCGTATGCTGTCTTAGCTGCAACACACTGGATCATATCGGAGTCTGTGCTTGGAATCGCTAAAAAAATTCTGTTCAATGCTAAAATATGTTGCAGACCTTAGGTTAAATGTTCTAAAGATTAACCAGGAGCTCCTTGTGAGTACCCACTACATACAGTTGACTCTCGCTATCTCGACCTCGCTTATCTCAAATAACCGCTTATCTCGAAGTGAAAATCTGGTCCCTGCCTAAACATGAATATCTAACAACATGTAAAAAATATTGTGGAAAAAAGGAGAAATTGCTCCTAAGGAGCAATTTCTCCTCTTTTCCACAATATTTTCAATATATTTCTGACTTCAAGTCCAATTACACATATATTTGTTAAATGTGGTTAATCGAATTAGTTTTTCCTCAATTCTGCAAATCGGATATGTCGAAGTACGGATATCTCGAAGCGTTTCAGAGAGTCCCTTGGAATTCGAGATAATGAGAGTCGACTGTACAATGTATGTTTTTATGGAGAAATGAGAAAGTTTGAATTTTTTGTTGGAAAAAGCACCTTATCTGAAGCTATGGCTACTCTTCTATATATGTATTTTTAGATTACCTTACTATTGAGAATTTTGTATTTCTTTTGCAGGTGTTTGGTCTGTTTCTTTTAGATATAAACACACACAATGAAGTTTTTCTCAGGGCTAACAGTCTTCAAATTTGACTGGGATCAAGTAGTGACAGCATTTTGGAGTAGATATCCCAATCCATACAGGTATTATGTATATTCATGTTGAAAAGTTGTAATTACAAGTATAAGCTTTCACAAAAAGCTTGGTGTATGCTCAGCACACAATAAATGTTAAAGCAGATTAAATTGATACGGAATAGTCTTAGGCAGTAAAAAAAAAAAATGTGTTTCCTCTAACCCGATCGACTCTGTTTCAAACTTGACTGCTATTTTTTATCAGTAAAAATGCAAAATAAAAAAGTAAAGCACCAACTCTCAACAAAATACTTGTATTTTCATAAAATTACAGGCCAAACCCTGTTCTTTTCTCTTGAAAAAATAGAAAAGTAAAAAAAAGTTTCTCCTACCTACCGACCAAATTTTTTTCCAGCATGTTAGTGGAAACACATCTACAGTCGACTCTTGTTACCTCGACTTTGTTTATCTCGAATAACTGGTTATCTTGAAGAGACAAATCTGGTCCTGTTTTAACATGTAAATCTAATAATAGGTTACAAAATATTGTAGAAAAGAGGAGAAATTGCTCCTAAGGAGCAATTTCTCCTCTTTTCCACAATATTTTCAATACATCTCTAAGTTTAGGATCCAAAGTACATAATCATAATGTTAAATGTGGTTGTTTAATTTATTTATTCTGCAAATTTGATATGTTGAGCAATGGATATCTCGAAGTATAACAGACAGTCCCTTGGGCTTCGAGATAACGAGAGCCAGCTGTATTTTTTTTACGCCTTAGCGAATCTTGGCAAAATCGTCTAAATTCCATAATGCAGAATGTGAATTTGAGACGTCTAAATGAAATCTTGTCCCGTTGGCCTCTACAAGAATAACTCTCACATTAAACAATAATTACAGCTGTTAAGCAAATTTCACCGCTTTTTAGGCTTACCTATTGAAAATATTTTTTTCTAGCTCCATATTATGTTCATTTTAGAAAATGTATACTTAAAAAATTTAAAAGATTTTATTTTTTTATTAAACAGGGAGGTATATTTTTATGTACTAGAAAATGGAATTAATCATTTATGTATTGCAAGATGTGGATGTCTCTAAAATGCAGCGTTTTGGCCAGGGAAAGCTAGAATTTGTTCAGAGAAAAGTGGCAAAAGTCAGCACCGTCCTGTTCCATATTACATCATAACCTGCGAGAAGCAGTGGAAAGTAGAGTTGTAACAACTGAATAGCTTGTGGTTAGTCTTTCCTGGTGCTTTTTGAGGCTTAACCATTTATTGGAGTTTATGAAGTGGACACTTTATTTGAATTGGCATACATCCATTGTTGCATATTGGGATGTTAGACTAGTGAAGCCAATCTGGGCCAATACAGGTTTACAATAAATGATACCTAACATAACTGCCCTTCAAATGTCAGCTTTGCTACCATTTAAACAAACATTTTTACAAAACAGAAATCCTTTTTTGTTCGCATACTTTGTTAATTTAGACAAAAAAAGCTTCAGAATGGTATTACAGAAGGATAAAATCTACAGGGACAAAAACTATCAACTATCGATAGATGAAGAGATTTGCCAGCCTCGGTGGCTCAGTTGGATGCATATCCAATTGGTGATCAGAAGGGTTGCGGTTCAACCCCTGCTGGGTAGGCAACATTCTTTTGTGGAAATTTACAGTCATTCTCTCCCTTCCGCTGATTCAAGAAGGGCAGTTGTCAATGTCTGGCCAAAGAATGTGCACAATACTGGTTAACCTGCAAAGAGGCCTAAGCCTGCTTAGTAAAAGTGGGGTTAGCTAAACTGACAGTCGTCAGCATGACCAAACTTGGTTGTCTTGGCTTTAAACCTCAACACAAACAAACAAACACTATGAAAATATTGACAATTGAAGAGACTGTCAGCAATAGTTATGGATAGTTGAAGGCACTATCATAAAAGCATTATCATGGCAGTCACTATCATGATGCATGGATATATCGATGTGTCTTTACACTCCTAAAAAGTACAGTTCAATGTCATCTAAAAGTATTTATTTTAATTGACTTTAAATATTTTATTTCACACCTTAAATTTTTGGACCTTAAGTTAAGGCAGACCTTAACTCTGAGGAATAATAATTGTAAACCTGGGCCCAGATGTTTAAAGGTGACATGTCTTCATTTAGCGAAAAATTGCAATACTGTGTTTACCCTAAAGACTGGAACATCCTAAGTCCTAATGGCTTACCATACTGTCCTTAAATTTGAAATGGTCCATTTCACTGCATGTTATTGTGTCTAAAATCTGCTGAATGAGTTGGAAATATCTGTACTGACCCTGATTACCATATTTACCCTAAATATTGGGACACCTTAATGACTTACCATACGTGTCTTAAAATTTGAGAGTCCATTCTACTAAGTATTGATGTGTCCAAAATATTGTTGAATGAGTGGCAAGTTTGCAGACCCTGATGAGAATCTGCATTCTGCATTGTCTAATCAGGATCTGCTCTGTTTGTACAGACTTATCTGTTCCAATACGTAGGGTTATTATGGTAGATGCTGCATTTTTTTCCCATCTGGTCTAGGTCTGCAGTGTTCGCTCAGGTCTTGTTGTCACAATATTTAGGGTAAACACAGTACTATTTGTTTGAAGAAGGCATCTTGCCTCTTATTTTCCCAGTACTTTGCTTAAAGCAGCTTTTGACATATTTTAGAAAGCTAGTTTTTGCATGGCACTTTAACCCATTGTATACTGAATAGAATCTACCACACAATATATTGGAAGAGTCCAATTTCAATTTTAGGTACGTCTGGCTATGAGATTTACATATTCCTAGAGAAAAATGGCTTAACTATTTGCAAACAGTGAAGACCCTGATCAGATGCCGCATTCTGCGGCGTCTGATCTGAGTCTGCACTGTTTGCCAGTTACCCTTTTACGGGTCTCCTGACTACAATGGGTTAATCAGAAGTAAATTTGTAAATGTTTGTCATGATTCACTGCAAAACCATTTGTCATAACTACCTATGCATCTAAAGTTTTATTCTTTTCATTGGTTTAAAAAAAAAAAAATGAATATTTTTGTTTTTTTTTGCAACAGTAAATAATGGCTGCAAATGATGCAGAATTCAGTATGCAGATTTTCAACAAGTTCCATATCAATAATTAAAAATCAGTAACCAGTCAGGAGCATAACTTCTAACGGTAAAAATTTTGAGAAGATTTATAACTTGGTTAAATTAAAATTCAATTATAAAGTTACCTCCCTTCCAATTCACTCGGGTCACATGTGGGAAAGCCAAGTTCTGCTTACAGATGGTCAAGTGGTTTTCCCCCGGGTTCTCCAGTTTTCGCCCACCTTTGATGAACGATCAGCTCGATGTGAAATATTCTTGAAAGGGCTGTAACCCCCCCCCCCCCCCCGCAAAAAAAAAAAAAAAAAAAAAAACAATAAAAAAAACCTCCCTTCCAAAGAGTAAGAGATAACTTACCTTTGGCTGAAGGTTTTAACTTATTTAGGTTTTTTCTCATAACTGCTTTCAGTAATAAGTACATGTAGATGCATACAAAATTGTTTACAATCAGGGCCCAGTTGTTCAAAGCATCATTAGCTTAACGAGCTCGTTAAGGGTCATTTCGTTAACTGTTTTAGCAGATTCAATATACAATATTTTTTGCTGAAAAAATGTGAGTAGCTTTTGCACTGCAAAAGCTACTCACATTTTTTCAGCAAAAAATTTCAGCGTATTTGCGTATCACTCGATGTAAATTTTAAGGAATCGTTAACTAACGATGTCGTTAGCTTTGAACAACTGGGCCCAGAAAGTGAAAAAATGGCACAAATTAAAAAACTGAAACAAGTTAAATCCACAGGCTGTAGCAAAATTGTTAACTTTTGAGTTAAAAAAAATTCAACTTGTTGATTATGCTCCTGACCGGTTACTGTTCCAATAATTAGGGTAAGTATGGTAATTTTTGTTGGAAGAAAGCATCTTATGAAACAGGCCTATCTTGTGGCTCAGTCAGATCCTCATCCGACTGGTGATCAGGAGGTCGTGGGTTCCATCCCGGCCAGGTCTGGCAACATTCTTTTGTGGAGATTGATAGATCTTGGAATAATTTCTACGGTCATTCTATCTCTTCTGCTGATTCAAGAAGGGCATTGGTCAGTTTTTGGTGAAAGAATGTACAAAAGTACTAGTTAACTGCTTAGACTAAGCCTGCCCAGGAAAAATGTGGTTGGGTAAACACTGTGCTCGACATGACCCAAATCAGTCGACTGGGCCGTAAAGCCTCAACTCGGTCAGTCAGTCTTATCAAACATTTTCTTTCCAGTAAACATGTTCTGTCCGAAGATGTGATTGAAAGAGAGGTTGTTGGGAACAAGTTGTTTACTAAGCGTCTGTTGAAAAAGTCTGGTCGTTTACCACGGTGGGGAGAGAGACATTTTAGAGGTCTCAAGTATGTATATGTTGTGGAGGAGTCTGTTGTGGATCTACCAGCCAAGACTTTGACTACCTACACAAGAAATATTGGAAAGCAACAACATATCATGGTATGCTTACCGTATTTACCCTAAGTATTCAACTGCTTACCATACTTATATTAAAATTTGACAAGGACAATTTACTACCTGATGTTGTGTCTAAAAATTGCTGGAACAGTGGCAAACAGAGTAGACCCTAATGAGATGCCACATTCTGTGGCATCTCATCTGGGTCTACACTGTTTGCTCAGGCCTGTCTGTCTAACTATTAATACATATGGTAAATACGGTATTACATATAAATAGTAGAACCATAACACCAGATAAGACACTTTTTCAGTCGAAAAGTTTTTGATATTTTTTATGTCTCCAACTTTTTCAAAGAGCATATTGGTTTGGTCTTATCTGCCCGTTAACACTTTTAGGTGCATATAAAAACTAGAGAATGGCTAATGCTTAGATCTTAAAGTTTTATAAATGGCATCAGCGCAAAAATAAGTGAATCTTTCTTTTTTTCTTTTCGTCGGACCTAATACGGCAAAGTTATACCTGTTTTTGGACTCTCTTCTATTCTGTTTTATTACCATTATAGCAACAGAAAACCTTGTCAACCTGATATCTAGAGATACCCTCGAGATAGGATTCTTATATTTGGCATACAGTTAGGATCAGTGTGTAGATGACCTGATTTACTTTTGAGTGACTTCCGTAAAATATTGATAAAATATCCCCTTTTTGGACTTTGTATAGCAATAGAAAACCTTGTCAAAATGTTGAGAACCCCTTGAGCTAGGACACATATATTTGGTTTACAGTTTAGGATCAGTGTGTACACGACCTGATTATCTTTTGAGCGAATTCCTGAAAATATTGACAGTTGTGCTCTTCGGACTTTGTATAACAATAGAAAACCTTGTCAACACCATATATCATTAGTGAACTGCTTGAGCTAGGATTCTTATATTTGGTATGCAGTTTAAGGTCAGTATGTAGACAGCCTGATTAACTTTTGAGCAATTCCATAAAATATTGACAGAGTTATGCCCCTTTTCGGACTTTGCTATTTTAACAATAGGAAAATTTTGTCATCATGATATCTAGAGAACCCCTTGTGCTAGGATTCTGATAGTTTGCATACTGTTTAGGGTCAATGTTTGGATGACCTGAATAACTTTTGAGCGAAATTCATAAACATTTGACAGAGTTATGCCCCTTTCAGCTTTGCCTGTTTTAGAATGGAAAAACGTTAACACGATATCTAAAAACCCATACATGCTATACCTCACACTGTGAGACAAAATCTCACAGAATTTTTGCCCGTCTGCACCCCATTTCCCATAGGATTTTCAAATCTCACAGAATTTTCATACCATTTTATAAGCTACTTTTTGAAGAACTAGAAATAAATCACACATTAGCTTGGCTATCCCAAGCTTAATTTTATTAAAATAATGGCTTTTAACTTACCTATGTAAGCTTGAAAGTGATTTTCATAAAAATCTCACAGAATTTCATCAAATCTCCTCTAAAAATTTGCAAAATCTCACAGATTTCTGTCAACAGCTAATGGCATATATGCTATGATCCCGATGTTTGGCATACAGTCAGTGTGTAAACGATTAGTGTGTTAACTTTTGAGCAAATTTCATAAAATATTTACTGAGTTATGTGGACTTTGTTATTATAACAATAGGAAAACCTTGTCAACACAATATCTAGAGAATTTCTTGATATTTTGCATTCTGTTTAGAATCAATGTTTAGATGACCTGATAAACTTTTGAGTGAAACTGCAATGGGACATGGTGTGTGGACATATGATGAGGCAGTTCTGACAAGTGCTCATAATCTATGTTGTGTGCACAGACTGAAAAGGAATCACATTTTTCATCTGAACTTTAACATTTTATGGTCATAAAAGTGCCATTGTGCTGCACGTATGTGTTTGTTGCAAAGCGTATGGGACCGTGAACATCTCTTTAGCTGGTCAACTCTATTTTTTTATTTATTTCTTTTTTTTTTTTTTTTTTCTCCCTTCTTCGATATTTGTAAAACAAAAATCCATGTATCATTCTATGTGCTGCAACACAATAGCTGCAAGTTTTCCAAGAGCTAAAACTTCTGTTATATGTGGACATTATGCCACTCATATTTTGTTTTATTTTTGTTGTTTTCTTGTTTAAAATAAATTCTGCTGTTGTGCATGACTTCTTTGCATATGTGAACATGAGGGCTTTAGTATGGTTAACTTTAAACAAAAAAAGGTTGATGTGATAACTGTCTTTTCCCAAAATTGTCGAGGCCTCAAAAATATGCAAAAAAGAAGAGACTTATTCCAGTATATTCATTCAAAAAAATACAATATAGCATGCTTACAAGATGTGCATATTGACAAAAACATGTATTCATATGTAAAAGCAGAGTGGGGACATAATCTTGTCTTGAGTGCAAAGAATGGAGTAAATGCTAGCCGAGGAGTAATGATCCTAATAAATAATAACTTCCATTGTGATATAGGACAAATTTTAACTGATCCAGAAGGAAACTTTGTCATAATGGAGTTAAACCTCCATACAAAGAAAATTACACTAGTAAGTATTTACGGACCAAATGGCGATAAGCCAAATTTCTATAAAAATATCAAACAAAAAGTACTAGATTTTGGAAATGAAAACGTCATTTTTTGTGGTGATTGGAATTTAGTTCTGAATCCGGATGTTGACACTGAAAATTATCGTCATATTAATAATCCAAGAGCACGGTCAGAAGTTTTAAAACTTATTGATGAAGATAATTATATTGATGTATTTAGAAGTTTACATGACAGCAAAGGCTTTACATGGAAGAAAATTAATCCTGAGAAAAAACAAGCACGTTTGGACTTCTTCCTGGTCAGTGAGGAAAGCTTCAAGCTTGTTTATGACTGTAATGTGGTATCAGGATACAGAACAGATCACTCAGGAATTATACTTAAATTAAAACTTAATCAAAATGAACGAGGAAAGAGTTATTGGAAATTCAATAATTCACTTCTGAAAGATAAAGATTATATTCAACTTGTAAAGAAGTCAGTAGAAGAGGTGAAAAACACATATAAAATTGTCAATATTCAACAAAACAGGGTTAACTTAGATAATAATAATAATAATAATAATAATAATAATAACAATAGTAACAATAATGATAATAACAATATCTTTAATAACAATAATAATAATATACATAATACGTATTCTATAAATGACCAGCTTTTGTTGGAAATGATACTTTTAGCTATCGGGGGAAACAATAAAATACAGCTCAAGAAAAAAGAAGGAAAACAGTAGACAGGAAAAACAGCTAGAAGATGAAATATTAAATTTAGAAAGCAAAATTACTGAGACTTTACAAATAGTCAGTCAAGAAGACATTAACTTACTGAATGATAAGAAAAACAGATTACATGAAATAAGAAAAAGTAAAATTGAAGGAGTCATATTAAGATCACGGTGTAGATACAAGGATTTAGGAGAGAAACCTTCTGGCTATTTTCTAAATCTTGAAAAGAGAAATTTCACAAATAAAGTTATCACAAAAATAATAGAGGAAAATGGCCAAGAATGTTTGAGCACAGATGAAATATTAAACAGCCAGAAAACATACTTTAAAAATTTGTACAGTGAAAATATCATTATTGATGATACTCCAATTGAATCCATAATAGGAGAAAATAGTTCTAGACTGGCTGATAATGAAGCTGAATTATTGGAAGGAGATATTAAATATTCAGAGCTTGCAGAGGCATTGAAAAATATGAAAAATTTAAAAACACCTGGAAATGATGGATTTACTGCAGAATTTTTTAATTTTTTTTGGACTGATCTGAAATTTTTCATATTAAACTCATTAAATTATGGTTATAGAACTGGCTCATTATCAATAACTCAAAAACAAGGTATAATCACCTGCTTACCAAAACCAAATAAATCACCCTTCTATCTGAAGAATTGGTGACCTATTTCCCTTCTTAATGTAATCTATATATTAGCTTCCTCTGTTATTGCTGCACGCCTTAAAACTGTACTACATAAACTGATACATGAAGATCAAAAAGGTTTTATTTCTGGAAGATTTATAGGAGAAAACATAAGACAAATTTATGACATTCTTTTTGAGACAAAACAACAACAACTACCAGGTTTGATACTTTCTATTGATTTTCAACAAGCATTTGATTCCGTTTCATGGAAATTTATACACAAAACACTCAAATACTTTAATTTTGGACCATCCTTTCAACGATGGATCAAATTATTTCAGACTGGTTCTGAGTCATGTATATTACAAAACGGTCATATGTCAGAGTTTTTTGGACTACAAAGAGGCTGTAGACAAGGAGACCCTATCTCCCCATACATTTTTCTCCTATGTGCAGAGGTATTAAGCCAAATGATCAGAAAAGACAATCTTATCAAAGGGATAATAATAGAAAATAAAGAATTCAAATTGAGTCAACATGCTGATGACACTCAAATATTCTTAGACGGATCAGAAATATCGCTAAAAAAAACTTTAGATAAATTAAAATTATTTTATTCAATGTCTGATTTAAAAATAAATGTTGAAAAAACAAGAGCAATATGGATTGGATCAATGAATAGATCAAATCGTAAGTTATGCTTGGAATATAATTCAGACTGGAATCAAGAACCTTTTAAAATCCTAGGAGTGACTTTTACTCCAGAGGTTTTTGACATATGGGATCAAAATGCAACTGATGTCCTTAAAAAAGTGGAAAATATTATCAAGTCTTGGTCAAGAAGAAAAATTACATTGCCTGGAAAGATAACTGTTATTAAATCATTAGCCATATCAAAATTTGTTCATTTATTTCTGGCTCTACCGAACCCACCAGGAAATTTAGTACAAAGCTTAAATAAATTATTTTATAAATTCCTGTGGAATTCTGGGCCTGACAAGATAAAAAGAAAAATTATAATTAAAGATATAACACAAGGGGGTTTAAGAATGATTCAAATAGACAGTTTTGTTACAGCATTAAAAGTTACATGGCTAAGGCGACTAATTTCACAACCCAGTTGCACATGGAGCAGTCTTTCATACATAAATATGGATAGTCTTTTTACTAAAGGAAATAATTATGCAGGCATAAAGGCAAATGAGCTAATAAACCCATTTTGGAAAGATTTACTAATAAGTTGGAATAACTTTTGCAAAGCAGTCAGAATCGAGACACTTGAAGATATTTTATATTGCCCAATATGGTTTAACTCAAATATGAATGGGGGACAAAATTTATATTTTAAAGAATGGCATGATAAAGGTATTAAAAATGTAATAGACTTACTTAATGGAGATGGAAATTTTTATCAATTTGATGAACTGAAAGATAATTATGGTATACATGGGACTTTTTTAGACTATCAATCAATCTTAAGAAAGTTGCCTACGTACTGGAAAACTAAAATCAACCAAAATAATTTTGTATGTAAGAACAGGAAACAATATGTTGCTCGAAATTGTTATCTTAAATTATTATGTAAAGACAAAAAAGGTAGTAGAACATTATATAATATTATTGTTGGAAACCAGGATTCAAGTCCACCATCTCAAAAGTGGGTTAATATATTAGGAAATATTACACAGGAAGAATGGAATAGTTATAATGATACAATTAAAAATATCAAAGAAGTAAAATTACAAGAGTTTCAGTTTAAAGTAAATAACCATATACTAGTTACAAAATCTTTTCTTCACAAAATAAATAAAGTAGACAATGACAGATGCACTTTTTGCAGCCTGGAAACTGAAACAATAATACATGTGCTTTTCAACTGTAATAAGGTGAAAGAATTTTGGTTGGCTATGAAGAATTGGTTAAGAATTCAAGCTAATGTTATACTTCATTTAACCATAAAGAATGTTATTTTTTCTAAACAAGAAAATAATGAACTACTTAACTACATACTGCTATTAGGTAAGTACTTTATCTACAAAACAAAGTTTTTGGCAAATAGCATTAGGCTGGAAAATTTTATTATCTACCTGAAAAGAAAATATCAGAATGAGAAATACATCTCAAAATTTCATAATAAACAGAATAAATTTCAAGCCAAATGGTCACTTTTAAGTCACATAATGGAAGGTACAACTTGATACGCCATAGCCAGAAAAAACAAAACAAAAAAAAACAAAACAAAAAAAAAACAACAATATTTTTCCACAAACATCATCTTGAAAAAAGGCAGTTGCAGGAACTATTAAACCATTAAACTTAATATAGATGTAGCCGATACCCAAACTCTTAAACTTAATATCTTTTGTAGCCATAAGCCATACAGCCCTATGTTTATGTTCAGGTAAGCAGACAAGTAATGCAGAGCAGATTAGAATGTTTATGTCTTCATCAAGTTCGGTTAGTATAGTATAATCAACTGCATGTATATATATGAACATGATCCTTTTTCAAATCACAAAGGCAGTTTTGATAACTCATGGTTCCTATATCAAAATAAGCAGAAAGTATAAACAGTTTTTGTGGTTGCGAAGAGGGACTATAGCCAATGAAAAGTTGTTTCATATACAAAAGCAGACATTATTAATTAAAAGAGTCTCCTTGTATATGAATACTGAAATATTATTGTACTCTGACAGACAAAACAATAGTTCATATAGCTTAAGAAGGATGAGAGATAGAATGAAAGCTTATCAATATATCAGTATCTATTATGTATATGTATTACATGCATAAATTAATAAAATAAAGATGTGGACAACAAAAAAAAAACAAACAAAAAAAAAACTTTTGAGTGAAATTTGTAAAAAAAATTGGCAGATTTATGCCCATTTTGACTTTGCCTACAGGTATTACCATGGGAAACGTGAACACGATATCTAGAAAACCGCATGAGCTAAGATTCTGATATTTGGCAAACAGTTTAAGATCACTTTATAGACTTATTCCATAAAATATTGATGGAGTTACGCAGACTTTGCTATTATAACAATAGGAAAACCTTGTCAACATGGTATCTAGAGAACAGCATGACCTAGGATTCTGATATTTTACATACTGTTTAGGATTAATGTTTAGATAACCTGATTAACTTTTGAGCGAAATTTGTAAAACATTGGCAGAGTTATGCCCCTTTTGCCTTTGCCTGTATCATAGTGGGAAAACCTTGTCAACATGATATCTAAAAAGTCACATGAGCTAAGATTCTGATATTTGGTACACAGCTTAGGATCAGTGTGCAGACGACCTGATTAACTTTTGAGGGAATTCTGTAAAATATTCATGGAATTATGCCGCTTTTCGGACTCAGCTATTATAACAACTGGGAAACCTTTTCAACACGATATCTAGAGAACCCCTTGAGCTAGGATCCTGATATTTTGCATATTGTTTAGGATCAGTGTTTAGATAAACTGATTAACTTCTGAGTAAAATTCTTAAAAAATTGGCAGAGTCATGTCCCTTTTGACTTTGCCTGTATTACAAGGGGAAAATGTTGTCAAGAGGATATTTAGAAAACTGCATGAGCTAGTTTGTTTTTTCTTTGGGGGTTTGTTTACAGAGTTATTACCCCTTTTTGACCTAGGTATTTGATGACAGGTGGTGGGTACTTTGTGTGCCCAACTCCTCATACAGTTTTATATGGATCAATTTGAAACTTTGCAGACTCTCTTGTCATGGTCTGTACATATGCCTATGATTTTTGCATTATCGGCAATTTATATTTTGTCACTTTTTTTTTTTTGCTTTTTAAACTTACGTATCCATTTTTGGGGCTTAAATACTTCTAAAGTGCATTACAGATGGAATCTTGTATGTGCGACTCCTCCTACAGTTTTATTTGGATCAATTTGAAACTTTGCAGGCCCTTATGTCATGGTCTGTAGATGTGCATGTGGTTTTGGCATTATTGTCACTTAAATTTTTGTCACTTTTTTTGACGTTTGAACTTATCTATTTCTCTCCATCTATCTGTTACATTTTGCATCCAGTCATTAATGGTTAGAGCTAGGATCCTGAAATTTTATATATAGCATCAGTATGAAAAATAAGCCACCCATTTTTTTTTGTTTTTTTTTCAGTCAGTGTTCTCCTTATGGAGTTATTCCCCTTTTTTAACTTAGACATTTAAGAAGGTGGTGGGTACCTTGTGTGTGCAACTCCTCTTACTGTTTTAACTGATCAGTTGGAAACTTTGCAGGCTCTTTTTTCATGATCTATAGATGTGGTTTTGGCATTATTGTCACTTTAATTTTTGTCACTTTTTTCATCTTTTGAACTTTGCTATTTTTAGGGCTTAAATACTATTCAAGTGCAATACTGTGGGTACCTTGTATGTGCAGCTCCTACAGTTTTATACCGATCTATTTGAGACTTTGCAGGCCCTTTTGTCATGGTCTGTAGATGTGCATGTGGTTTTGGCGCTTTAATTTTTATCACTTTTTTCGACTTTTGAACAGCTATTTTTGGTGCTTTAGTATCACAGTCAATCCATGTTTAAGGGAAAGCATATAGTTGGGGCATAGTGGTTTACATGCACATTTTCAAGTTCATATTTCTCATAACCAGCCCTGCTGGGTCAGATGCTCATCCAACTGGTGATCAAGAGATTGCTGGTATATCCCTGCTGGGTCTGGCAATATTCTTTCATGGAGATTGATCATGAGATAAGTTCTATGGTCATTCTGTCCCTCTCATTGATTCAGTAAGAGCATTTGTCAGTTCTGGTGGAAGGATGTGCATTATTACTAGTTTAATGCTTAGAAGACAAAGCATTCTCAGGAAAAGTGTGGTTAGGTAAACTGACCAGCTCGACATGGCCTTTATAATGTTGGCTGGGCTGTTCAACCTAACCAAACATTCTTATTTCTCCACGAAAACATGTTTTCAGTATTCATTAGAAGCGCCATGCCGAGGCATTCCTAATGACTACAGTCAACATATGTTTTGTGGAATAAGAAAAAACCTGATACCCCATTTTATCTAGAACTATGCTTACTTCATATAAATAGTAGTAACTTCTAGTGGATGAGCTCCTATCCATGATGTTAACAGACCTGTGTGATTTCTACAATTAGGTGATTCTAACTACTATCAACAGCATTTTTTCATAGAGAAATAAGAAAATATTCAACATACTTCCCGGCAGGCACATGACGTAAATATAACGTCACCTCAACGTCGATGCAACGTCATGACATTGCATCGACGTTGAGGCGACGTTATATTTACGTCATGTGCCCGCTGGGTTCTAGATAAGAGTAGGTATCGGGTAAATATTTTTTAATTTTTCTCCACAAAAATATATGTTGTTGATGCTCGTTAGAAGCCCCTTGCCAAGGCGTTTCTAATGAGTAGGGCTGTCATGTTTACAAAAATCTGTAAACATTTACATGGAAGGTCATACACGAAACAATTTCGTGTACCCAAAACAGTTTTGAAATCATTTTACAAAAAGACAAGAAGAGTGAAACCGATGTAATTAAATGCCATGTTATTTAATGCTAACTATTTACTTGTTTTGATTTTCCATCTTGGGAAGATATGCTTCTGCTGACATGCTGTAGCATTCAGTCATTTGCATTTCGAGAAAATCCTTGAGAGGTAGCATTAAAATGTTACACACCAGCTGTGTAATTGCCAATTACTTTGAAGATGCTGCTGTGCTGTGTATTGGATTTACCCATTTCTGATTGGAGCACATATTGAGGGAACATCTCAGAAACAGCATTTCTTGATCGGATAATCAGCAGAATCGAAATGTGGGTAGCTGAGACGGTAGTTTGATAAAAGGAATAGAATGAAATAAACCACAGAATTTTGCATTCAAACAATGCCTTTAAATACTTCATTTAAATTCAGTAAAAAAAACAAAAAACGTTCATTCAACTTTGATTCATTTTTGTTTCGACATTATAGTTCTGGTGCTCTCTCCAGAGTATGATACTTCCTTCTTGCCTTGATTGTCAACAACAGTAAAATCCTGCCAAACTGGGGATTGGAAATATTTAGGATAGTGAAAGAGCGCAAGAATAAAAAGTGATGATTATTATGGTGTAAAATTTTAATGATGCCATTTGTTTAATCATGCGTAAGTCATGTGTTCGTGTAAATGGCCAGTAAGTTTTGTAAACGTTTACTAGACAGACCCGAAACGCTCCCCGTTACGCATTTAAACATGATAGCCCTACTAATGAGTAGCCACAACATAAGTTTTTGTTGAGAAATAAGAAAAATATTAGTATTTTTGGATTGAAAAAAGCATCTTATCAAGAGCTATGATTTTGGTTGAAAACTCACACACGCAAACACACACAGATATGTTTGTTTGTCATCACAAATTTTTAGCTCACCTGAGCCGAAGGCTCAGGATGAGCTATTGTGATCACTTGTAGTCTGTCATCATCAGTTTTCTGTCCACACCTTTGAAGACTTCTTCTCTGAAACCCCTGAGCCAGTTTTCATCAAACTTCATGTGGAGCCTTGTTTTAAAGGGGGATTGAAAATGTATACAGATGGTCACTATCAGTTAATCAAGGTGGCCACCATGCCCATATATGTTAAAACACTTAAAAATCTTCTTCTCCAGAACTGAGAAAGGTTTGGGGCTGAATCTTGGAATATAGCCTAGAGGACTAAAGGTCTACCAAATTTGTTTAAATGATGGCCGTAGGTTAACCTTTGACTTTTTACGGCAAGGTCAGATTTGCATCCCTTTACCTTTATATGGGGAAAATGTTAAAAAGTCATTTTCTCAAAATGTTTTAAAGACTAATGGCTGAAGGTTACAATGTATGATTAGATTATTAAATTTTAGCTAAAGTCAAATTTTTTTCCCCTAGAAGATAGCTGCACTTATCTCTGGGCTACATCCAGGTATAAAATTGTGTAACTTTTGGATGTCTTCCTCTGAAACCGCTTGAGCAATTTTCACCAGATTTCACATACCGGTAAGGCCTTCTTTTGAAAGGGTATTCACAATTTGTTTCCACGCCATTGGTCAAGATGGGCGCCATGCCCATATATGGTAAAAACACTTAAAAAACTCCAGAACCAAGAAAGCTTGAGGCAGAATCTTGGTATATAGCATTGGGGATTCAAGGTCTACCAATTTCAAATGATAGGCATAGGTTGACCTTTGACCTTTTTAAGGCAAGGTCAAATTTGCGCCCCCATACATTTGTATGGGGAAAATGTTGAAAAATCATTTTCTCAATATGTATTATGGACCAATAGCTGAAACTTACAACATATGATTAAAGGAGTAAAATTGTTTAGCTACCGTCAAAATTTTGGGGGCTTATCTGCCCTTGCCTCGGCTATGTACACTTATAAACATCTGAAATCTTTAAATGTCATCTCTGAAACCTTTTGAACAATTTTCACCAGATTTCACATGGGGTCTTCTGTCGAAAGGATGTTGACAATTTGTTCAAATCGTTCTGTGCCATTAAACAAGATGGCTGCCATGCCCATATATATGTAAAACACTTAAAAATCTTCTTCTCCAGAACTAATAAAGCAGTGAAACCGAATCTTGGTATACAGCACCGGGTACTCAAAATCTACTAAGTTTTTTCAAATGATGATACTAGGATGACCGTTTACCTTTTTATGGTATGGTTAAATTTGTGTTCTAGTCGCTGCGGCAATACTAGAAGAGGTTGCCTGGCATTTGCAGATATGCAATAGCTGTTTTTTATCATTTGAACGAATCGTGGCCCATGGGCCTCTTGTTTAAATGAGCTGTGTATGAAATTCTATATGTAATGCATTTCATCTATCACATCATTTTCTTAGAGGGTGGAATATTCTGACATGTACCAGAAAGCATACCTCGATGAATTATCTTGTGTCATCTGTGACTTTTAGTGCCAGTGACCTTGGCAGAACACTGATGCTTAATACCTTGTAAGGGAGCCTTATTCTGGGTCAGAACTGGTTACAAATGTTATGTAGTAAGCTGATATGTGGTAACTTATTCTTTACATGTTTATTTCAGAGTGTTGAAGAAAAGTGTATATATAGTGTCAGCTCTGAGAGTAGTAGTTGGGTTAACTGTCAGCGACAAGCCTGGATTGATTCTGGCTTCAGGGGCCTCACAAGCATTATCTCATCCTATGGCCTGTCAAGATTCCGGAAAAACATTACTGACACAGTGGAAGGATTCAATCATGTACTCACATATTTATACTCTCCAGAAACTAAAATTGTCGAACAAGCAAAGAAAAGTTCCGAAAAAATTAAGGAATCAGCAAAGAAAGCCACTGAAATGGCAAAGAATGTGAAGTCAAAAGTTCCTAGAAGAGAACTTGTATGAAAAATACTGACTGCCTGTCTGTCATTTTTGTCGCTGTGACATTTTGGTTCATTGCCCAGTACATATATAGGGTTGGTAGTCATAACTCCAGATATGACACTTTTAAATTTTTAGCGAGAACATTCGGATATTTTTCTTACTTCTCCCTGAAACATAGATTGTGGGTACTCATTAGAAGCACCTCACTGAGGTGCTTCTGATGAGTACCCACAATATATGTTTCAGTGCAGAAATACGAAAACTATTTTTCTGTCTGCTCCTCCTGTTTGGAGCTATGGCTTGTTTATACAGTGAGATTGGGAAGCCAATGGGTGTATATTGTGAGAGTAACACATATACATATATTTTGTTAAATTGTGGGCTCAAATAGACCATAACTGAAACAAAATTACTTGTGCTATATTACATATATGTACGTATACATAGTTGCAAAAATAAACCGGTGTTTATAATGTCAAGATACGTGTATGTTCCTGTCATGTTTGTTGCTTACTGGTGTGAGTAACATCTAATTCATTAAACAGCTACCAAACCAGACTGGTTGATGATTGTACTTCCTAATATTAAGCAACTCTGAAACAGTTAGCTTGCACATCCATTGAAGTGAACATGGCATTTATTTTTGTACCTAAGAGATATCTTGCTTCCATCTCTTTTGTAAATTTATCTAGTCAGATGATGCAACGTTGGCCTCAGTGGCTTAGTTGAATGTGCCTCCAACCGAAGATCAGGAGGTTTAGGGCTCAACCCCCGCTGGGTCGGCAACATTCTTTAGTGGAGATTGATCATGAAGTACTTTCTATGGTCATTCTCTCCCTTCTGCTGATTCAAGAAGGGCAGTTGTCAGTTTCTGGCAAAAGAATGTGCACAATACTGGTTAACCGCTAATAGAGGACTAAGCTTGCCCAGTAAAAGTATGGTTAGGTAAACTGACCACGCTCAACATGAACCCATAGGGTTGACTGGTCCATAAAACCTCAACACAAACAAACAGATGGTGCACATGTTAAAACAGTGTTGCATTGGTGCTAGCCATAATGTTATCGTTATTGTTATGGAACCCACTGAAGAAGTTAGATGACGGTTGCTTCAGATTTTTTTATCAATTTATGTTGAGTGGACTCTTCTACCACAAATCTTTGAACTGGTCTATATCCAATAGCAAGGTGTCTGGTTATTAGTTTTTATTATTACTATGTTTTAAAGAAAGTCTTGTTTTGAATGCAAACAGTGTAGACCCTGATCTGACGACACCTTCTGCAGGGTCTGATCTGGGCCTGTAATGTTTGCCTATTACCCTTTTTGTGGGGTTTCTCGACTAAAATGAGTTAATATACTATATTCACCCTAAGTATTTGGGCACATATGCCTGAGCAAAAAAAAGTATCATTACAGATCTGATTGCTCCTAATGAGCAGTTTGGTTGGGTATACACTGTTTACCATCTGTCCTGACTTAGACATACCTCGAGTGATAGCTCCTCTGTGCAGGTTTGAAACCCAGCTTGGTCACATACTTTAAGTGGAGATTGATCATGAAATAATTTTATGGTCATTCTCCCCCTTCCACTGACACTAGGAGGGCAGTTGTCAGTTATTAACAAAAGTGTGTGGATAAAATACTGTTTAACCATTTAGAGGACTAAGTCTGTCCAGGAAAAATAAGAGCAAATTAACTGGCTGATTCTGGAAAAAGAAAAAAAAATTATTTGAGCCAGCACATGACAAAACCTACAAAATGGCATGTGCACCCAGCAGTTGTCAGTAATGGCAAAAGAATGTGCACAATACTGGTTAACTGCTTATCTGCCCAGTAAACGTGTAAGTAGGTAAATTGACTATTCTCGACATGACCCCTTTGGGTTGGCTGGGCTGTAAATCTTCAACACAACATAACAACAAGACCCAGTTTCAGAAAGGAGACAAAAACAATTTTTAAACGTTGTGTCTGCCAAAGCTGAACCAGTTTTCTTTAAATATTGTTTGCAGAATTGTCCATTTTTTAAGACGAACGGATCATGTTGGCATCTAATGATTAGTGATACACCTCATAGAGAGATCTGCTATATGCTATGTGTCTCCAGGAAGGGCCCAGGCAGATCTACATAGAACAGACTAGACTGTCCATATGTCATTACTGTTTGCAGTCACAGTACTGGGACTTTGTCAGATCTAATAGTGGCCAGCAAGCTGTAGACAGATTCCAATTTTGAACTTAAAAGTACAGAGACTTTTTCATCTTATTTTTCCACAGAAATGTAAATTGTTGTTACCCATTATAAATGCCTCTTTGAGGGGCTTCTACTGATTGCCAACAACATACATTTTTTGTGGAGAAATAAGATAAATTTCAACAGTTTTAAGTTGAAAAAAGAAAAAACAAAAACAAAAAAAAAAGATAAAAAAACAAAACAAAAAAAAACAACAACAAAAAAACAAACATACTTACTCTGGAGCAAAGGTTTGGGCTTCTCTTCAAGTAAAAAGGTATTAGATTCTTGCAAAAGATTGTTCTTTTACTTTGAGTAATTAGTCTTCTTTGACCATTTAAATATAAATTTAGCCTAAATGTACTGAAAACAGGAATGACTTTAATTTTTATGGATTTTAC
Organism: Anodontia alba; assembly: GCA_964016985.1. Classification (NCBI taxonomy): domain Eukaryota; kingdom Metazoa; phylum Mollusca; class Bivalvia; order Lucinida; family Lucinidae; genus Anodontia; species Anodontia alba. The sequence continues at coordinate 154,503,136 of OZ024821.1, forward strand.
TTATGTGTAAATGCCAGCAAGTCAATGACATACTGAATAAATAGGGCTTTATGGTAAGTTTGTTAGTGATTCACCAGTGTTTACACATTGATAAAATCCACAAAAATGAATTGAGCCAACGCATGATAAAACCTACAAAATGGCATGTAGGCCTAGCGAAGACTCGGATCAACCTGGGCATCCGCCCAGTCTTATCAGAGTATTCGCTGTCCGCATGAAGAAAGCTTGGGTCCTTAGCTACACATTGAGCGCACAGCAAAGACTGATCAGACTGGGCAGATGCCCAGTCTGATCTGAGTCTTCGCTGGGCGCACATGCCATTTTGTAGGTTTTGTCATGCACTGGGTCAATTTGTTCCTTAATAATTCCTTCTAGACCTGTATTATGTTTAAAATATGGGTAAAATAGCTTTTAGAAATTTGTGCAAAGAAAATGCTTCTGGATGTCCTACTGATTCGATTAATCAAAGTATATATCACATTTTGAAATTGCTCTTGGCCAATCAGATTGCACAAACACAATTATAAGCCTGTTCAGATGGAATTATAATGGCATTAAACTATTCTTAAAGGGCTTTTCCTTCAACAGAAAGTACTGTCTAGTTTTACTCAGCAACATGAGGAGGAAAATGCACCCTTTCCCTTTTTCACTTGTAACCTTTGCATCAGGGTGGCTGAGTAGTTAGGGCTCACAACTTCAGATCTTGAAGGCCCGAGTTTGAATCCCGCTGGAGGTGGAATTCCTCTCATGACTGTAAGGTGCTTTGTTGCACAGAGCCTTTCATTAGCTCGCCGGGACTATGTCTGTTTTCACCCAGGCGTTGGCGTCGGCGTCGGCGTCTGGCGGTGTCCGAGTCGGCGCTGGCGTCCGCATCGGCGTCCGCGTTAGCACAATGTTTTTCAAAGGTGTCCATAGTTTTTTTAATTTTTTAAGGTACTGCTTTCATATTTCGCCTACACCTACCTTGGGGTAAGACCTTTCAATAATATATATCCCCATTCCCGAGTTAGACCAGTTATGTAGGTCAAGGTCAGTTCTTACTTTGTCATTTACACCCTGTTTAAGTTTTGCGTTTAAGTTTTGAAAAGTGTTTGTAACTGCTGAAGTATTTAAGATAGAGCTTTAATATTTGACCCACACCAGCCTTAGGGTTAGACCTTTCAATAGCACACACTCCTTTCTCAGTTTCACCTTCTGCCTAGGTCAAGGTCAGGTCATACTTTGTCATTTAAACCCATGTTGGAGTTCTGCGTTTAAGTTTTGATAAGTGTTTGTAACTGCTGAAGTATTCAAGGTACGGCTTTAAAATTTGGCCCACAACTACCTTAGGATAAGACCTTTTAATAGCGCACACCCTGTCCTCAGTTTGATATTCTGCTTAGGTCAAGGGCAGGTCATAGTTTGTCATTTAAACCCATGTTCGAGTTCTGCGTTTGTTTTGAAAAGTGTAACTCCTGAAGTATTCAAGTACCCCTTTAATATTTGGCCAACACCAACATTAGGGTTAGACCTTTCAATATCACACATCCCTTCCTCAGTTTGACCTTCTCCTAGGTCAAGGTCAGGTCATACTTTGTCATTTTAACCCATGTTCGAGCTCTGTGTTTAAGTTTTGAAAAGTGTTCGTAACTGCTGAAGTATTCAAGATACCACTTTAATATTTGGCTGACACCTACCTTAGGGTAAGACCTTCCAATAGTACACAGCCCTTCCTCAGTTTGACCTTTTGCCTAGATCAAGGTCAAGTCATACTTTGTCATTAACAGCTATCTTTAAGTTTTGAAAAGTACATAACTGCTGAAGTATGTAAGATATATCTTTCATATTTCATCCACACCAACCTAAGGGATTCAGCATGTAAGATACAGCTTTCATATTTTGCCCATACCAACCTAAGGGAAGATATTTCAATGGCATATATCTCAACCCTCAGTTTTGACATTCTTCAGACATCAAAGTCAGGTCATACTCTCTCATATAAGTTTAAGTTCTGTATTTAATATCTTTAAAGTATCTTTAATATTTAATAAAGATCGTTTGCTTATCCGATTAGCCCTTCCCGGCGAGCTGCGTTGTCTTCTGACAACTCTTGTTATAACTCTTCCATCATCTCAATATGATTAGATAATGTTTAAAGGGATGTACAGCACTAAACCATTAACTGTCACTGTCTCTGCATTCCTTTTTGGGATAGGGGATCATTAGGAGTATCTTCCTGGCAGAGTTATCTGCATAGAATTGGTCATTGTTCTTTCTTTGGTGCAAAAATTACAAGAACTTTTTTCAGAAGACTTGATTTTTAGCTCACCTGAGCCGAAGGCTCAGGATGAGCTGTTGTGATCACTCACTGTCCGTTGTCCGTTCACACTTTTGAATGACTTCTGCTCTTAAACCCCTGGGCCAGTTGTCTTCAAACTTCATGTGGAGCCTTCTGTTAAAGGGGGATTGAAAGTTTGTACAAATGGTCATGGCTCATTAAGTGAGATGGCCGCCATATCAATAAATAGTAAAAACACTTAAAAATTGTCTTCTCCAGAACCAAGAAAGCTTTGAGGCTGAATCTTGTTATATAGCATAGGGGATTCAAGGTCTATCAAATTTGTTCAAATGATGACCATAGGTTGACCTTTGACCTTTTTATGGCAAGATCAAATTTGCGCCCCTATGCATATATACGGGGAAAATATTGAAAGTCAGTTTCTCAAGATTTACTAAAGACTTATGGCTGAAAATTACAATGTATGATCAAAATAGCAAACCCTTTTAGTTACAATCAAAGTTTTGTCCCCCAAGGTTATCTGCATTTGCCCCTTGGCTATATACATGTATAAAATGTGGTAATCTTTAAACATCTTCTTTAAACATCTTCTGCTCTGAAACAGCTTGACCAATTTTCACCAGATTTCACATTAGGCCTTCTGTTGAAGGGGCATTATCAATTTATTCAAATGGTTCTGCATCATTAAACAAGATAGCCACCATGCCCATATATGGTAAAAACAAATATTTTCTCCAGAACCAAGAAGCTTCAAGGCTGAATCTTGTTATATAACATCACAGACTCAAGGTCTGCCAATTTTGTTCAAATGATGACCCTAGGTTGACATTTGACCTTTTCATGGCAAGGTCAAATTTGCTTCCCAATGCATTTGTATGGGAGAAAATATTGAAAATTCAGTTTCTCAAAATGTATTTAAGACTTGGCTGAAACTTACAATATATAATTAAAGTATCAATCCCTTTTAGTTACAATCAAACTGTTCTCCTCATGGTTATCTGCCCTGGTTCCTTGGCTATAAACATGTTTAAAATCTCATAATCTTCAAAGGTCTTCTCTGAAACAGCTTGACCACTTTTCACCAGGTTTTTTCTCGGTCCAATTAAATAAATTTATTCAAACTATTCTACATTATTTAACTAGATGGCTGCCATGCCCATATATGGTAAAAACACTTAAAAATCTTCTTCTCCAGAACCAAGAAAGCTTGAAGGCTGAATCTTGATATAGAGCATCGAGGACTCAAGGTCTACCAAGTTTGTTCAAATGATGATCCTAGGATGACCTTTCTATGGCTAGGTCAAATTTTCATTCCCATACTCTTGTATCTGGAAAATGTTGAAAAATCATTTTCATTTTCTGAAAATGTACTAAAGACTAATGGCTGAAATTTGCAACGTATGATTAAAGTAGTAAAACTTTTTAGTTACAATCAAAATTTTGTCCCCTGGTAGTTATACGCCCTTGCCCTTGGCTATATACATGTTTAAAATCATGTGATCTTTAAACTTCTTCTTCTTTGAAACCGCGACCAATTTTTATCAGGTTTCACATGGAGCCTTCTATCAAAGGGATATTGACAGTTTGTTTAAATGGTTCAACACTATTGAACAAGATGGCCACCATACCCATATATGGTACATTTGAGACTCAAGGTCTACCAAGTTTGTTCAGATGATGATCTAAGGATGACCTTTGACCTTTTTATGACAAGGTCAGATTTGCCTCCCCATTCATAATGTTGAAAAATCATTTTCAAAAAATGTATTAAAGCCTTATGGCTGAAACTTACACTGTATGATTTAAGTAGTAAAACTTGTTAGTTACAATCAAAATTTTATCCTCTGGGGGTATCTGCCTTTGCCATTAGGCTTTGTATATGTATAAAATCGTATAAGTCTTTAAATGTCTTCTGTGAAACCACTTGCCAATTTTCACCAGATTTCACATGGGATCTTCTGTCAAGTAGTACTAACAATTTGCACTACTGAACAAGATGGCTGCCATGCGCATATATGGTAAAACCACTTAAAAAAATTCTTCTCCAGAACCAAGAAAGCTTTGAGGCTGAATCTTGGTATATAGCATCGGGGATGCAAGGTCTATCAAGTTTGTTCTAATGATGATCCTAGGATGACCTTTGACTTTTTACGGCACTGTCAAATTTCTGTCCATAGTTGCTGTGGCAATACTGGAAGAATGTTGCATGGCATCTGCAGATATGCAATGGCTGTTTTACTTAGGTGAGAGAACCATAGCCCATGAGCCTCTTGTTCTAGATCTGTTTTATATGTGATGTAGTATTGGTTTTCCTAAAGTACAGTTGACTCTTGTTATCTCGACCTTGCTTATCTTGAATAACTGCTTATCTCGAAGTGAAAATCTGGTCCCTGCCTAAACATGAAAATCTAAACAGGTAAAAAAATATTGTGGAAAAGAGGAGAAATTGCTGCTAAGGAGCAATTTCCCCTCTTTTCCACAATATTTTCAATATATCTCTAACTTAAGAATCTAATTACATATATATTTGTTAAATGTGGTTAATCGAATTATTGTTTCCTCTGTTCTGCAGATCTGATATGTCGTGGTACGGATATCTGGAAGTATTTCAGAGATTCCCTTGCAATTTGAGATAACGAGAGTCGACTGTAGGTGTTATTTGCAGTGAATAGTGCTTTACTAACAGATAGTGATGCAGAGTCCATAGAATTGTTTATTTTAAAAACATTCCTTAGCAACTTAATGGGACTTGATACACATGGTAGATTTTCTCTTATCACAAGGGAGAGAACTTTTGTAACTTATTTTTTGTGCTTCTGTACATCAAGTTCCTTCTGAAAAGGAGTCTGCCTTAAAAGGAAATAATAGTGGACCCCATTTCAGAAGGGGGCAGAAACAGTTTTGATATACAGTGTAGTTACCTCCCCTGAAGTGTATCCATTCCCCTTCTACCATTTTGACCAATAGGAGATAAGAAGACACATAGAGGTAAATGTCTCAAGACTCTTTTAAACAGCGGAAAACTGTGATGTCAGCAATGAAAGGGGGAAAAAAAAGAGGTAGTGGGCACAGGCAGGTATGAAAGAGAGGTATGAAAGAAATAGGCTTACCGAGTCATTCAGGTTAATTTCAAAGTGAATTTTTATGCACCTTTGCTCGAGATTTTCATTTCTTTACCTCAAACTGCTGTTACTTTTAAATAAAAGTCTCTCCTTTGAGAATTGAGATATTGTGAGTCCATTGTATTTTAGATTGTGAAAAAAAAGTGATTTTAGATTGTGAAAGGATATACTGGTATGATGATTCTTTGTGAAAGGTATACAGGTGTGATGATTCTTTGTGAAAGGTATACAGGTATGATGATTCTTTGTGAAAGGTATACAGGTGTGATGATTCTTTGTGAAAGGTATACAGGTGTGATGATTCTTTGTGAAAGGTATACAGGTATGATGATTCTTTGTGAAAGGTATACAGGTGTGATGATTCTTTGTGAAAAGGTATACAGGTATGATGATTCTTTGTGAAAGGTATACAGGTGTGATGATTCTTTGTGAAAGGTATACAGGTATGATGATTCTTTGTGAAAGGTATACAGGTGTGATGATTCTTTGTGAAAGGTATACAGGTGTGATGATTCTTTGTGAAAGGTATACAGGTGTGATGATTCTTTGTGAAAGGTATATAGGTGTGATGATTCTTTGTTGAGTGCTTTCCCAAAACATGTTACAGACGTGTTTAAAGTTAAGAACTCCTTTTGAATAGACTTAGTTGCAGCAACTAACGATTCTTAGAAGGAACATACATTTTCAGGGGAGGCAACACTTACAGAATTGTTTTTGCGTCCCTTCTGAAAAGGGGTCTACTCTAAAAGGAAAGAATTTGCTCCCAAAGGGAGCTTCTGAAAAGGGGTCTACTCTAAAAGGAAAGAATTTGCTCATTTTGGGAGCAAATTCTTTCCTTATAGAGTAGACCCCTTTTCAGAAGGGTTATGGTCTGCAGGAAAGTAAGCAGATTGTCACCTTTGGGACTATGGTAGAAAATCTACCAAATGTATCCAGTCACCTTAAGATGAATGGATACACCTGGTAGTTTTTTCAGTCAAGTTTTTACAAGGGAGACAACTTTATTGACTTCCTGTATGCTTTTCTGCACACCAGTCTTCTTTTGAAAAGGGGTCTGTTCTGTTAGGGAAGAATTGGCTACCAAAGGGAGCAAATTCTTTCCTTATAGAATAGAGCCCTTTTTAGAAGGGAGGCGTCTATCCCCTTAGGAACATAGAAAATCCAATTAAGAATAAGGTGAATGTCCGATGAAAATGGAGGGAATTCCAATTTTTCTTTGGGGTGTATTTATACACCCAAAAATGTATTGTACAGGTATTCTATAAAATATTAAAAAAATTTTCGAGTTCACAAAATTTTATTTACATACCTATAAATCTATCATTCTTAGAGTGCAAATCACAACTGCCTATAAAACATTTTGAAATAAAAAAATCTATTTTATTTTTTCATGGAAAATAAGGCATGGCTTTTCATTTGAATCACTACCTTTGATTCCCAAGGACACCCTCAAAGCCTCCCTTAAAACATACCAACAGATTCATGGGAACAGATTGCACAAGATCGTACAAAGTGGCGAGGCCTCATAAAAAGGGGAGCTGGTGAATACGAATCGGCGAAGCCGAGCAGAAACGTGCACAGCGGAAAGCCAGAGCTAAGGCATCACCAACAGAGCTTTCTTCCTCAGACCTCTCTTGTTCTATCTGCAACAGGCAGTTTAGAGCTAAGATTGGTCTCATCAGCCATCTTAGAACACACAAATAATAACACATCACACAGTTGATTAGGATTGGTCATTGTCAGTAATGACAGACGAACAAGAAGAAGACTACCTTTGATTCACATAAAATGTAAAACCTTGTTTTCTCTGAAAATAATAAAAGCTTAGTTCTAGTTAAGGCGCTTTTTTCAATCAAAAAGTATTGATATTTTTCTTACTTCTGCACGAAAATATGGTGTGTGTACTCATTAGAAGCGCCTCGCCGAGGCGCTTCTAATGAGTACCCATAACATGTTTTCATGGAGAAATAGGAAAAGTATTATGTGGATATCCCTTCTTATTTAGAGTTGTGTAAAAGTGTTTAAAAATGTCTTCTGCTACAGTCTGGCTAGAGGTGCACTAAACTCATGACTACAATTTTTCATTGCACAGAGCCTCTCATTATCACCCTTCGTCATCTCTGTAAGATAATGTTGAAAGGGACCTAAAACAGGCCTTGTTGGCTCAGTTGGATGCATGTCCAACTGGTGATCAGGAGGTTGCGAGTTCTACCCCCGCCGGGTCGGCAACATCCTTTCGTGGAGATTTGATCATGAAATATTTTTACTGTCATTCTCTCCCTTCCGCTGATTCTAGAAGGGCAGTTGTCAGTTTCTGCCGAAAGAATGCACAATACTAGTTAACCGCTTAGAGGACTAAGCCAGCCCAGTAAAAGTGTGGTATGGTAAATTGACCACGCTCGACATGGCCCCATTGGGTTGAATGGGCCTTAAAACCACAACACAGAGACCTAAAACATCAGCTTTTGCCAGCAGGTCCAATCATCCTACATGATAATACTGCGTCACATCTTTCGGAGGGGATGACATCACTATTCGCGCGGCTACAAATGGGAAACGTCCTATCCTTCATATTCTCCAGACCTCAGTCCATGTGACTTTGACCTTTTCCCTAGATTGAAAGAAAACGTGAGGGGTTAGATTTGAGGGCTTAGAGGAACTAGAAGATGCCGTGGCCGAGCAGGTTCGGATGTATGAGCGGGGGTGCCTAGAAGGAATTCAGAAGCTGCCGAGTCGGTAGCGGTCGGGGATTAAAAACACGGAATACCACTTTTAGTAAGGTTAGTAAGAATTTTAGTAAGGTTAGTTTGATATTTCAAATAATTATTGAGAGAGTAGTTCGCATTATTTTTGGATGACCCTCGTATTTTACAAGGCACCTATAATAAAAACCGAAGCATTCACAGTGGCATTTGGGTACTGAATTGTCTTCTGTGATCGATTTGTTTTATTATTGAAAACTGTTCCTTAGCGACCTAATACAAACCGTTGTCCTGGCTGCGCTCAGAAGTGCAAGGTGATCCCGAACATTTTGACCTGGATCCCTGTACCTAATGACAAGCGCCAACAGGGCCAGGGCAAACTTGTACGTTTGAACGCAGAAAAGGTAAGAGAAAAGTCTAGGGAGTGCCACAATCACAAACCGCAGCTCTTCCCAGACCCCAAGAGGAAGAGGAAACCGACAACTCCAAACAAGCACAAACCGAACAAACGCACGAAAAGCACTAAGATTAGCTCTCTCTTCCCCAAGCGAGGTAATCGCAATACTAAAAGGACTGAAAAACACAAGAACAAAATGACACACGGAAAGACATACAACAAATCGCCTCGTAGAATTAACCACAAAGCAACAAATGAGAGGGTGGACAGGGGGGCGGGGACGGGGGTAAAGGGGGCGGGGGACGGGGGTAAAGGGACGGGGGAAGAGGGGGCGGGGGTAGGGAAATTTTTGGGGCGGGTTTTACCAAAATTTGTTGTATTTTACCGATTTTACTCTATTTTTATGTACTTCAATGCAATAACTGGATATCAGACGTATCTAATAGATGTATTAAAGTAGATTCAAGTATATTTACAATGAATCCGGCGTTGATTTCACTTAACCGACGAGGAGTGTTCCACCAACCGTAGTTTACATTGAATTCGTTTAGTCCGATTTCGGTTTATCTCTAGTTGATTACTTCCCTTTGATTCCGAAAGTTCACAAAATAGCCGTTGTCGGTGGCAATCCACATTTTTAGAACGTCTGCCGAAGACAATCATTTTGTTTGCTCATTGTTGGATAAGGACTTTGCGCTGTTCAAAAAAAAAAAAAAAAAAGCACTTCAAGAACCAACATGAATTTCCCGATAGGTGTTCCAAACACAGAATATACACGTACGTTGCGCTTACAGTTGGGCAAGGCCTGCTATCCTTGCAGCAGATAAAGGTAGAGGGGGAATGTTTTTTATTTCTTCTGTTTCTTCGTTTTCACTCATTTTCCTTTCTCCCCTGCCCCGCTCTTTCATCTCCTCTTCTATCTCCTGTCTCTTCTCCCTTTCTCTGGGAGATGACACAAAATGACCCACAAGGGTTGACGTGTCGTTAAACCCCAACTCAGTCAAATCAATCACATGTTGCCCGATGACAAAACACGGACCATTCACGGACTTACGAACCAATAAAAATTCCGTGTCCGTGGTCCATGAATAGTCTGTAATAATTGCAAAATATAGTAAACTTAACTGCTAATTGGTCCGTGCGTAGTCCGTGATCCGTGAATAGTCCGTAATTAGTCCGTAATTGGTGCATCGTACATCGGTCCGTTGTAGCAATCAGATCGTCTGTGAAAAGTCCTTGGTCCGTGAATGATCAGTTATGGTCCGAAAATTGGTCCGTAAATGGTCCGTAGCAGCAATAACATGGTCAGTCAATTGAAGACTACAAAATAACTAAATGATAAATCATAATTTTAATTGCTTGTCTCGTATGACCTGTAATCTAAACAATAATTTGACTTGCTGTACTATCTGTATGATATGTTGTCACCTTAGATGAAACAGTTTTTGGCATTTTGAACATGTGAACATAAAGCCAGAATCTGGCATGCGGAAGATACAAAACAGTGGAATTCCGGTCACTTTAAGCAAAGTGAATAAGTGAACTCAGGAACTGATACAGTTAGATTCACATCTAACCCCCAACACCAAAGGAAAAGACAGAAAAATACAATTAAGCAACCACAAAACGAACAGATGGCAAGCAGAGCTGGCAACTTTTTTCCCAAAATGATGGCAACTCTCTTACCCAAACTTGCTGAAAGTAAAACATTAGACAGTGAAACACTACATAACATTTAACAAAAAGTACCACAATGAAAGTACCGCCTCGGAACGGTCAGTAATGATTTACTCAGGGGCGCGCGTGTATGTGTGTGTGTGTGTGGGGGGGGGGGGGGGGGGGGTAGGAGGTTAAGCTAGCTTTACGGGATCCCAACCCTTGCTCTCATCTTCCATAGTGGTAAAAATGTAAAAAAAAAATATATTTGTTCGGTCCGTTTGGAGGTCTTCTAACTCATCCATTAATCATTACGGGCAAAACAGATCGCAGTTAAAGCCCATAATGGAGCACAACAGATAATTTTCTATGTGGGAAAACTGTTATGTTTTGATTCTCAAGTCCTTTGATAAGACGATTTCTTATTTTAAAGACAGTATATGGTATGCCACAAGGATCAATTCCATTTAGGATGCTGACCATATTTGCAATGGTGTGAAACCACAGTCATTTGTATTCGTTTCTACAGAGCATTTAAAGTGTCTAGCAAAGATTTTCGGCATAGGGCTAAACATCATGTTTGCAATTGCCATTTCAGCGGCACTTGAAATGTTAGTAACGTCTGCACTATCATACAAGTTGACAACATCATCGTCCCTGTTGAATTTCGAGAAACAAATCCAGTGCAGACCTACTTCATTAGGATGGGTATAAAAAATCTGTACAATTTGATTACTTCACGTTATTCCGATTTTGATATTACCCCTGTTTTTTTCATATATCATAAGTGGCGTCCGTAATTTAAATAACGGTCCGTGCTTTGTCAAGTCCGTGAATAATAGGTCCGTGGTTTGTCAAGAGATCCGTGAATAAATGGTCCGTATTTTGTTATGAAGTCCGTGTATTGCCAATAGGCCCGTAAGTCCACGAGTCCTTGTCCGTAAGTGGTCCGTGTTTTGTCAAACACTGCACAAGTTCGACATTTAACTCTCAGTTTTTGAGAAAACCACAAAAAGATGATTGTTCTCACTGAACCCAAGTGTGGGACCATGCTTATCAAAAATATTAAAAGAAGATACAGATTTACATGGTATTCTTGAGTTTTGATTTCAGTAATTAATACGACTGTTTTTGTGCCAATGTGGATCAGTTTAGGCCCGGACCTAGGCCTGCCACATTTATTTCATGACCAGTTTAGGACCGGATCAGGGCCCACCATCTTGATACCTGTTTTCCATATGGCTCATCCCATATGCAGGCCCTTACGCAGACTTTTGAAATGGAGGGTGCAAATCTTTAGCTTTTCTGTAAAGGGGGTGCAAATGCTAAGGAAATACCGATTTGGGGGCAAAAAATAGGGGTGTAGTTTGGGGTCAAAATCTGCATGAATGTATATTGCATAGTCGTGTTTGAATTTAATTATAGCGTTGGAGATATTAAAAATTCTGATTTAGGGGAGGGAATAGTTTGCTTGGGGGAGGGAAGTGGGGGTAAGGGGGGAGGGAAGTGGGGGAAAAGGGGGAGGGAAGTGGGGATAAGGGGGGAGGGGTGGGGAGTGCCTACCCCCTGTCCACCCCCTCACAAAGAGTGAGACTAACACCGGGACCACCGCCTTAGAACGGTCGGTAGAGCAAACCACCGGGGGGTTTAAAGCAATTTTACAGCTAGCTAACTTCACCCTGGGTCCCGATGCTACTCTTAATACAGAAATACATAAAAATTTGGTTCGCATAAAGGCTCCCAACTCAGTCAATGCATCAAAGCGAAAACATAAAAATCAAATTAATCACTATAATAAACAAAGACGAGTACTCGTGGCTAATTCTACTGTATGCCAGAGTAAATGAAAACCAATAGCTGAACTACGGCGGGCCAAACCAAAGACATCGTCAAGCCCCAGCCCACTGGTTAAAGTTTTACGAAGAGGCCGTCATTGAGTCTGAGGCCCGAACCGCCGTCGTTCATTTAAAGAGTGAAGTATAGCCATCAACAATGATTGGGTTGACAACTAGGCATGCAGTCTGCCGCATAATATCCAGGCTATAGCCAATTCTTTATAACGGTTAATAAGTTTTCTGAATTCGAAAAGTTAGATTTACCTATAATTTTTCTAAATCTGTACACTAAGTTACCGTAAAATTCGGGTTCCGATATACCTTGTTGCAGAAGTGTTTTCAGACTGACGCTATATTTTCCTAACAAGGCACTGTGTCTGCGATAAAATTTCGAAAACGCCTTACGAAGTTTAAAATAACGATAGCCCTGCCTAAGAATTTTGGCAGTAAGGGCTTTATTACGGTAGTTAAAGTCATTAAGATTTTAAGAAGCTCTGGCGAATCTAATAAGTTGAAATATGTATACCCGGCCCTGATCTAGTTATGTGCAGTTTCATCAGTTGAAAGATAGCTTTGTGATGACATAAATCATAGTAGACCAAAATGGGGGTGCTCCTTATAAGAGCAATATTAACCAGGTCTACACCCTTTGCTGAGGTATTTCTGTCAGAGTATTTAAAACAAAATAGGGTTGTTTTTACGTGTGATTCTCTGTTGTGTTGCTGAGAAACGTCATGTATTTTCCTTTTCGGTGTGAAATAAAAGGACAATTCGCATATGATTCATAGTCCAATAAAACATGGCGTTGTAAGTACATGTATATAAGAAATGTAACCCATTGATTTCAAGTGGACTCTTCCACAGGTCCATTTTCAATTTAAGGTAAATGTGGTCTATATTACTATTTATTACTAATCTTTTAGAAATCCTTTTTTTTCAATGCAAATAGAGTAAAACCTGATCAAACGCCGCGTTCTTCTGCGACTACAGTTTGCGTATGTCCTTTTTTCAAGACGCTAGGCTATAACACTAAGCATGTTGGGTAAAAATTTCAGCAGACGACATTTTGAAATAGTTTTATTTATTTATTTTTTTTCCAGAAAACAGGGTTTTGCATTTCATACCAATTTTCTCTATAGGAGATAATTTGCATGCATTGTCAAAACCTATTTTCTGGGAAAAATAAGGAAAAATACCATCATTTTGCTGTCTGCTGAATTAGCCCATAATTAATATTACGAGAACACGCTTATTCAAACATATTGAAAATTTCACCTCCAAAAACTGAAAGTTTTCAGATATAAATTCTGATATTTTTCATATTTCTGCTCAAAAACATAGATTGTGGGTAAGAACCGCGTGAAAAAATAATGTATACCCCTGTAAACCCCAGTTTTACTATATAAAAGTGGGTTTTAAGGAAGGCATGTTTTCGTGATGAAAGATTAATGGACTGAGCGTAGGTAGCCTGCACCTTTACAACTGTTACTGTCATAACCGTCATTTGAGATCACAGCACCCGTCAATAGCCTGTCATGAAACATGACTGATTACCTATCAATATATCAAGTTGTTTTTTCATGATACTTATATTGCTTTCTTCGCAGACGCGCTTTTAGTCTCATTCTGTCTTGGAGGTCAAAAAGGTAAGATCTGTATTACTACATTTTTTTTTTTCGTATTCATGATGTACTCGATGTCGAATAAACGCTAACATTGAGCAAAACTGTTCGATCCTCTATGTTCACTAATTATTCCAAACAGGACTACAAAAAGAAAATAAGCATACGATTTGAATGAAAATAAAAAAAAAATGATAAAAATAATGATAAAAAAGAAATACAATAAAATAAAATAACTAAATAAATGAAAATGTCATTAAACTTCACAGTTTTCAGCGAATATCAACCAATAAACATGTAACTAACTTTTCTTGTTTTGTCAACATTTTATACCGCAGTAAAACTAACGCGGTATCCGATCAGGGTCTGCACTGCATGGCACTCCCTTACGAAAATACGCCTATTCAAATATATTGAAAATTTCACCGGCAAAACCGAAAGTTTTCAGATAAAAAATGACATTTTACATATTTCTGCTCAAAACATAGATTTGGGTTCTCGTTAGAACCGCATCACCGAGGCGGTTCTAACGAATACCCGCAATCTATGCTTTTGAGCAGAAATAAGAAAAAAACTGTACACCCCTGTAAACCCCAGTTTTACTATATAAAAATGGGGTTTAAGGGGATCAAAATTATGTAGGTATGTTTTCGTGATGCATCCAGCAGTTATTAAGCCAAATCAACAGGTAAAATGGAGCTTTTAAACTTTTAGGACGCGTTATACGGAGTTAAGATGTCCCAACATTTAGGCCAAATGCAGAATGCAAAATAGATCTGCGAGCAGTAAGTAAGTAAGCACACAATTCGATTAAAACAAAACAAAACAAAAAAAAAAACAAACAAAAAAAAACAACAACAAAAAAAACCAAAAAACAACAACAACAAAAAACAAAAAAAAAAAAACAAAAAAAAAAAAAAAAAAAAAAAAACAACAACAACACAAGAACAACAACAACAAACAAACTGTTTGTTGTTTGTTGTTTAATTGTCCACAAATCACGACCTATGGATATTCAATATTAAAAAAGTAAATATAAATAAATACAGACAAAATGGTACATTTTGCGGGTAAAACTGCATCAACATAAGTGTTCCATCTCATATAGCTACTAAGCTTTTAGCACTCAGTAGTAGAAATCATCAGATCAAGCTTGAAAATATTCTTTTTATTCTTCACAGAAAATTAATTTTGCCGAACTGCCAAATATGTGAAAATTAAGATGAGCTATTTGAAATGATAAATGCTTTTATTTATATCAGTAAATTCGAAACCTTTCTTATGTGGTTGCAAACGGTTAGACTCCGTTTTTTTTCAGCGTCGTTTTTATGGAATTCGGATAACCCCTTAATATAGTAAAAAGTGAGAAACTTTGATGTCAGGTATAACACTGTAAAAAAAAAAAAAAAAAAAAAAAAAAAATCCGTAGATTTTACGGTAAATACTAGCAACTGGCTGCCAGCGCCTATACCGTGAATTTTTACGGGGGCCGTAGAACTTTTGCAGGAATTACTTCGTAGGATGAGTTAAGGATGTGTAAGCTTAAGATACGATGCGTTAGCTCACATCCCTACTTTGTCCTGTACGTTACCTACGTTGCCCTACATTGCCCTACCATGCATAATTAGTACTGTAAATTATCTACAGGCGCCCGTAAAATTTACGATACATAGCAGTTGCCAGTATTTACCGTAAAATCTACGGGATCTTTTTACAGTGTATGAGGACGTTCACCTGATGCGGAAACACAAAACTCGCAGTTACATCGTTAATACCTTTTTGTAGTGTAGATCCCACTTTTTCTATAATACATTGTAAAATAGGAATACGCAAGTCTATACTCGCGCACAGTCAGAAGTTTGCTCTGAATT
Organism: Anodontia alba; assembly: GCA_964016985.1. NCBI lineage: Eukaryota > Metazoa > Mollusca > Bivalvia > Lucinida > Lucinidae > Anodontia > Anodontia alba. The sequence continues at coordinate 154,518,619 of OZ024821.1, forward strand.
TTTAAAATCTTTATCGGCTCGTCACCACAAAAGACCAGGAGGAGCTATTGCACTTCCCAGGCCCCCATTGTGGGCGTCGGTATTGGCGGCGCCGTCCACTAATGTTAAAGTTCCATGTTAAGTTGTAAAGATCTATCCCTCCTATGCACAGACGGATTTGCTTGATACAGAGTCTGGTGGTAGATATTGGCCCGAAGACTTGTTCGGTAAAAGCCTCGACCCCCAACCCCCCAATGACATAGAGGGCAATGTGTCAGAATTAGATTTTCCCACAATCATTTTACGATAAATTAAATGTCTATTTCTCCAGAGTGCCTTAACGGATGTCATTTACACTTGGCCTGATGTTAGATACTGATCCAAAGAATTGTTTAGTATAAGCACCTCATTTCTTTAATGATTGAGGCCAAAATCACGGACCAGTTTGTTTTCGCGCTGAAAATATTAATGTTATATGCTAAAGATTTTGAAGATCTTTGTCTTCGGAATGCCTGGATAGATTTAGTGAACACGTGGCTTGATCTTAGATACTGCTTTAAAGTTTTGCTCAGTACAAATCCTTCCCCATCCAAGATTTTGTGGTGAAGATCGTAGATGTAGATTTTTTAAAATAGCTTTATGTAAGTGTTTAGAAATCTATATCTGCTGAACGCCTGGAAAGACCTGGTTGCTTCTTGGAGTGGTGTTAGCTACATGTCCAGAGCTTGTGAAGCACATGCCGCACCTCCTCAGTGTTATTAAACTCAAGTTTATGGACTTCAATATATATTATTCACACCCAGAATGTTAAACTTTTATGTTTACATTTTTTTAAGATCTCATTCTTCAGAATGCTTTGATATATTAAATTGATATTTGGACTGATATTAGATATTGCAACAACTTGTTTTATTCAGTGTAAGCTCAGCCCCCACTCAGTGCCTTTGAGGTCAACGTCGTGGATTTAGAATTTGCCATTGGATAAAACGCGATTTCAGGTGAAATAACATGTCCTGCGACAGGTCGTGTTTTAATTTGTTGTTATTTCTATCAACCGTTTGTATTACAAAAACTTGTGTTATGTGTTTTAACCCATTGGAGTCCCCTAAAAGGGTAAGTGCAGACCCAGATCAGACGCCGAGGAACGCGGCGTCTGATCAGGGTCTCCGCTATTTGCAAATAGTTAAGGTTTTTTTTTTACTACAGAAATATCTAAATATTATAGCCGGACGTACCTACAATTGACTCTTCCCATATACAATGTGGGGAAGTCTGTCTATTCAGTCTACAATGGATTAAAACCAAACCTTGATCACATTCCTTGTGTTCTAAGTTGAATATGCCATGGCTTTCAGAGCTCTGGGTAAGAGTGGTATGAATATAAAAGCCGCAGAGAACACGTACCTTCGGACATGTGCGCCCAATGGAGACCCAAACCAGCCTGCGCGTCCGCACAGTCTGAGCAGTCTTGGTTGACCGCATGAAAAACTTTGCATCCTTTTTTCTATCCAGAATGCGCCCATTAAAGAATCTAATCAGAATGCGCGAAAGCACAGGCTGATCTGAATCTTCGCTGGGCGCACATGTTCTGACGTTGTAGCTAACAAATATTTTCTTATTTCGTCACAACATTTGCTCTGTGTACATATCAAAAGTGCCTCTGCGGGGCGGTTTTAATGAGAGCCTACATTATATGTTCTTGTGAAGATATAAAAAATCCCAACATCACGAAAACACGCCCATATAATTTTGACCTCCTTAAATAAACCCCACTTTTACATAGTAAAACTGGGGTTTGCAGGGGTAAACACTATTTTTCTTATTTTGCTAAATCATAGATTGTGGTACTCATTAGAACCGCCTCGCCGAGGCGGTTCAAACGAGTACACACAATCTATGTTTTGAGCAGAAATATGAAAAAATATCAGCTTTTTTCAGTCTGAAAAATTTCCTTTTTTGGTTATAAAATTTTCAATATATTTAAATAAGCGTGTTTTCGTAATGAAAACTATGAATATTTTTGATTGAAAAATGCACCTTATCCGGATAAATGTTTGAACAACGGCTAAAAAGAAAACATTACACATACCGTGCTCGACCGATTACTGGAACTACCCCTATAAGCGCACAGTCAAGCAATTTCTACTTTTAGCTACTGTTTATAAAAGCGTAATGTTGTTTGTACTAATTTGAATTGCCTGGAGAAAACGAGTACCAACATGAAAGAAAATCTACTTGCCGAGCCAATACAAACGTAAACCAGCAACATATGCTTTTATAGAAAATCGGCAAAAAAAAAAAAAAAAAAAAAAAAAAAAAAAGTAAAAGATAAAAAAAAAAAATAAATAAATAAAAAAATAAAAAAATAATAAAAGAAAAAAAAAAAATTAGATATCTCTTAACCATCATTATTGTATACGTAAGCGCACAGTTTCGTAATTACGTCGAACAAGGTAGGTATGCTAAAGCACTGAATGGGCATATGGGTCACAACATGAGAATACGTACCTTCTGGCATGTGCGTCCATCGAAGACTCAAATCGGCCCGCGCATCCCCACAGTCTGATCAGAGTATTCGTTGTCAGCATAAAAATCTTTGCACCATTAGCTGTCCTTAACGTGCCCAGTTAAAATTCTGATCAGATTTCGCGAATGCGCAGGCTTCAGGTTTCTAACTTTGCGGTCACTTTATTTTCAGTAGCTCGCAAAATGAAGACAGCAGTGTTGTCGGTGGCTGTTTTGCTTATGTTAGGATCCTTGGCACAAGCACAGTTTTTCGGACCAGTCGGACCACCAGGATTTGGACCAAGACCAGGTATACACATTTTAACAGATTTCGGGGAAAACGTGAAATAGGTTTTAAGGTGAATGGCTACACCACACATCTTAAAACCTTACACCGTTTTTGGTCTCCCTTCTGAAACAAAATCTACTCTAAAAAGAATAAAAATGGTCCCCTTGGGAGCAGTGTTTTTTCCTTTCAGAGTAGATCCAGTTTAAGAAGAGGGCTGGTGTGTATGAAAGCAATCAGGAAGCCAAAAAAGTTGTCTCCCTTGGCAGAAATGGCGAACAAATCTACCAAGTGTGACAGAATTTGACTTGATGCTCCCACCCCAACCCCACTACAAAAGACAAGCGCTAAATCTAGTGCGATACAGATATCCCTGGGAACGGGATAGCCGAAAAGTAAAGTCAACAGACATAAAATATATGGAAATTAAAACATTTACAGACCTCTTGTAATTATATTTATTGTTTTTGACAGTTTGCATACTTTTGCTATATTTTTTCATTTGTTTCTTTAATGCAGCCTTAAAAATTTCGGCGTACATGTAGTTATGTTAAACCATTTAAGCCTAGCGTCCCATAAAAGAGACATAGGCAAACAGTGTAGATCCAGACCAGACGCCGCTTAACGCGGCGTCTAATCAGGGTCTACACTGTTGGCATTAAGTTCAGAAATTTCAACAAAACATGGTAATAATAAAATCTAACCAGACACCCTCTATATAGGAAATGAACCTGACCAAAGAGTTGAGGTAGAAGAGTCCACTCGGCATAAAAGGTTTGACAAAAAATATGGAAATGCATTGTTTTGAACGGCAACGTCAAAAAGTGGCCCTTAATTATGTCCATTAAACTGTAAATTGTCAGCAAAAAATGACAAATGTACAGCAAATGTCTTAAAGTATCAAACAATTTTTTTCATAGTAAATTTTGCCAAACTTGTCTTTTATCCATCTGGTCACAAATTACTTGATGGAATAGAAAACAGTGTACACCCCGATCTGATTAGGTCATCCACAGTTTATGAGTGTCACAAAAGTCGGATTTTAGGACAGATCCCCTCCCCCCTTACTCAAACGAAAAGTCTGCGTTGTAAGGGTTTCATCGTTTTAGCTGAAAAAAAAAAAGATGAATGTTTTGGTAACGCTTGTAAAACAGCATAATATTTGGCAATTACCACCGCCCGATCACAACGATGGTTGAATTTGGCGATGAACAATGTATGGCATTACAAAGATAATGTCAGACAAAAAAGCGGTGTTACGTGTGCTTGCTACGTTGGTTACAGCTTCAACCCGACTTGAAAATGTGAGTTGTACGGCGGATACCAGTCACGCCTGCCCGACGTCGTAAAGTAAATCAAAGCACTGACAGTACTGTTGGGTCGATTGACACTGAGTGTTGGCTGGGACAATGGTCCTTAACAGAGACTTAAGACTGTTTCATTTAACCCTTCACTACCTGTACTTTACGCAAACAGTGCAGACCCTGATCAGACGCCGCGTTCTGCAATATCTGATCTTGGTCTACACTATTGGCCAATATCACAATCCAGGTTTTACAAATAACCCTCTTTACACGGCACTCTGACGTTACAGTGACAAGAATAGCTCGGCTATAAATAACCGTTACCTGGATTCTGTACAAACGCGCGGTTTGATTTCATTGATCAATGATAATCACGTGGACAACAACCTTAAAGACAAGGTACCTCTCACTAATTACTTTATTGCCCCTACCATCACGAAAACACCTTATATAATTTTGACCCCCTTAAACCCCAATTTTATATAGTAAAACTGGGGTTTACAGGGGTATACATTATTTTACTTATTTTTTGCTCGAAAACATAGATTTTGGGTACTCGTTAGAACCGCCTCGCCGAGGCGGTTCTAACGAGTACCCACAATCTATGTTTTGAGCAGAAATAGGAAAAATATCAGAATTTTTTATTTGAAAATTTTCATTTTTTGGTGGTAAAATTTTGAATATATTTGAATAGGCATGTTTTCGTAATGCTAAGCGCTATGCAAGAGACATCAAATGTGTGTCATAAAGAGGTTATTATGAGATCACTGCAGGAGATGAATACTTTGGAGGGGATAAATTATGGGTCAGCCAAACAAGTCAGTACTAAATTCCCCTACTGGGCCTTATCCTGCCTGACGTTTATTGACAGTATACTAGGTTTTGTTGTGTCCAGTGTCTTATCTGTGATCAAATGACTGAGACACATCTTGTTTTTATGTCTTTAACCCTTAAACTGCCAATCATAACAATTGTCGTCTGCTTTGTCATCTGATTGTGATTTTAAAAGTCATTTTTGCAAACCGTGTGGACCTTGATTAGACTGCTCCTCTAGGAGCAGTCTGACCAGGGTCCACACTGTTTGCCTGTATGCAAAAATAGGTTTAAAAAGTTTGCAAGAATAGAATCTATTAAGCAGACGACATAAACAGACGTCATTTTCAGGTGCAGGTTTTCCTGGCATTTTAAGGGTTAAGGAAATTTTAGTGTATGTATACTTAGGCTCGATTGTAAACAATCGACCCAAAAATCCCAAACGAGTTGATTTATTACCTATATATTTCAACAGGATTCTTACCGTATCCAGCACCACCACCATTTTATCCAGGACCACCACCACCTATTTTCGGCCCAAGATTTGGACAAGGTAGAGGTTTGGCATACCTTGGAAGTATTGGTCTCTTAGGTCTCGGTAGTCCTTTGGGAGCTTTAGTCGGAGCTGCAGGACTCTCTGGCCTTCTGGCTTCAGACATCGTTAGACTTTAGACGGGACAGACATGGTAAGTGTAATTATCGCATTACCCTAAATATTCGAACACCTTAATTTCTTATCATACTTACACTAAAATCTAATGATATTTTTTCTTATTTTTCCCAGAAATAGGTTTTGACATTTCATGCAAATTATTCAGTAGATACAATTTGTATGAAATGTCAAATCCTGTTTTCTGGGAAAAATAAGAAAAAAAAAAAAAAAAAAAAAAAAGCAAAACAAAAACAAACGAACAAAAAAAAAAAAAAAAAAAACCAAAAAAAAAAACATCTACAGTTTGTCGTCTGTTGAATTTACACAGAGAGTAGTAGAGATTAAAGTATTTGTGCCTAGCGTCCTATAAAAGGGACAAACAGTGTAGACCGAGATCAGACGCCGCAGTCTACACTATTTGCATTAAATACAGAAATTTCTATAAAACATGGTTATAATAAAACTAATTGAACACCTCTTATATTGGAAATGGACTGGTCCGAAGAGTGGAATCCGTTCGGCATAATTGGATTAAACAATAAGTTTATTTGAAAGCAAGAAACATATCAAGTAAACGACAAAAAATAATATTCATGTACAAATCAATTAATAGTTTAGTGCCGATTTATATAGCAGAGCTTATACCACCTTTGACATGAAACATAAGTAGCTTTGATCTGAGAAACAGAAAAATTATCACTCTTCCCTTTATAAGAACAGAGATTTCGCATAGGTCTTCCATTCCCTCATCTATAGCATTATGGAATTCTCTGCAAGAAAGCTCAAGAACTATTGATTCAGTTAAAGGTTTTAAAACCAACATAAAAAATTCATCAGATACTCACATTGTACCTTATTATTTCACGGGGGACAAGTACCTTACAGTACTACACGCGAAAATCAGAAATAGCTGTAACAACTTAAACAATGTTTTATTCGCTAATCACATCGAGATGATCTATCATGTCTCTTTCAAAATGGTATTGAAGATGCTTATCATTACTTCTCTCAGTGTGGTAATTACACAAACCAAAGACTTATGGTTTTTCGAACAACTAGAAACCTCCATCCGCTGAATTGAAACTTTTCTTTGGTGATCCACACTTCTCAGAGGAAGAAAATATATCTTTGTTTAGAGCTGTTCGACAGTATATCAATTTTACAAATAGTTTTAACACTATCATTGTCATTTGAAATAAGCCTGCAACTTTCCGGACTCAAACAAGGGCGAGCTCTGTCTGTCTGTCTCTCTCTCTGTCTGTCTCTCTCTCTGTCTGTCTCTTTCTGTCTCTCTCTCTCTTTGTTATGATTATTGTTTGAATTATTATGTGAAACGTACTATTGTTTAGTGTGTGTTAATATTTGTTCTAGCAGTTATCATTACGTGATTTGTTTAAAATGTTGATGTTCATGATGTATAGGAAGGGCCGTAACTAATGTTGTGAGACATTGTAGCCCAACCCAATTGCATTATTGAATTTGCAATGACATATGTTTAAACTAGAAAATATAAACAATGCTAAAGGCAAGTACGGCGCGTTTCACGGCTGCCACAAAAATCAAAAAAAAAAAAAAAAAAAAAAAAAAAAAAAAAAAAAAAAAAGAAAAAAAAAAGAAAAAAAAAAAAAGAAAACAACAACAAAAAAACAACAACAACAAAACAAAAACAAACACAACACACACACGCACACAAGCCGTAGTGATGATAAATGAGTTCTGATAAAAAATATGTTTTTCAAGCACAAAAACCTCACACAAACAAGAAGAGCAGCCTGTTTTACTAGATCTGTTCATAAACGGTAATGTAACGCGCATTTGGCTACCCAGTAATGTATCTAATATCTGAGGTAAAAAAGAAACTTCTAATCTGAGCCTGAGGTTCAAAAGAATCTTCACATTTCAGGTATAAAATAATCCGAGCCTGAGGTTTAAAGAATCCTCATATATCAGGTATAAAATAATCCGAGCCTGAGGTTTAAAGAATCCTCATATATCAGGTATAAAAATAGCTTCATATCTGCGGTATAAACGATACCTCTAATCTGAGGTACCAACGTAGTCTCTCATCTGTGGTACAAAATAAGCCACGCGTGTTAGGTCCAAAAGACTTCTCCGAGGTACAAACATAACGTAGCCTCTCGTGTGAGGTTCAAAATATGCCTCTTCTGAGGTACCAGCGTTGTCTCTCTTCTGAGGTACAAAATAAGCCTAACCTGTGAGGTACAAAAGAAGTCTTTAATCTAAGGTACAAAATGAGCCTCTCATCTTAAGTACGTACGTTGTCTCTCATCTGAGGTGCATGTACAATATAAGCCTCACGTTTAAAAAACAAAAGAAATCTCTAAACTGGGCTACAAAGTAAGCTTCTCATCTGATGTATAAACGCATTTGAGATGCAAAATAAGCCTAAAATATGAGATAAAAAGAAGTCTCATCAGAGGTACAAACGTAGCCTCTCGTGTGAGGTACAAAAGAAGCCTTGAGAGCCTTGAGTCTGAGGTACAAAAGAAAAACATACAAGTGAAGATACCTTTGAAATGCCACAATTATGAAACACAGCCTTCCCGAGCCTCTAATCTGAGGTTCAAAATGAGCCTCTTTGAGGTACAAAATACGCCATTAATTTTAGGAACAAAAGAAGCGTCTAATCTGAGGTACAAAAGAAGTCTCTAATCTGAATAACATAGTAAGATGCATCTCATTCTTTATTCTTAATAAATTCTCACTCCACAATCTCCTCTGAGCACGCGTAGATCGCATATATGTCCTACATCTAGTCTTTTTTTGACCGGTTGATATATGAGCCTCTCCAAATAGAAAACAACCTTATGACACATGCGAACAGCTTAGAGTTTTTTTGCATTCTGATCAGCGTCTACACTGGTCACTAATATAATGTTTGAAATGATGATTCTGTAAGTGGTAAGCGAATGCCCTGATAAGATTGCGTGCAAGCGCTGGCTGATCTGGATTTTTGTTTTCCTGAAATGTCTCAAAGACACTTTTTCGCATGGTATGAGTTATCGTTACATTATTGTTTTTCAGGTTTATGGAACGGTTTATGAAAGGATTCTTAATTCTGAACAGTTCATTACAACAGGCTAGAACTATTCTTCTCGAAACAAGAGCGACTCTGCAGATGATCAACTTCTCATTGACAGAAGAACCTACATCCTCATTTTCTCATCTATCCGCTTCTTTTAATTAAATAAAAGTGTTATTCGTTTGATCAAAATGCCTTGTTTTTATTTCAGTGTAATCTGATAATTCAGAACTTTTACCAGAATATGTGCCGCTAAAAGTAAATATACTAAGTACAGTCGAACTTCAATGACGAGCACAGATGGGTCGTTTACCGTAGCAGATTCGAACTCGTTTTCGAGTCCCTAGGAAATTCTTCCCATAGCTCAAGAAAACAAATATTTAGGGATATTTTAGGGAAAGTTTCTTATTTTATCATGAAAATGTAAATTGTGTGTACTCATTAGAATCTCCTCATCGAGGCGATTCTAATGATTACACTCAAAATACCATTATATTATAGAAGATCGTAAAGACATCACTAAATAATCCCCGTCTGCATCCTGACCTGACGCTATGATTAACCCTCAGTTGTTACAACCACTCATGTCTAGAACAATTTCAATGGTCCCAAAGATGTTCAAGCCATTGAAGTATGATTCTATTCGGAATCCTAAACTCCTTACCGAATGTCCTAAATTCTGAACAAGGCCATCTGGGTCAAGATGTTCAAAACGAAACGAAGTTGAAAGCTAACATGACGTTAAAATTTCTGTCTTGAAATATGGCAAATACTTTGATTTTTTTTTTTTTTTTTTTTTTTTTTTTGCTGAAAACATGTGAGTAGATTTTGCATTGCAAAAGCTACTCACATTTTTGCAGCAAAAATATCAATGTATTTGAAAATACCTTAGCTACATCAGTTAACGAATGCGTCATTAACGAGCTCGTTAAGCTGACGATGCTTTGAACAACTGTGCCCTGACTAATTGGTAATGTTTCTAAAATGCGTTGAATGAATGCAAACAGTACACGTTCTGATTAAACTGCAATTTCATTGGGTTAGTCCCTCTTTGTTCAAGCTTGTCTTTCCGAATATTCAGGGCAAATACGGCAGTGCATTATTGCACATTTAACTTAGATCCAGATGGACATGGGCATCCTTTCAAACCGACCAGGGTCTATTGTTTAGTCAAGCCCAAATTTTATGTTTAAATAAAAAGCGTACACCCACTGATCAAAGATGGATAACGTCTAAATACTTCTTGCCATATATATGATCCTGATTGATGCAATATACGGCACTGGACATATATATAAAAAAAACTTCCTAAATTGTGCATAATGTACACAATTTAGGAAGTTTGTTTTATATGTCAGTATATTTTTTTTTATATATGTACCAGACTTTAGGTCATTAGAAAATAGTAAAAGCTGTCCAGGAAATGCCACAATCACAGAACATAGCCAAGAAGAAGAGTAAACAAAATATAACAAAGCAACGAACAACAATGCAACCAGCTCTCTCTGTCTCACGAGTTCATGACAAAGCTATATAGTCAGGACTCACCAAATACAATGAGGACCAAACACGAAAACATATCCCGCAGCGAGCCGCCACAAATCCTCACAAAAACCGGGGACGGATTAAGAACCACTGCCGGATAACTGTTTGAACTAAAAACTACGCGCGCATGTGCGTTCGTGTGCGCGCGCGCGTAAATGTGTAATGGGAGTCGGGGGAGGAAGTTAGGTCGGTTTTGCTGGCACAGAATCTTCACACTGAGTTTAACACTTGTAAAAATATTAAAATGATGTTCGGTTCACATACGGGCTCCCTTAGTAATGCAATAAAACATCAAAGAACAACATGTAAATCAAACTTTAAATCGCTGTGATAAAACAAGGATGAGGGTCTAGAGCTAAAAATATCTGTTCTTAACCATTGTCCTGCTGAATTAATTAAGATGCCCCGCCCACTTCTGATTTTTAGCCAATCAGATTACTTGATCCTTATTGTCGATAGAATTTCACATACTTAATGACAAACAGTACAGATCCAGATATTGGCTTCTGAACTGATCTGGATGTACACCGTTTGTAAAGGCAGAATATATCCGGGTTCAGTAGAACAAGGTTAACAATGCATTTTACTAGTAAATTCCAGGACAACAATAAATCTGTCAAAACCCTAGTTCAAATGCATTCTGAATTATCTTGTACACAATGTTTTTTTTTTATTTTTTTTAAGAAAGGAACATAACTCCGCAACTAAAGGTCGGCTAGAAAACACACACACACACACACACACACACAAACCCAAAAAAAACCCAGCTAATTGTCCATAAGGAATCCATGTGTGAAATCTCAATATCCTAACACACACCCTTCATTAGTTATGAGACCTACCAAAAAGTGTGACGAACGGACGAACAAAGCAAAAACACTTTGTCCCCAACGTTTAGTTTAAAGTTGAGAGTCGGCATTCAAAGTAAGCGTGAAGTGCCAGTCACAACAAAACACGACATTCTATTTTTTTTTCAGATATATTAAAAGAAACTGGCGTCTACGACAATTCAAATTTTTGTGTGAAGCATATTTTTCTGACAGATTGCCAAGGATTCCGTTCCTACCTTCCTTTACAGACTCTACTTATATAGTTAACAGCACTATGTAGAAATAAAGTCAAACAGCTTTCCTAAATTCTACTATTTCATATCTTGTATAGTTATAAGTAAATAATAGTTTTGAAATAATTTGAAACAAGTTGACCATCTTACGTTAACAAGTCTGTGATACATATCATAATATGTAAGTCGCAACGTGAGAAATGCACCACTAAACATGTGCACCCAACAAACTCAAATCAGCCTGCGCATTTGCGGAGTCTGATCAGTGTCTTCATTGCCCGCATGAAGAAAATTTGCATCAATGGTTATCCGAAACGTGCCCAAAACGTGCATCATATAGAGAAAACGGGTATATTGAGGTTGATATGTATAAGGTGATTTTTAAGAATGTTGCCATTTTTCTACTAGCTTCAGAAGCTGGTTGGACTAATTGAATTGCAACAAAAGAGATATTTTTTTTCAGATTTGACTAATCGAATTGCAACAAAAGAGATAATATATTGTCTAAGCAGCAAATCATACAAAAATATTGAGCAGGGTGATCTGCGTATTTGTTTTTCGTCTATGGCATAAACCGGTTTTCTCATGACGTAGTTCATTTGATATAATGGTACGAAATGACCAAAGTAGGTACAAAAAGACAGTACTGAGTTGAAAAAATAGGTACGAAAAGACTAAAAATAAATGTAGTGCGAAATGTCATTGGTACGAAATGACATCGGTACGAAATAACCGGAGGCCGAATCGTTACAATACGATGCATTACTTTGCGCATGCAATATTCTTTGAATTATTTCAATGCTACCTATCAGCTATAAAATTTGGGCTACATCACGTGAAACTGTCTTATGCCACATGCGAACAACAAAGTCGCAGATCAGCCTGCGCATCTGCACAGAAACAAATGTAATAAAATTTCTCATCCTGTCCACGACACCAAATGTGAGAGTAGTGAACAGTTGTAGATGTTGGATCCCTAAATGTGAAAACTTCTACAAATGGGCTACGCCATGCGAAAACATGTCTTATGTCTTATGCAAACATCAAAAGCAGAGATCAGCTGCACATCAGCGCCATTATAATTAACAGCTTAGTAGGTATAATATGTAAGTTTCAAGATTCCAGACTGGTTCGAATCTTACCTGGTCACCAATCCCGGAGGACAAGGTTTCGCGTGACGTTGCCAAAATCTGATGAGACCCCTTAAATATTATAACCTGTTACCACTAATGTCAGAAAACATTGGATGAAACCATGAAGACGTGTTGGGGTAAACGTGTCATGAAGTCGAAGACTGGTATTGTCGTCGGTCTCAAAAGAAGTATCAGAGTTGCTTAATGTTCTTTTTTTATCAAATAATTTATTCAACAAGAGCTGTCAAAACGACGCATGACCTTTTATCCATGCTGATTTTAAATGCAAAACAGCTTAATGACTTATGACGTTAACGTTTGTTTGTGTTGAGGTTTTACGGCCCAGTCAACCCAATGGGGTCATGTTTATCTAACCACACGTTTACTGGGCAGACTTAGTCCTCTAAGCGGTTAACCAGTATTGTGCACATTCTTTCGCCAGAAACTGACGACTGCCCTTCTTGAATAAGCGGAAGGGAGAGAATGACCGTAGAAAATATTTCATGATCAATCTCCACGAAAGAATGTTGCCGATCTCGGCGGGGGTCGAACCCGCGACCTCCGGATCTCAGTCGGACACGCATCCAACTGAGATACCGAGGCCGGCATGACGTTAACGTAGGAGTGTATCTACACACATAAGACAAGCCATAGATTGGACATCTGGCAATTAATCCTAAACTACCCCATAATTGTGTAGACGAAATTGTGTCCACATATTCCTGATGAAGAGCCGCACTCCAAAAACGGAGCCACGGCTCTTTTGGTAGATCTCGTGTAGATCTGGACAAATGGGAAAAGAATAATGTCAATCGAAGACCTTAATGTCATCACTTAAAGACACATTTTGGATTGCATAACACACTAATGACCATAAGGAGATTAAGATAAGAAATTCTTGGTGACTTTGGCCACCCTTACAGGTAGGGGCCTGATAAGGGGAAATTAGATTTGATATAAGCAAAGTTTATGATGAAGACAGAGAAACAGATAAGGTGGGTAATTTGGTGATAATTTGATGATTTTTTTTCTGTTTATTCAATAAAATATAGCTGGTTGATATTCATTAGAATTGCCTCTCCCAGGCAGTTCTTATGAATACCCACAGCATGTTTAATGGAGAAATACAGATATTTATGCCTATATGCTAATTTTATCATCAAATGCCCTCTTTATCTTTTTTTTTTTTTTTTTTTTTTTTTTTTTTGATCAAATACAGAAAATTAGTAAGATAGATAGTATTTATTTATTTATTTATTTAAGAAAAAAGAAGCTTTATAGCATAAAATGCACATTCTAAATTGTCTTTCTGACATGGAAAAATAAAGAACATATCAATACTTTGGAAAAAAAAAACAACAAAAAAAAAAAAAAAAAAAAAAAAAAAAAAAAACATCTTATAGGCTCTTGAAGAAAACTTTCTAATAATTCCATTATGTTTTACTTTCATGAATAAATATTATTTAGTATTCCTTTGTTCATCTTTCCTAGTGAACTCTCATAATTAGTCTCAAGACAAAATATTTGCAGAATCAATTTGATTGAAGCTAAAATATTTAGGTTTTAGGCAGCTATGGAATAATTGCGCAGTGTTCTTATTTACTTTAGAAAATAAGTAAATAAATAAATTAATTAAACTTTCTATTTTATATTTCTATTTCAGTTTATTTGTATTTTTCACAATGCAAGAAAAAACAACACTTTTAGTTTTGAAAAAAAAAAAAAAAAAAAAAAAAAAAAAACTATCAAAAATAAAAAAAAAAAAAAAAAAATAAATGAATAAAGTGATACAGTACAAATCAACAAATTAAATGCAAAATTTGCAAATGAATTTATTTAGTTCAAATGTAACATACTGAATACTGCTCAATTACATGAATTAACCCTTATAGGGCCCCACCTAAGGAGCCTTAACATCCTTATAATGGCTTCATAATCACTTAGATAAGATAAGCCTTTGATGTGCGCTCTCTTATCAGGACTGTATATTGGGGTGATCATGAAGGGTGGGGGAGCGGGGGTGGGGGGGGGGGCGGGGGGCGGGGGGGGGGTCTAGCCAAAGAGGGAAAAAAATGTGTCTTTAAGTCTACAAAGCTTGTCTGTTTATAAGAAATTCTGGTTCTCGCAGCATATGCAGCTAAGCAATTACACTGGCCTCGGGGCAAATATTAAAAAAAAAAAAAAAAAAAAAAAAAAACTCGGTTAAGGCAACACACGCTTCTGTGCATTGAACCGTAAGTTAAATGGTTCAGTCATCGAAAAGCATTCTCCTTTTGTTTTCGTTCAATTTACCACAGAGCCGTTAAAATTTATAAAACAATTGTTTACCATCTACAACTTCGGTGCCGCACGCGACGCGGAAGTTCCCCATAACATTTCATTCGAATATGACAATTATCCACTGTGTTAATGTGCCCAATAATCAAACATCACTTCCCATATTATATGATATCTAGATAAGAGGGTTATAAAGATTAATATGTTTTTCTTCTTATTTTTCCACAAAAGTATATTTTGTGTTACTCGATAGAATTACCTCCGTGGTGTGCTTCTCATGAGTTGTTGGGCAGAGTTTTAACACCAGCAGGCAGGCAAGGCACGTGGAAATGATGGAGGTAGCGCAGAATGTGTTATATCGATGCGTTTGTATAACCTTGCTTTCATGGATCACCAACACTTGGTGTCAATGTCTGACACCAATCGCCTTCATGTCCACTTTGTACTCAACCCAGGGCACATTCGATCGATGTGTATGAGCTATAGTAGGTGTACTAATTGTATGCAAATTTTCTCGACCCGAGCAGGATTCGAACCCACGACGTTTTGCTTGCAAGCACACTCAATTTATTTGGTCAGTGTATATCCCCACAACAACAACAACAACAACAACAAAAAAAAAAAAAAAAAAAAAAAAAAAAAAAAATAATATCAAAACTATTGGTTGAAAAATAGTCTTATCTAGAGCCATGACTGACATGTACATTTTACCAAGCTGGCACATGGCGATTATACAACGTCGCATCAACGTTGATGCAACGTCATGACGTTGCATCGACGTTGAGGCGACGTTGTATTAACGTCATGTGTTCGCTGGGTATACATATAGATGTGTTAACAAATTGAAGGTAACGTGTGGCCTGCAACAATAGACTCCATGTCTGGAAGGTCAACATCACATTGTTTTGCGTTCATGACTGGCTCGTAACTTTGTTGTGTGCCGTGCAAGAGAGCATGGAATCAGCTTTCAGCAGAGGTGCTCGACCCGCTTTGTATGATATGTAGTTTTAGTATAAAATCGGTTATACGATAACAGTCCGGCAGCATTGAACATTTGGAAGTTGTGAAAAATGGTAAGCTTTTATCATAGAACTGTCTTATCAACATATTCCACACGGTTTAAGGGTTATGGCCATTTTCATATTTTCGAATGTTTGGATTAAGTGTTATGACCATTTTCAGTTTTGCTTCGGCTTAGACTGGTAATAAAATCTGGAATTTGGCAAATTTATTGGCAAAAGCTTTTCAATATCAATCAGTATGTGAAAACTTATCTAAATATTCATAACAGTTTAAGCGTTATGTGCAATATCATCAAATTTTTCATGACTGTTTAAGCACTATGGCCATTTATATACTTTTAATTTTTACCTCAGCTCAGCCTCGGGTTGATAAAATCAACTTTCTTTTTGTTTGCCTCGGGTCAGCCTCGAGTCGATAAAATGAAACATTGGGCATGTTCATTGGCTAGATCTCGTCAGTTTCTACCAGATCTACCATCAGAACATTACCATCAGCTGAGCAAATTTACAGACTGGGCAGATTTATCATCGGGGCAATACCGCAAGCTGAACAAATCTCTAGACTGACCGCATCGATCATCAAAATAATATTGTGAGCTGAACAGATATACAGACTACAAGAGCTACTATCAGAAGAATACCAGAAGCTGAACAAATCTACAGATAGTACAGACCCACATTCAGAACAATTTCCACAAGCTGAACAAATCAACAAACTGAGCAGATTAAGCACCAGAACAATACGGCAAGCTGAATCAAAGTAACGGACTGAACAGATCCACCTTCAGAACATTCCACAAGCTGAACAAATCTAGAGATAGAACAGAAGCACATTCACAACATTTCCACAAACTGAACAAATCTACAGATATAACAGAAGCACATTCACAACATTTCCACAAGCTGAACAAATCTACAGATAGAACAGAATCACATTCACAACATTTCCACAAGCAAACACATTCACAACATTTCCATAAGCTGAACAAATCTACAGATAGAACAGAAGCACATTCACAACATTTCCACAAGCTGAACAAATCTACAGATAGAACAGAATCACATTCACAACATTTCCACAAGCTGAACAAATCTACAGATAGAACAGAAGCACATTCACAATATTTCCACAAACTGAACAAATCTACAGATAGAACAGAAGCACATTCACAATATTTCCACAAGCTGAACAAATCTACAGATAGAACAGAAGCACACTCACAACATTTCCACAAGCTGAACAAATCTACAGATAGAACAGAAGCACATTCACAATATTTCCACAAACTGAACAAATCTACAGATAGAAAAGATTCACCTTCAGAACATTTCCACAAGCTGAACAAATCTACAGATAGAATAGAACCACGTTCAGAACAATTGCACAAGCTGAAGCTATAGACTGATAAGATCCACCTTCAGAAGATTTCCACAAATTATACAGATCTACAGATAGAACAGAACAAAGTTCAGATTTATTTCACAAGCTGAACAAACCTACAGACTGATCAGATTCACCTTCAGAACATTTCCACAAGCTAAAGAAATCTACCGATAGAACAGATCTACATTCAGAACAATTTCACAAGCTGAAAAAGTCTACAGAACGATCAGATCTACCACCAGAATAATACAACAAGCTGAACAAATCTCCACAAGCTGAACAAATCTACAGACTGACCGGATCTATCACCAGGTCTTTACCTCGGGTTAGACTAGCAGTAAAATCTGGGACTGACCAAATCTACCATGTGAACAATACCACATGCTGGACAAATATACAAGCTGACCAGAATTACCATCAGAACAATAGCGCAAGCTGAACAAATCTACAGACTGACCACATCCACCTTCAGAACATTTCCTCAAGTTGACCAAATCTACAGATAGAACAGAACCACATTCAGGACATTTAAAAAAGCTTAACAAATCTACAGACTAACAAGATCTACCTTCTGGACATTTCGACAAACTGAACAAATCAACAGATAGAGCAGAACCACATTCAAAACAATTTCACGAGCTAACTAAATCTACAGACTGATAAGATCCACCTTCAGAACATTTCTACAAGCTTAACATATCTACAGATAGAGAAGAATCACATTCAGAACAATTTCACAAGCTGAACACACCTATGGACTGAACAGATTTTTTCAGAACATTTCTACAAAGTGAAGAAATCAACAGATAGAACACAGCCACATTCAGAACAATTTCACAAGCTGAACATACCATCAAAACAATACCATAAGCAGAACAAATATACAAACTGACCAGATCTACCATCAGAACAATACCGCAAGCTGAACAAATCTACAGACAGAACGGAACCACATTCAGAACATTTGAACAAGCTTAGAAAATCTACAAATTAACTAGATCCACCTTCAGAACATTTCCACAAGCTGAACAAATCTACAGGTAGAACAAAACCACATTCAAAATAATTTCACAAGCCGAACAAATCTACAGACTGATAAGGTCCACCTTCAGAAGATTTCCACAAGCTGAACATACATGCAGATAAAACAGAACCACATTCAGAACAATTTCACAAGCTGAAAAAAGAACTACAGACTGATCAGATTCACCTTCAGAACATTTCCAGAAGCTGAAAAAATCTAGTTAGAACAGAACCACAGAGCTGAGCAAATCTACAGACTGACGATACCTACCATCAGAACAATACCACAAGCTGAACAAATCCACAGATGAACAGGTTCACATTAAGAACAATTTCATAAGCTGAACAAATCTATAGACTGAAAAGATATACCACCAGAATAATACCGTAAGCTGAAAAAATCTCCACAAGCTGGACAAATCTACAGACTGACTGGATCTACCACCAGAACAAAACCTCGGCTTAGAAAAGCCATAAAATCTGGGATTTGGCAAATCTATTATCAAGATCTTTCCCATATCAATCAGTACCTGAAAAAGTTATCAAAATATTCACATCAGTTTAGGCGTTATGTGCAAAATTATTAAAATATTCATGACTGTTTAAACGATATGGCCATTTATATTTTTCAGGTTTATGTCTCGGCTCAGCCTCGGTCGATAAAAGTAACTTTTATTTTTTGTCTCGGCTCGGCCTCGGGTCGATAAAAGCAGACGTTTGGCAAGTCTATCAGTTAGATCTTGTCGATACCAATCAGTAAATAAAAACATGACATTCCAACGGGTCAAGGGTTATGGCTATTTTCATATTTTCACTTTTTTTTGTTTTTGCCACGGCTTATTCTCTGTCAACGAAAACTCACATTTTGCAAGTTCATAATCTAGTATCTATCAGTATGCCAAACATTATCAAAATATTCCCAACGGTTTAAGCGGTATGACCATTTTCGCTGACAACAGGCTGGCAGACATACAGACGGACTCACAAGGTGATTACAGGACCCTCTTTGAAAGTCAACCTTTCAGTCGGCCAATTTGATTGACTTTTAGGCGGTAATACAATAATTTCGCACAAATGGATCCCAACAGAAGATCATATGTTGCATGCAGAACTCTGTTTCTTGCTTTGGCGGTCAATATCACATTTAAGATTTGTACAAATCGTCAATGACAATGTGATAGTGGAGTATCTCTGGCTCAAACCTTTATCATGCATGAATGAAATTAGAAATAATTTGACAGAAACATATCACTGAGCAAGATCATGTGTCGCGTGCAACATCCGACTCCCTGCCTTGCAGATCAAGATCATAACTGAACTTTGTACTGATTACCCGGTTAACTCAATAGCGCTTAGTACGGACTCCAGTAATAAATTTTTGCTAACCCTAGCATCGGAAAGATACACGATTTATTTCGATACAGGAAGAAAGCCTGAACATATCTGTATATAAAACAACTGTATAGCAGATATGCATAGATTGCATTTCGCGAAAACTTGCACGTTTCTATGGAGGCCCAGTTGATGCTTAACAAATTCAAAGTATACAAAATCTTGTGTAATCAGGTTAAAATCATTAAAAAAGAAAGACAAAAATGCTCAAAACAGAAAGCTGTATGCTTATTTTCTCATGCGCATATGCAAACATGGCGTTATTAGTGACATCCCAGTCGTTTTCGCATTTAAGGGAGAGTACCCCGTTTTCCTGTCCGATGTCGCATGCAAACCGTGTTTCAAATAAACTTTTTACCAGTTTCTAGAAGGTATACAGAAATGAGTTGTTGCTGTTGTGCAGATTTTAACGCTAGCATGCATTCGAGGCACATGGACATGAATGAGGTATCGGACAAAACATGTTCGTTTTTTCTTCCAATATGGCCGCTTCAATAAATCTGTAAGAAAACGTTTCGTTGCAAATTTTATGACACCATTTTGAATGACACGTTTGAAATTTTACCAGATATCTTTCGGGCGTTCGTGCTTAATGTTTTTTTTTTTAAATAAAAATAGTCGTTATAGAACACTGTATTATACTTACGCAAGTCTTAAACATGCATGTTGAGGGTAATCGCCGGGCATTTCTTCATGACCATAATTTCAAAACCTTTGTTGACGAACTATGCTGGTGAAACATCCCTGCGGAATGTTTACTTGCATGAATAGTCAGCGAGATGTCAGACGGAACATTTTCGTGTTTATCTTCCAGTTATTTACACACACGCTTGTGTCACATCCTATTTCCGGTTTTTCTCAATTAGTTTTCATCTATATCTTAAGTCTGTGTCATGGAAACAGTCCTAGTTCCCGCTGGTAAACTTAATTCCATCTTTCTTTTGATCAAGGAATCTGACGGTCAATGAAATCGCTCCAATCGAGGACTCCTATTGCACGCGCGGAACTGGTGACCACTTTGGGGTGTCTAGACACTGTGGGTCATTCTAAATAACGTACAGTTCTAGCAACCAGCCAACCAATGCGCGGCCGTGATTGAAGGACCCAGGGTTTCGACTGGACGAACCGAGGACTCTTCTGGAGTGCCTGGAATGGGTCCTCGGTTTGTTTGATATAAATGCTGCGTCTTTGGTTTAAACATATTTTATTTCACAAAGTATACATGGGTACAAATATAATGTTATGAAAATACATATTAAAGGATCAGAACGAAAGCAATGTTACTAATTTAGTTCTTCTCCTTGATAATAACAAAAGAAGGCGAAGATCATGTAGTTTAAACATATTTTATTGCATCTTCTAAACAAGCAATAGGGTCGAGCCACAAGTTCTGCCAACATTAGTTACGGCCCTCCCCTAACAGAACTTCATTACAGCAATATTCAGACACATGATAATGGCAAAGCAAACATGTAAGCACTACAAAAATACGAAAAGGTGATGGAGTGAAAGGTATAATAATGTAAATAATATACTAATCAAATAAATAATAAGATAATGGAATGGAATGTCATAAGATGAATTGTCATACTGGCCTTAGTAAACAGCAGACTAATCGGTGAACCTTCTGGTGTCCTTGATAAAAGTTTGGACGGCTGTGAAAATAGTGACATTTTCTTCTGGTGTGAGATTTTCATTTCCGAACAAAAGTTTATTAACATTTAGTGGGTTGAAATTCTTCGTTGATCGAAACAGTGCAATTCGTTCATTGATAAAGTGTGAGCATCTAAGGAAATAATGCTCTGCATCTTCAACTTCTTCAGAACAGCTGCATGTAGGACTTGGTGACAGATGATTAATATATAGATCAAAAAATAAATTACTACAGTTGTTTCTAATTCTTGCATGTAGGACTGAGATGTATCTACTACCAACTTTGTAGTATGTTGGAACAATTGAATTATTTTGTGTTTTTTTTTTAACTGATACTTAAAGCTAGACAGAGACGGTGAATTACGTAATTCTATGTCAAGCGAATTCCATGCCGAAATAGATGAAGGAATACATGATTTTCGGGAAGTTTCTGTCCTGCAAAAGGGAACAGTAATATTGTTATTATTTCGTAAATTATAGGCATTTGTTTCTCCAACAAGCGGATGAATTAAATCAGACACATATGAAGGAACAAGACCATTAACTGATTTATACATAAAGATAAGTTTCTGCTGCTTCCGTCTTTCGATAAGTGATACCCACCCACTCTCTTTATATAGGTTATCTAAGGAAACTGATCTTGTTAAGCCTGTAACAATGCGGGCAGCTTCATTCTGAAGTTTTTGGAGAGACTCAATGCCTCTTTCTGTGCAGCCGTCCCATACAACACAAGAATACTCGATGATGGGCAGTAAGTATGAAAGGTATATTTGGTTTAGAGTAACACGACTAAATGTATATTTGAGATTCCTCATTATACCAATAACTTTAGAAGCACTTTTAAGAATATTTCAATATGGTTATGACATTGTCCATTATTGCTAAATGTTAAACCTAAATGTTTATGTTCTTTTACAAATTTGATAGGTGTACCGTCAAAAATTAAATTTGGTAGTGATTCAATAAGTCTTAGGGTAAAAAGCATTGCTTCAGTTTTAAGGGGATTAAAATTGATTAACCACTGAGCAGCCCAGCTGACTAACATACGTAAGTCGTGATTGATAATACCTTCAATGCCTTTGATGTTTGCTGCAGAGTAAAATAGAGAGCTATCATCAGCAAATAGACGTGTAAGACTAAGTAAAGATTCAGATATATCATTGACATAAACCAAAAATAATAAAGGGCCAAGAACAGAACCTTGAGGAACCCCAGCATTAACTCTCCTCAAGCTTGATGAGCTGTTTCTTATAACAACTTTTTGCTTTCTCCCACTTAAATAGTCACTTATCCATTCGAGTAATTCCCCTTCTATGCCAAATTGTTTTAATTTAAAGATAAGTCCCTTGTGCCACACTCTATCAAAAGCCTTAAAAACGTCTAAGAAAACCATGCAACAATATTGATTATTATCAAAAGTTTGACAGATGTGATGGTATATGTCAATAAGTTGGAAAGTTCTAGAATGATTAGGCAAAAACCCAGATTGATATTTATAGAGTAAATCATTTTCATGTAAAAAGTTAAAAATATGTTTAAAAGCTATTCTTTCCTGCAGCTTACCAACGTTACTTAAGAGTGAAACTGGTCTAAATGTTGAAGGATCAGAGTTATCTCCATTTTTGGGTAACGGTATTACATTAGAATATTTATAGATTTCTCCAAACCTACCTTCCCTGAAAGATCTATTAAAAAGAATGCTAAGGGGTACAGCTATTTCTTTAGAAACAGCTTTTAACATTTTATTACAAATTCCATCTGGCCCTGTTGCCTTGCTGGGATTTAAAAGATTAATGAGGGAAGCAACTTCATCTGGAAGATCATGTACAAGTGATACTTTGAATTACTGTTCATATGCATTCATACAAACAATATAAACTACGATCTCATTCAATTAAAAAAACTTAGGTAATTGTATCATTAGAAAGAGTAAGAAAAGCAACAATTATAGAGAAACGTAGGTAAAACAGAAAATTTGGGTATGTCTGTACATCAGTATTGTGTATTTAGTTGTTTATTTAAAAAATTGCAGTGGATTATTAGTTATAATGTAGGTTGTACATTAGGTGTGAAAGAAGTGAAAAAGACTTGTTGACTTTGAGTACCTAAGAGAGAGAGAGAGAGAGAGAGAGAGAGAGAGAGAGAGAGAGAGAGAGAGAGAGAGAGAGGGGGTGGGGATAGGGTGTGCGACAGTAATGCTTAAAAACTCCCTTGCTTCAAAACAAAACTAGCCGCATGGTAAGTTTTACAAGTATAATTTTGTACATTCTTAGAATTACTGCGTCTTTGGAACGCTGCGTTGGAAACTTTGCGTACCGAGACCTGTACGGGTCAACTCCCATTCGCTCATAATTTTAATCTATAATATTAAGAATCTTAACTACTAATATTTAGAATTGATATTTAGTATATTTCGCTAGGTCAAGCATAAAAAGTGAGTAGTATTTTAGAAACGCCAAACGGCCTGATTACGAGTTTTCAGTTTTGAGCTGCAAATCTTAGGGAAAGTCTACTTGGAAAGCATTCTGGGCCTTTAATCATTTAAGTTGATTCTTTTTACACGGTTAGACTTCATAGATGTATTAGGTACTATGAAGAGGGTAATTGTCCTAATTGTAAACTTCATATGTGCTTTTTGGCTATGAAGTGCTTCATGAGATATTTTAGGCTATGAAGTAAATTAGTGACGGTGGAAGCGCTCTTGTGGGGATGTTAAGCCTTTTGGGGAAATAGACATTTTAGTTTTACTGTGTGGATATCGGATGGTTGACACTGGGGTAGAGGAATTACGACCCGCCCGTTCGGCTAGTGAAATTCTAGTGGACTACCTTTGTTTCCGCAAAATAAAATACTCATCAAAATTTCATAAAATACACGCCGTCTTACAAAACGCGACAAGAATGTTAAACAGCCAGTGCTAATTTATATTCAGGCATGAACTGTACAGATTAATTTATCTCGTTATGCGTATATTTGGTATATTTTACCAGCTAGTGCGTACATGTGTACTTAGATCAGCTCCTAGACCGTGATGTCATCTTTTATCACTCCTTGCTATAAACTGATTCAAATTTAAGTATGACATCTTGTATAGCCAGTCTCTAATAGTTGGTCTCTGATATCAACAAGGACATCTTCCAGATTAGTTGCTGCTATCAAAGAGGTGAGGTAAGCAGTAAGTAGTAGATGGCCCTTAGTTCATTAAGTAAATTAATAATTATAATTGATTGATGAAAATAATATTGATATCCAACTAGTAGCTAGTCTAATGTGTACTGTATGCTTAATAGAACTTACAGTTGCTTTGCAGAACTCTAAACCAGTGTCATGCAAAATGCATGCGTGTCTCCAAAATGCAATGAGTTTCGCATTGCTATACAGCGGTTTTGTACGAACCGGTATCTAAGCTTTGTATACACAATAACTCAGCTGTATATCTTTCCGATTGTACGGTTGACGTTTTTTTGCAAGATACAGGAATTGAGAAACCCGACTAGGTATTTTCATGACGATCTTATAACTTTGTAATGCCTAAAGAGATTTTGAAATTACCCTATAAAAAGATCATATATCGCCTGCAAAACAGATTCACTCTCTTGGGGGTAATCATATTTTGCTACACTCGTGCCTGGCTTATAATTTTGTTGTATATAAAGGGATTTTGAAAGAAATAAATGTACCTATCACACAACAAGCTGGGGCATGTGTTGTTGCATGCTCCTCTCAAACAGTAAAGGTCACACATGAACGTTCCCAGTGGGCACACAGCGTTAAAATGACGTTGTATCAACGTCGATGCGACGTGATCACGTCGCATCGACGTTGATACGACGTCATTTTGATGTTGTGTGCCTGCTGGGGTTTTACCCGTTGTTGTATATACCTATGACAGTACGATTGATTACCACTGAACTCATTCTAACTCATTGTAGGCTGATTAAACTGCTCCCCCACCCCACTACACGATATATTGGAAGATTCTAATTTCGACTTTGGGTATGTCAGGCTATGTGATTTAGATATTCTTAGAAAAAATGGTTGAACTATTTGCAAACGCTGGAGACCCTGTTCAGACACCGCGTTCTGTAGTGTCTGATCTGGGCCGGCACTGTTGCCAGTTACCCTTTTAAAGGTCTCTAGACTACAATGGGTTAATATCTTGAAAAGTCAAGGTGCTAGGGGCCATATACAGCATTGCAAACAACATTGATGATGATGATTTTATTTGTGTCTGGCCGACAACTTTATGATGCATAAAGGGATTTGGAAATAAACTGACAGAAGTATTCCCCACAGCAAGCTCACACGAAAAGTCTGGTTTTCTGCATTGAAGAAGTACATAAATATATTGTGGAAGGAATGACCCTTGAGAGCAATGTTGTGAATGTACTTCTGTTCTATCTGTGTGGAGACAATTTGCATGAAATGTCGAATTTCATGTAAGAAAAATATTACCAGTTTGTCGTCTGGTAATTTGTTCACTGAGTGTTTAGAAAAAAACAGACGTATTTAGTATCCAGTGCGGCAGTGAGAACAGTCGGCGGCCGTAACCAGCCTTATCCTTATTTGCTGGTGGTTGGGGCGTTGTTGGTTACATATGGAAATTAGTAAAACGGCTTGGTCAGTCATTAACAGAATGAATTGAAGGATGTTGTGGTCAAAAATAGCCTGCAAGTCCCAGTGCGGATAGCGGGGGCAAAGTCTGATTTGGCATAGGACCAGCTTTTTTTATAGAAAACTTGACACTTCAGGCGATTTTGATAGTTTTTGTCTGTGTTTATTGCTCTCAATTCCTATTTGTATAGGACCCCTCTACACCCCCACCACCAAAAAAAAAATATTACTCAGCATGCTAAGTGTTAAACAAGCTAATTCGGGCATTCACTGTTCCAGTGTGACGTTTATATGAGAGAGTACTAGCATACTAATTGTAGCTTACTTAATTTGGTTTTAAAGGTGGGTCGCAAAAAGCAAAAAAAAAAAAAAAAAAAAAAAAAAAAAAAAAAAAAAGAAAAAAAAATCGAGGCTTATGTGGATTGCCAAGACTCTGATCAAACTATGTAATTCGCGCTTGCGCGAAGACCCTTTTTGCTTGGCACGGCCCAGTTGGTGCCCATGGCATAAAGAAGGTCATAACCGGTCAGACGGACAAGAAAATGTGCCTTAAGAAAGGTACATTAAGGGATTATGCGAACAGCGCAAACCGGGTCAGCGTGTGTATCCGCGCAGTCTAGTCCGCATCTATACAACTCACCATATACTTTAGTGTCTGAATTGTGTAGGCGAACAGCAAAACCCCAGATTACAAAGTGCATATGTATATGCCTATGCGCATGGTCTTGGTTTGGTTAGTCAGATATGCCATAAGATAGCTTTTCTTTAGCGTCGAACCAATTTATCATTTTTTTAATTATTAGCCACGCCATTAAAAATGGGACTATGGGGCATTTGCGCACAACCCCAGCTAGCATTCTACGTAAATCTACATCGGGCCGTCATCGGCCCGTCAGCTACCCTGACGGGCCGATGACGGCCCGATATAGATCTACGTAGAATGCTGACTGAGACGAAGACCCTGATCAGACTGCGCATACGCTGTCCGCGTATCAAATCAGTGGATTCTGTAAAATAGTGGGTCTGGCAACATTATATCGACGGTCATTCATGATTCAAGAAGGCCGGTTGTCAGTTCCTGGCGAAAGATTTTGCACAAGTACTGGTTAACCGCTAAGAGGACTAAGTCTGCCCAGGAAAATGTGATTAGGTAAACAGACCGACTCGACATGACCTTAATAATGTTGACTGGGCCGTTGAAATCCAGACCAACCATACCAACCAAAGCTAAGGCCATTATGATGTTGACAGATCTCAATATTGACTGTTTGCATATTCTCCGAAGACACCTGGCTCAAATTTATTATCTATTAATTATTAGATGCGCAATCGCAGGACAGGCCCTTATACTATATGTGAACATCCACAGTGTGATCAGGGCCTTTTATATTTGTCGATTCATTCTGCAATATCCAATTATTCCAGGAGGGTCGGCGAAGGCACTGATCAGACTTCACACGCATGTACAGTCTGATCTAGGTCTTCGCTCTTCGACCATGCCTCCAGAAAAATGGACACACGTTCAGGGGATGAAATTCTGTCAGAATTGCTCTATCTACCCTCTGAAAAAGGGGTTTACTCCAGTACGAAAAGAATTGCTCCCAATGGCCAAAACATAATTGTTCTAGCATTACAAAAACACGCCTATTCAAATCTATAGAAAATTTCACTTCCAAAAACTGAAAATTTTCAGATAAAAACTCGGTTCTAACGAGTACCCACAATCTATGTTTTTGAGCAGAAAAATGAAAAAATAATGTATATCCTTGTAAACCCCAGTTTTACTATATAAAAGTGGGGTTTAAGGGGGTCAAAATTATATAGGCACGTTTTCGTGATGAAATACCCAAATACTTTTATATTGGTGACAGACGTCAGCAGATGTTGCATACACGTCTTCGAACAAATTGACGTGTCTTAAATCAGGATCTGTTTGGTAAAAATATTTTTGATACGGAATTCCCAGTGCACTTGTGGCAGTACGTAAACAGCTGATCACTTTCTGCTAGCATGTCCCCTTTACTATGGGCAAAAACAAGACCTTTTGCATATAATTTTACGTATCTGCCCTATTTCTAATAAGGGATCTTATGAAAAATAACATGGAAAATTTCGAGGCAGTTCAAAATTACAGTCGAACTTCGATGGCTCGAACATCTTTGGGACCATAGAAAATTGTTCGAGACATGGGTGGTTCGAGCCACTGAGGGTTAATTATGGTGCCAAGTCAGGAAACAAATGGCGATAATTTAGGGATTTTATTTCGATTTTCTACACAATAATTGTATGTTGAGTGTACACATTATAATCGCCTCGATCCTCGATAAGGCGAGTCTAATGAGTACACACAACATACAATTGTACGACAAAATAAGAAAATTTCCCTAAATATTTGTTTTCTTGAGCTATCGGAAGAAATTCGTAGGGACTCAAAAACGAGTTCGAATCAGCCATAGTGAACGAGCCATCGGTGTTCGAGCTATCGAGGTTCGACTGTATATAAAATAAAG
Source organism: Anodontia alba (assembly GCA_964016985.1). Taxonomy (NCBI): domain Eukaryota; kingdom Metazoa; phylum Mollusca; class Bivalvia; order Lucinida; family Lucinidae; genus Anodontia; species Anodontia alba. The sequence goes on from OZ024821.1 coordinate 154,546,817, forward strand.
TAAGCATTTTCACTGCATAGTTATGCAAAAAAATCCCATCCGCTGGTATTAAGTGGGTACATTCACTATGATACCGGTGAGATAGATCAAAGGAAGCAAACATATATTTAATATCCAGTAGGACAACAGGTTGGTTTATTTGGCCATTTTTGGTTCTCGTAGTGCAAATGGCGGTCCTACCCTTTTTGGTTATTTTTTGTCAGTTTTATTTGCCCATTGGCTCCACCTCATCATATTTCTTTCAGATTTTTTCTTCATTTTCGATGCATAAAGTAGATAAATATGTTTTTTTTTCCTCTTTTTACTTTTTTTCCTCATGCTTGTTATGTTTGAACATATAGTGTTCTGTTTTCGCTTTATAGTAATCTAATGTTAAAATTAACAAATATTGGTAGAGATGTCACATACGAGTAAATGCATTCACGTATTTACAACCTTATGTCGATATCAGCTACATTCAATTGTTCGTCTGAGCCCAGTCAGCATTCTACGTAAATCTATATCGGGCCGTCATCGGCCCGTCAGGGTAGCTGACGGGCCGATGACGGCCCGATGTAGATTTACGTAGAATGCTAACTGGGAGGAGAGGAACTTCATAAGCAATTTGCTTTCGTTCCAGTCCTAATACTTTGTATGTCGTTATATGCGTTATATGTGTCATTAATTCTGAATAAAATATGTTTAAATTAATTTTTTTTTTCTTTCAGCGGAGCAAATTCTTTCCTTTTATAGCTGACCCCTTTTCAGAAGGGACCTGAAACAGGAGATACGTTAGAACCTGCAAGCATGGATAAACAAACCGGAAGTTACAAAAATTATTTGCCTTGTACACATGACAGAAAAAACTACCCTGTGTTTTCAGTCGTCTTAATCCTTAAAATGCCAAGGAAATCTGCATCTGAGAATGGCGTCTGTTTATGTCGTCTGCTGAATATTCAAACTTTTCAAACCTATTTTTGCATACAGGCAAATAGTGTGGACCCTGATCATACAGCTCCTAGAGTAGAAGTCTGATCTGGGTCCACACTGTTTGCAAAAATGACTTTTAAAATCACAAGCTGATGACAAAGAAGACGACAATTGTTGTGACTGGCAGTAAGGGTTAAGGGCCCTTTCTTGCTTAGTACCTAATAGATTGAGCTGGAACGTCAGAAAACGTACCTTCGGACATGTGCGTCCAGCGAAGAATTAGATCAGCCTGCGCATTCGAACAGTCTGATCAGATTCTTCCCTGGGCGTACTTTGGATATCCACGCATCACGAAAACACGCCTATATAATTTTGACCCCCTTAAACCCGACTTATATATAGTAAAACTGGGGTTTACATGGGTATACATTATTTTTCTTATTTTTGCTCAAAAACATAGATTGTAGGTACTCGTTAGAACCGTGTCGCCGAGGCGGTTCTAACGAGTACAACAATATATGTTTTAGCAGAAATATGAAAAAATATCAGCCTTTTTATCTGAAAATGTTCAGTTTTTTGAGGTGAAATTTTCTACATATTTGAATAGGCATGTTTTCGTAATGGATGCAAAGTTTCTTCAGGCGGACAAAGAAGACTCTGATCAGACTGCGCGGATGCGCAGGCTGATTTGAGTCTTCGTTGGGCGCGCATGTCAGAAGGTACGTTTTCTCACGCTGTTGCTCATCATAAATTAAAAGCAAGCAAAAATGATTTTATTGACTAAGTGACAGAAGTTCAGAAGGACTATTGCCAAATCTGTCCGAAATATCTCTTTTATTGTCCAGAAATGATCCTGTAGTCGTTTTTATCCAATAATCACCTGTTTTATGAGACTATGTGACTTGCCTGATATATCACCTGTTATTCATATAGAAAATCTGGGGGACGGTTATAAAGTGGAGATCGACCGCGATCTCATATCCGTCCCTGTTCGTACTCCGGCTACAAGTAGCAAGCATCCAAGGTAAGAATGTTGTAGTCTGTTTTTCGATAATAATAATAATAACAATAATAATATGTTTTTAAATAATTTTTGAATTTATTATTATCATTATAATTACTTTTATTATTATTATTATTATTATCATTATTATTATTATTATTATTAATATTATTATTATTATTATCAATCCGCAACATAAATATCGGAATGTTTTGATCGAAAACATCGGAATTTAGTATGGCCAAACCAGATTTCTTTTAAAATTTCAAATCATGCAATCAAATAGTGCTATTCAACGCAGGAAAATGGCCCTATTTGCATAACGAAGACTCAGATCAGCATACGTTATCATGTAGTTTGATCAGTGCCTACAATTTCCACTTACTGAATCATTTGATATGTTAGAATGTATCGATGATTTAAGAAGAATCTGATCATACTGTGCGGGTGCACAAGACGATCTGGACCTTCGCTGCTTTAAGGGTATTTTTTCTAGCAGTCTCTATATCAAGTGTTACAAAAAGAACTCCAGTTTGGCAATGCGGAATCGCGGTGTTTTTGATTAAAATATTCTGATATTTATGTTGCGAAGTTATGATAATAATAATAATAATAATAATAATAATAATAATAATAAAGTTTAACCCTTATAATGCCAGGAAAACCTGCATCTGAAAATGTCGTCTGCTGAATATTCTTACAACCTTTTCAAACCTATTTTTGCATACAGGCAAACAGTGTGGACTCTGATCAGACTGCTCCTAGAGGAGCAGTCTGATCTGGATCCACACTGTTTGCAACAAATGACTTTTAAAATCACAAGTAGACAAAGCAGACGACAATTATTGTGATTGGCAGTTTAAGGGTTAATAAGTTTTGAAGATGTGAAACTCATTACTTTCAAAGCTCACAACTATCTACTTTTCAATTTCTGCAGATATTTTTTATTTGTTTTAATCGATTAACAATATACTTCTTTTGTTGCATAGCATATGCCAGCTGATCTGCCAGTAATTCACAACATGCATCTTCTCAAAAAGGCTTCATGCAGTAGGAAGACACTTCCGTTGGGCTAAAAATTCTCCAACAGTACCCTATGTGAGCACTGAAAAAAAGTACATTTTACTAGTTGATTAGTGTTTAAATGGACAAAACCCACAAATCCCAATAATATGTTAACCATGATAATAATAAAAGTAAAAATAAAAAGTAATGATTAATTCAGTAATTATAATAATAAAAATAACAATGATAATAAATTTACTACAACTACCTCGTACTTATAATGATAATAGTGGCAATAAAAACACTGAAAATTAATCCTACTACTACTACTGACTGTAACAACAACACAGATTATAGTTTGAATTAAATTACGTATGTAACAATGTTAAAAAAGTATTATTATTATTATTTATTATTATTATTATAATTATCGTCATTATTTGAGGTTTTTTTCCATTCAAACGCTAACTAACTAATAAAATTTACTAGTTATTGTTTTTCAGTGGAATTCAAAATCATATCTCAAACCGTACTTGACCGTATGCTAAGAGTGAGGAACGGACGAACGAACGATCCAAAACAATATGTCCCTCCAACTTCTTCGAAGTTAAGGGCATAATTAACTCACTTCATGCTAGGTAAAAACAACAAAACAACAACAACAACAAATAAAACAGCAGACGGCATTTTAAATGTTTTTTCTTACTTGCCCCAGAACATAGGCTTTGACATTTCATGCAAATTTGTGTTCTGTTGAATTAGTCCAGATAATAGTACCGGTTATGATCACTCCTGATTTCAGATTGCAACGATGGAATATTTGTTCGTGTTACCGTTGCTGGTGGTCGCGACCAGTGCCCTGAACACGGGGTACGGCCCAGTTGGAGCAGGACTTGGCACCGGAGCCGCTTTGGGAGGCGGTTTCGGTTCGGGAAGTTACGGCACGAGCAGCTATGGAAGTGGACTTAGTCTTGGGACAGGATACGGATTGGGAAGCGGTCTTGGAGCTGGTCTCAGTCTTGGCAATGTTGGACGTGGACTAGGCGGATATGGTGGCAGTTTTAGCGGCGGTCTTGTAGGAAATATCAGATATGGAGGTGGTCCCAGCCTCGGCAAAGGTTATGGTCTTGGCGGAAATGTTGCAGGTCTTGGTCTTGGAGGCGGACTAGGTGCGTATGGTCTTAGCGGCGGATTCAGCGGTGGTTCAGCAGTAGCTGGTCTTGGTAAAGGTCAAAGTCTCGGCAGTGGTTACGGATATGGTGCAGCATTAGGCGTTTCCAGTCTTAATGTTGGACCCGCGATTGGAGGCGGCCTTGGGAAAGGTGGCAGTCTGGGAAATTATGGGTATGGAGCAGGACTGGGCGTCTCCGGTCTTGGAAGCGGAATCGGACTTGGTGGTAGTGCAGGAAAAGGTTTCGGTATTGGCCAAAGTATTGTAGGCGGTTACGGAGCCGGATACGGTCCTAGCGTCGGTCTAGGTGGCGGATTCGGCAGTAGTTTAGCTGTCTCTGGTCTTGGTAAAGGTAGTGTGAGAGGTTATGGAGGAGGACTTGGTGTATCGGGTCTTGGAACAGGATATGGTCTTAGCGCCGGTGTAGGTGGAGGAATCGGCAATGGTCTCGCTGTTTCTGGTCTCGGTAAAGGCTATGGTAGTGTAGGCAGCTACGGATACGGACTTGGTGTATCCGGTCTCGGGGCAGGCCTTGGAGCTGGTCTAGCTGGTGGATTCGGCAGTGGTCTCGGTAAAGGTTATGGTAGTGTGGGCGGGTACGGAGGCGGACTCGGTATATCGGGTTTCGGAACAGGATATGGTCTTAGTGGCGGCCTAGCTGGCGGGTACGGTGGTGGTTTGGTTGCCTCTGGTCTTGGAAAAGGTGGCGGTTTCGGACTTGGAGCTCCCAGTTTTGCAATTGGATCGGGATTTAGCGGCGGAGTTATTGGTGGATTCGGAGGCACACTTGGAGGTTCCGGGTTCGGAAAGGGTTACGGTCTTAGCAGCGGCATTAACTTGTCTTCTCTTGGAAGTGGTTACGGCAGTGGAATTGTTGGTTACGGTAGTGGATTTGGTGGTTACGGCAGAGGACTTGGAGTTGCTAGATATGGAAACGGGTTCGGTCTGAGCGGTGGACTTGGTTTTGGAGGCGGTTTCAGATCAAGTTACGGTCGCCCTAGTTACGGATATGGAGGTTCAAGAAAAGGCAAAGGATATTATTAATACTGACAGAAAGATAGATGCCAAAATAGTAAGTATAACATTACATTTACACACGTACTTGAAATGTGAACCACTTAGCCAAATCAGTAGATGAGATGCCTTTTCCAGTAAAAAAGTATTAAGGTTTTTCTTATTTCTCCATGAAAACATACGTTGTGGATTCTCATTAGAAGCGCCCAGCTAATTCAGCACGAAAACATGTCTATATAATGTTGACCCCTTAAACCCCACTTATATATCGTTAAACTGGGATTTACAGGAGTATACTGCATTTTTCTTATTTCGGTTTAAAAACATAGATTGTGGGTACCCGTTAGAACCGCCTCGCCGAGGCGGTTCTGATGGGTACCCACAATTTATGTTTTGACCAGAAATATGAAAACTACCAGAATTTTTCATTTTTGTTGGTAAAATTCTCAGCATATATTTGAATAGGTGTGTTTTCGTGATGAGTACCCACAACGTATGCTTTTATGGAGAAATGAGAAATTTGTAATCTTGATATTCCTCTTATCTTGTGTTAGAAAATTGGAGTATCTAGAGTTATAGGTAAGACGTTTACATTTTAGAATTGTGTGTTAACGTTATTAGATGCCTTATCAGAGTGCTGGTACATTGTATAAAATATCTACCGTATTTACCCTAAGTATTCGGACACCTCAACTACTTACCATAATTGTTCTGAAATATGAACAAGAACAATTTATTATCCGAAATTGTGTCTAAAATTGCTGGATAAATAGCAAACAGTGTAGGCCCTGATGAGACGCCGCGTTCTGCGGCGTCTCATCAGGGTCTACACTGCTTGCTAAGGCTCGTCTGTCCGAACAGATACGGTAAGTGCGGTAGTTGAGTATTAAGTCCAACCAAACAGAAATTACCTTATGACGTATGCGTTTAATGGAGTCCACAATACCCGAAACACTAATATAACATATTTCTTGAATTTGCTTAAACTTTCACTCTGACATGGACATGTTTTCGGCTTTTTATAGAGTGGCTTCTCTTAAAGAAAATAATATGCTCCTTCTAGGAGTAAATTTCCTCCCTTGTTACAGACAAGCTCTCATTTTTAAAAAAGGTTTCAATTACTAGGGAGGCAATTTCCTGTCAGTAAAATTTGCCTCCCTTTACAACAGTGCAGCAAACTCTTTCAGATGTAGCCATTCCCTTACATGGGTCACAAGTTGAGAAAATGGCATACGATCAAATGTGAACAGTGAAGGCCAATATCAGCCCACGATTCTGCGCAACATATCAGGGCATTCTATATTAGTCGGTAGATTCTTCGGTACCCAGCAATTCTGTAATAGGACAGTGTAGGTTATTCCAGACTCTGGGTTTGCACCGTTTACAGCCGACTTAAAGAGACTTCATACCCTTGGTAGATTTTCCGCCATTTTTCGCAAGGGATATAACTTTTGTGACTTCCTGTTTGCTTTGCTGCACGCTAAGCCTCTTCGGAAAAAGATTATACTCAAAAAAGAAAGGATTTAGGGGAGTAAATTCTTTCCTTTTAGAGTAGACCCCTTCTCAGAAGGGAGACAAAAATTGACAGTTGCTTTTACCCATTTAGGCCGAATGGATTCTTCTACAATCACTCTTTGGACAGGTCCATTTCCAATATAAGGGATGTCTGGTTAGCTTTTATTGCCATTTTATAGACTTTCCTGTATTTAATGCAAACAGTGCAGACCCTGATCAGATGCCGCATTCTGCGGCGTCTGATCTTGGTCTACACTGTTTGCCAATGTCCCATTTAGGGGGCGCTAGGCTTAAATGGATTAATATCTCTTTTTCATAACATAACAAAAAGTCATATATTTTTCAGATCACGCTGAAAGAGATGCTGACGTCGAAGTCCCGTCGAAAACAGTATTAGAAGAAGACTGTCCATCTATAGACAAAAGGCACTTTTCTTTGAATTGATATAACGCGTATATTGTTATTGTTATAATAATTATATTTAAAAATTGAATCTGTTTTTTTTTTTATTTGAGTGTCTTGTAGTGCTAATCAAAAAGCGGATGATTTATTTTATGTTTTTTTTTTTCGTTTAATTTCCGAGAAAATAAGGCTTGACATTTCATGTATGAGGCGGTTTCCGTAGCAGACGATTTACAGAAAATGCTTAGTCTTCTGAAAAATAATAATGATAAAAAAAAAAAGAAAAAAAAAAAAAAAAAAAAATAGAATGTCGTCTGCTACAATTTCGCTTAGCGCTTTAAGGTTGGCTCTTATTGGCTATTGTTTGTTTGTTTGTTTTGAGGTTTTACGGCCCAGTCAACCCAATGGGGTCATGTCGAGCGCGGTCAATTTACCTAACCACACGTTTACTGGGCAGGCTTAGTCCTCTAATCGGTTAACCAGTATTGTGCACATTCTTTCGTCAGAAACTGACAATTGCCCCTCTTGAATCAGCGGAAGGGAGAGAATGACCGTAGAAAATATTTCATGATCAATCTCCACGAAAGAATGTTGCCGACCTCGGCGGGGGAACTTGAACCCGCGACCTCCTGGTCTCAAGTCGGACGGCACATCCAACTGAGCCACCGAGGCCGGCGTCTCTTATAGCCTAGCGTCCCAACAAATGAAACCTAGGAAAACCGTGTGAGACCTAGAGCAGACGCAACAGAACACGTCGTCTCATCAGGGTCTGCACTGCTGACAGTAAAGGGACTGGATGCACGTGGTAGATTTTCCGCTATTTTGTTTAAGGGAGATAACTTTTACGACTTCCCGTCTTCCTGAACACCAAGTCCCTTCTGAAAAGGGATCTACTCTGAAAGGAAAGGTTTCTTCCTTTAGACACGGTTACCTCCTTTGAATGTGTGCGTCCCATAAAAATCAGGGCCCAATTGTTCAAAACTTAATGAAGCTGTAAGCTAATGTGACATTGAAATTTTTACCTTAAAATATGGCAAATACATTGATATTTTTGCTGAAAAAAAAATGAGGGTAAATTTTGCATTGCAAAAGCTAATCACATTTTTTGCAGCAAAAATATCAATGTATTTGAAAATACCTTAGCAACAACAGTTAACGAGTTTGTAATTAACGAACTCATTAGGCTAACGATGTTTTTGAACAACTGGGCCCAGAATTTCTGTTAATAATAAATCTACAGTCATGGTCAAAGGGGCTAGTAAAAAAAATCCACTATTAAGACCACTCGAAATTAAGACCACTCAAGACCAGCTTTTGCCAGTCCCAAATGTTTTTTTTTCCTTGTTATTCTCAATATCTCTAGGTAAGAGGGGGTACATGTATCCGCATAATATTTTTCTTATTCCTCCACAAAATATGTAGTGGGTACTCATTAGAAGCGTATCGGCGAGGCGCTTCTAATGAGTACCACAACATATTTTTCGTGGAGATAAAAAAATATCAGTATTTTTGGTTGGAAAAGAACCTTATGTGGAGCTATGTTCTACATTCAATATTAAGACCACCCCGCTAATAAGACCACTTTTAGACAGTACTAAAATTGGTCTTAATAGCGGAATTTTACTGTACTTACTAAAAAATGTCACACAGTCGAGCAGGATATCGTTAACACATGAAAGCTGAATGGACTCGTCTACCTCGCTCCTTGTACAGGTCCAATTTCAATTTACGGGGAGATTGTTTTGTTTAATTTCGTTAGATCTTTTACAGAAATTCTTTTGTTAAATCAGAGGCCGCTATCTATGGCGTCTGCTCTGGTTCGACACTGCTTTCCTAGGTTCCAGTTTTGGTACGCTAGGCACTAATGAGTTAACTTTGCTTAGCTAAATTGTTGCAGACGACATTCTATTGTTATATAATTATTTTTCAATCGTCTACTAACCAGGCAGACGATTCACATTATATGTCAAGCCCTATGTTTCTCTAAAAAATCAAAATCACCGTTGACCACGGGAATCAGGCGCAGCGATGCTATCTTTTCTGTCTACCATGGAAACGGTTTCCGTTCTCCTGTTTCCCAGATTGATAAGGAGCAGTTTGATCAAAGCATGTCCTGTTAGCTATTTCGCAAAGCAATTCGACTACTTAATGACTTTTTAGACTCATACGCGGGTTCTATTTTCATATAATTGAGCAAGCGCACGGCAAAACCTACAAAAAAAGACTTGTGCGATCAGCGAAGACTCTGATCAGCCTGCGCATCCGCACAGGCTGATCAGAGTCTTCGCTGATAGCATGTGCCTTCTACAGCCTCCGGACTATCCAAAGAGAGATACACGAGAACCATTGCCATATTGGATGGCTGTAGAGGCTGATCTGAGTCTTTGCTTGTGACACAGGTCTTATTGTAGGTTTTGTCATACGCTGGCCGTATGAGCAACTACCAAAGGCATATTTTCAGATAGCATGACCCTTGTAGATACTACAACTAAATGAGCCTCAACGGCGGAAAAGGGGCCTTCGGACATATGCGTCCAGCGAAGTTCAATCAGAATCTTTACTGGGCACATTTGCATTTTGGATAGTCAACGACGCAAAGTTTCTTCATGCGAAGAACGATGACTCAGATCAGAATGTGTGAAGGCTCAGGCTGATTCAAGTCTTCAAGGAGCATATGTCAGAAGGTAGATTTCTCACGTTGCGGCGCTTTATTGTTCCTATGTATTTTCTCAAGGTATACACGTAGATTCCACGACACTGAGTTGCTCCCTTTGTAAATTTAAGTCAGCCATCCATCTTGAGGGGCATACTTTATAAATCCTTAAACTGTACACTTAAACAAGATACTGAAATCTGAAGTTTTTCGACATTTTTGACTACAGATTCCCACAGGCCGCGGGTGCCTGGATATGTTTGCGCATTTCATTGATAATGGGCTATATATGGTAGATCCTTAAGGGGATGAATGCACCCGCTACTGCCAGTTTGGCTTTGTAGATTTATTATTCTGAACTAAAAGCAAATGAAGACTTTTGTTTTAATATTTCTAAGTAAATCAAGGGTATGTAACTCTAGCAGTAAAAAAAAATGATCAGAGTTTTGTGACCTTTATGCACATGATCTGCATGTATACTTTGCTGCAAGTTTCAAATCATCATTTTGGAAACGTGTAGAAGTTGCAAAGACACACACCCTTCTATGCCACGTGTATGACTCAGAATTTTAAGTAAATCCAGGGCTCTAGCAATAAAAACGATCAGTTATGCGACCTTTATGCATATGCCCATCCTATATTCTTACTTTGCTGCAAGTTTCAAATATAATCTTGAAAACTGTAGAAGTTGCGGAGACACGAATCCTACGCCATGTGTACAAGGCCATATTTCTAAGAAAATCAAGGTTACGTGACTCTAGCAATAAAATTTGATCAGAGTTATGTGACCTTTATGCACATGCACAACCTATATTCTTATTTTGCTGCAAGGTTCAAATCTTCAATTCATAGTCTTGAAAACTATAGAAGTTGCGGATACATGAACCGTACTATGCCATGTGTGCAAGGCCATATTTCTAAGTAAATCAAGGATATGCAACTCTAGCAATAAAAACTGTAATCAGAGTTCTGTGACCTTTATGTACAAGCAAAGCCTGTATTCTTACTTTGCTGCACGGTTCAAGCCATTATCTCGAAAATTGTAGAAGTTGCGGCGACATGGACCCTTGTGTATAAGACAATGGTTTGCTAGGTAAATCAAGGGTATGTTATTCTAACAATAATACTTTGATCAGACCTCTGTGACCTTTATGCACATGTCCAGCCTATATTCTTACTTTGCTGCAAGGTTCAAATCATTATCTTAAAAACTGTAGGAGAAGGAGAAGGTGCCACAAACCCTACTATGCCATGTGTATATGACAAATTTTCTAAGTAAATCAAGGATATATATAAGATTCTATCAATAATAATTCGATCAGAGTTCTGTGACCTTTTTGCATATGCTCAGTCTGTATCCTTACTTTGGTGCAGCTAGTTTTCAAACCATTAAACTGAAAACCGTAGGAGGGGTTGCAGAGGCACGAACAGAACTATACCCGGCAGGCACATGACGTAAATATAACGTCGCCTCAACGTCGATGCAACGTCATGACGTTGCATCGACGTTGAGGCGACGTTGTATTTACGTCATGTGCCCGCTGGATAAAGTGTGACGAATGGACGGACGTTCGGCGGACACATGGACGGAAACATGGACGTATGACGGCGGGTAAAACTATAACCCTCCTCCATTTCGTGGCGGGGCACAAAAAATATTGACCAACATAAGTAAGCACGTTAACAAACCAGAGTGATATATAATTCATGCATGATCAAAACGCTTACATGTAGTGCATATAACAGACATCAGCTATTGGAATAATGAATAAATAAATAAATAAATAAATAAATCAGTTCTCTCTATTTATGTAAATTATGTGTGCCCCATAAGATGGCAGACACACACTCGAAAGGAAGCAAAGGGTTCAGTACCTGTAAAATCGATTTAATACTCCGGTGGTTTTCACTACTGACCTTCCTAAGGTGGTTTATTTTTTTGTGAGGCCTTGTGGCTGCGGGGCCTTTTTCCATGTTTTGTAAAATGTCGTTATCTTATTGTTGTGTTTAGTAGATCCTGGTTGGGTTGCTTTTCTTTTTAGTTTGTAACGTGTGTATAGTTTGTCCTGGTTTATTCTTGAAAACCTCTTGGTGTCATTAGTACGCTATGTTGTGCGACTATGATTGTTGACATCATGTATATCATACTTTTTTACGCAGGAACTATTTATATGCCAAGAAGCAAACTATATGTAGCAAATGGAAAACTTTATTGCAAATTCCGACATATTTATTTCCCGACAATTGGATTTGGAGACCCATTTCGGTGGTAGTAGTATAAAGGTGCGTTAGCTCCTTCCGCAAGAGTAAAATATCCGGTCCCGTTGTTGTTCCAACATACACTCTCACCTTGCAATTCAATATTGTAAGGTAGATCTACAGGAGGTTTCACCATACCGGCGTAGTAATTGCCATCAGGTATCGGCCTATGGAAAAAAGATACAATATTATCATAGAAGCCGGGACACGGCATTTCCTACAAGTTTGCATGTGCGCCCAGCACAGACAGCTCAACCTACGCATCTACGCAGGCTGATCAGAATCTTCACTGTCCACTTGAAGATGCTTTGAATCCTTAAATGCCCACAGAGCGCTCTGCGATGACTCTGATCAGACTGCGCGGATGCGCAGGCAGCTCTTCGTTGGACGCACACGCAATATTGTAGGAAATACCGTACCCCGATACAAATTCGAGTGAAAAACGTACTGTCATTACGAAAACATGCTTATTCAAATATACTGAAAATTTTACCATCAAAAGAATAAAAATTTTCAGGTAAAAAATTCTGATATTTTCATGTTTCTGCTAAAAACATAGAGTGTGAGTACTCGTTAGAACAGCCTCGACGAGGCGGTCCTAACGAGTATCCACAATCTAGGCGATTCTAACGAGTCCCCACAATCTATGTTTTTGAGCAGAAAAAAGTAAAATAATGTATACCCCCGTAAACCCCAGTTTTACTACATACATGTGGGGTTTAAGGGGGTCAAAATGATATAGGCATGTTTTCGTGATGCCTTTTTGAAACAAATGAGGAGTTGGACCTCTCAAAACACTTGATAGGGACGCGCGCACTGACAGACGAACATGGTCTTCATTAACTGTGTGGTTTAATGCTGTCAAATTGAAGAAGTTATTTACACTTTAAAGAACATCTCCTCTCTAATGTCAGCGGATGTCTTGCTTCGCGGGTCATTAGTTGAGGTGGAGCAGGGAGTGCGATTGATGCGAACGGACATCTCCCCCTTTTCCAGACAAAACATTTCTAAATCAATCATGCAGATTTGTTTACTACCAAAAGTTTACTTTACATCATATATGGTCATTCATTAAAGTCTGTTTTAGTAGATAAAGTCATAAACGGAAATTCTTACCAGTAATAGACATGCCAATATGTTTTTATACGAACCTCGGTGCCTTGTGGTGAAATATCACCTCCTACAGGGTCCGGTAAAATTGTGTGTATATCAAGGTAAACTCCACCATTGACTAGGGTTCTTGACGTGTTGCCCCAGGCTGAAGATGGTAGCTGAACAAACTTGCCTCTTCCACCCCATACCTTGACAAGGAAGAAGAATAAAGTACATTTTATCCACACGCTTTTAATTGTCTTAACGCTTCGCATGTTGGGTAAAATTTTAGCATACGAATATTTGAAATATTCTCTTTCCTCAGAAAACGGTGTTTGACATTTCATTCAAATTCTCTCCGTAGGAGTTAAAAAACACCAACAAAAAAAAACAAAACAAAAAAAAAAAAAACAAAAAAAAAAAAAAAACAAAAAAAAAAACAAAAAAAACAGACGAAGTGTTCTGAATCTATTGCCCTACTGCGATCTCCATCGGCCGGCCGTTTAACAGGTTTGAAGTGTACCTACGAGACATGGGATGTAATTAAAAAAAAAAAAAATATCCTCGAAATGAGAGTACTAACGCCGAGAAAAAATTATCTTACCTTGGAAACGATGTAGACTTCACCTCGCGGATCTACCATAATTGTTTCGCAGTCATTCTGGTCCCAGCTGAAAAACAAATATGAGGACAGATGTATTTTTGGTCGTATGCTAATCAGGTTGCGCAGCGTTTTGCACTGTGATCACGATTATCTCTAATCTTTATCACTTTATGGACTGATTCAACAGACGACAAACTCGTACATGTTTCTTATTTTTCCCAAATAGGATTTGAACTTTCATGCAGATTGTCTTCACAATAGAGGCAATTTGTATGAAATGTAAAAAAATAAGAATATTTCAGTACAGTAAAACCTGTGTAAGACAGCCACCTTTGAAACTGACTTTAGTGGTTGATGTGGAAAGGTGTGGTTGTCTTATAAAGGTACATAAATAGCAAAATTACATGACATGTATCTTTATAAGAAAGACAACTTTTTCCACATCAACCACTATTTAAAGTCAGTCTCGAAGGTGGCTCTCTTACACAGGTTTTACTGTATGTAGTCTACTGAAAATTGAACCCACCCAGCATACGTTGGAAAAGGACTGTAAGCAAACAGGTTGGGTCTTGCTCAGACTGCGCTTGTGCAGATGGACATGGGCTGCACTGTCTGCACATATGCACAAACGTACACGTGAAGATACCCGGGAAAGGTCACAATAAAAAAAAAAAAAAAAAAAAAAAAAATCCCGAGGCACCAAAAGAAGAGTCACATGGCTTCACATATAAAATCATTGGCGCACGAACAAGACGAAATGCAACAGGGAAGCGGAACCACTTTTGAGTCTCAATGTTTACTTTCCTATACACTTATCCTCTTTCATAAAACGGGTCTATTCTAAAAGCGAGCAAATTCTTTCCTTTCAGAGCAGGATCCTTTAAGAAGAGAACAGAACATTTACTGATACAGAGTTAAAGTGCATCAGATCCCCTGTGACGCATTTGCCACAGGCGCAGCTAATATGTTGATTTCTGAGTCCAATTTCAATTTCAGCATACACGTTTTGGCGCGGAATCTCGTATATCAAATCTACTTGTTGCGACAGGTTCCCGGTTCCTATGATCTACCTGTCTGAATTGGTGTGTTTTACTGTGCTATTTCACGGATAAGGAAGAGGACTCCTGTGCGGACCGAATACATAAGTAAGACTGGTTACAGCCCTTCCCTCCGTAGTTTTCCTACTGACCGTTCCAAGGCAATTCCTCTATTGAAGCTCTTCTAAGTTCGTGCGTCGGTGGTTTTATGTGTGGTGTTTGTTTTGTCTCGTTTGCTCCTCATCTCTTCTTCGTTTGGTGCATCATAAAGACTGTACTTAATCACGAAAACATACCTATGTAATTTTGACCCCCTTAAGCCCGACTTTTAAATAGTAAAAATGGAGTTTATAGAGGTATACATTATTTTTCTTATTTCTGTTCAAAAACATAGATTGTGGGTACTCGTTAGAACCGCCTCGGCGAGGCGGTTCTAACAAGTACCCACAATCTATGTTTTGAGCAGAAATATAAAAAAACCAGAATTTTTATCTGAAAACTTACAGTTTTTGGTGGTGAAATTTTCAATATGTTTGAATAGGTGTGTTTTCGTAATGCCGTGACTATGGCATTGCCTGGGTATTTGAACTTATTGTTTTGCCAGATAAGCGGCTTATGTGGTTATATGTACGGATGTTGGTACTTTTACTGGTAATATCTGATATGTTTGGACATGTACTGACAGTATGCAACTATTTATATATAATAGCAAATATACATAATGCAGATTTTCCATAACATATGTACAATCTAGTTTCAAAAATATGAGTGAAGATACCAAAGAAAAAGCAACAATCACTAAGTACAACCCTCCCGAGGCACAGAGAGAAGACTCCAGCAAATTTAACATCACACACTTTTACATGTAGCGTGTTGTTCGAAAATCCATAGATTCTTCGCTGTTCGCATAACAACTTTTTATTCATTCCTTATTTTTTTCATATTTTATTATTGCCTAGCTAACTATATTATTATTTGTTCTGTGCAAAGATGTTAAATGCCCCTTTACTGATACTTATTACCATTAATACAAAATAATGTCTCGTGGGTATATCGGCATATATTTAGTTACCACATGACCTGCCAGTATTGTACATTCTTTGCTTCTATAGCGGGAAAGGGATTCAATAAGCATGTTGCTTTCATTCCAATCCCATTAATGTGTCATTGTATGTAAATGTCATATGCATGTCAATTGATAGATTTGAAATAAAATATGTTTAAACTAAATTAAACCTAGTAACGAAAAAGTACCTTACCCTGCCTGACGTTTATTTCATCTAAATCCATTTCAGTTTGAAGAAATATGCTTTTGCAATATATAATATCAGTATGCATCTTCTGTGTTTATTGTATTGGTAACGAAGGTTACATTTCACATAACAGAAACACGACTTAATTATTTCTTTTACAATTGGCATGCCACTTGTTATATTTAACCCTTACATCCCTAAGTTTCCATAATGGATTCGTCTGTTTATGAACTGAGGCACATAGAATGTTGCAAACAGGATGCCAGTCAAAAGTTCATTACGAAAACACGCCTATTCAAATATATTGAAATTTTCACCTCCAAAAACAGAAAATTTTTAGACAAAAATCTGATATTTTTTTCATATTTCTGCTCAAAACATAGATTGTGGGTACTTGTTAGAACCGCCTCGGTGAGGCGGTTCTAACAAGTACCCACAATCTGTGTTTTAAGCAGAAATACGAAAAATAATGTATACTCCTGTAAACCCCAGTTTTACTATATAAAAGTGGGGTTCAAGGGGGTCAAAATTATATCGGCATGTTTTCGTGATGTGTAAACAGAATGGCAAATAGTGTAGATTCGAATGTGACGGTTCCTCACGAGCCGTCTCATCTGGATCTACACTGTTTGGTCTACATGGTTAAAAGTGTTAAACTATAGAATAGTTATCCTGCTAATTCTAGAATGTCGGGACTAAGGTCATGTCCTTGGTGTTCTGAAAAGTACGTATTTTCTGGAGTTTGCTTAGGTTGCCAGTGCTCAAACTGTGAAAAATATATAATAACTAACGTTAATAGTATAATTGCAACAGAGTAGTCTGTATTTGAGGGACTTTTTAACTGCCAACTCATTACGCATTGCTCGTATTGACAATAGACATACGTCATAGAAATAAGCGGTAAAAGTGTCTGTTGTTTTATTTTCAAACAAAATTATTTCCACACTGAGGGTAACTAACCATCAGCGAGCAAAGTTTAACCCTCTAAATGTCAAACAAAATTGTTGCGGATGACAGTCTAATTTTTTTTCAAATACTTCTTTTTCAGAGAAAATAACGCTTGACATTTTATATGAATCGTTTGCTAGCAGATAAATAATAACAACAACAACAATAATAATAATAATAATAATAATAATAATAATAATTATAATAATAATAATGATAATAATAATAAAAAAATTCAAAATGTTGTATTCTGGAATTGTGGTTGGCGCTTTAAAGGTAAAGTGTAGCCTAACTTTTCTACACCTTTGCCTAATCGATCACAGCTTGACGCCGCCAAAATATTTATCACCTAAACTTCAAAGACGAGTTCAGAGGAACATGCTGATCCTGTATACGGACTGGTTCTCGTATCCTGTATATTATATTAGCTGCGGGTCCACCAGCATTTCCGCCCGTGTCAGCCAAATATATACAATTTCCAGACCCAGGTCCTCCACATGGCCCACAGGCGATGTCTTCCCAGTCATGTTCCGTGGCACCATCAATTATGATGTTGGCTAGACGACGTCCTGTGTTTAAAGAAATATAAAACTAGAACTGTGCTCGTAAAACACTACGCCCCGACCTACAAAATGCCACAGTTGGAAAGCATCACGAAAACATACCTATATAATTTTGACTCTTTGTTGTTCCATATATAAAATTTCAAGATCCTATCTCTAACCGTTCCTGACCGTATGCTAAGCGTGACGAAAGAACGAACGATCGGGCGAACGACTAAAAAACAATATGCCCCTAGTTTGGAGCATAATTAATACGGATGCCAATCTCCTTGTGCACAAAAGGGTGTTATTGTTTAACAATAACATATTGAATGTTTGGTGAACATAGATAAGACGCAACACCAGAAAACGTACCTTTGGACATATGCGTCCACTAAAGATTCAAATCATCCTGCGCATCTGTGCAGACTGATCAGAGCGTTGTCCGCATGGCGAAACTTTGCATCCTTGACTGCGCCCAGTGAAATTATGATCAGATTGCTCGAAGACGTTGCGGCTCAGATATTTATTTGATTAACAAACGTATTCATTACAAGTTTAAGTTCACAATCAATTGATAGTATAAAGCTTTTGCCAAAAATCATTGACCCAGACGTCCGCGTATTTCGCACTTAGTTTGGCTGTTTCATACTTTATCTGTACACATGTATGCTATTACAATGTAAACGAACACTTTAGAAATTATATTTGTTTTGTTTTCCACATCGCATCGAAAAATTCAAAATATTCAGAACATGTGCGGCAATTGGTTGTGCTGTTCAGCAGCGCAGCCAGAACCGAATCAATTTTACGCACACCAAGGTAAAATCAAGGTAAAGTCTAGAGTCTTTACAGTAAAGGGGCTACTATTTGTGGAAAAAAATTGTATTCTTTCCTTTAAGAGTACCCCATAAGATAAGGAGGAACATATTTTAAGCTTGGTAACCACTCTTTATTGCACATACGTATTGTGCGTAACGAGTGCTAAGCCTATGTTGTTTAGGCTTACCTGATCTGGCATCGATTGCGTATATTCTGTGTGAGTAATCTCCAGAGTCATTATGTGTATAAAGGACGTTACTGTGCTGTCTGCTGGCGCAAAGACCGGAAGCTTCAGTCAAATCGTGTGAAGTTACTGTGCCAACCTTGACACCACTAGAAAACTGTGGCGCTGAAATAAATCAATAAATCAATAAATTATCTTTTTTTTTCATTGTGTAACATAGGCCTATACGTTGTCATAAAGAAAAATAAATATTGTTTAAACAAAATTCATAATTAATGGGAATGGATATACACTTTCAGGGTGGGGCAATTCTTTCACAATTACTTTGGTCAATTCAGAACGGGCTTGGTGGACTTAAACAGGAAGTAAAACAAAAGCTGTGTGCCTCCGTTATCAAAATAGCCACTTAAGCTCCATGTTTATTCATTCACCTTAATATGCATCCAAAGCAAATCTTACTATATTTCATAACCGCCCAGTCAGCATTCTACGTAAATCTATATCGGGCCGTCATCGGCCCGTCAGGGTAGCTGACGGGCCGATGACGGCCCGATATAAATTTACGTAGAATGCTAGCTGGGCTAGATGAGCCTGAGAAATATGTGCGCTGCGATCAGCATGATAAGGGTCTGTGTTATTTATATGATACTTGACAGAATATGGATACTAACTCCAGACATGCAGTATCATAACACCTGCCGACATGTGAACCTGAGAGATAGGTAGCCGTGTGTGGCGTGATTATTATGGCAAGCATCCATGCAGCAGATGTGAGCTTTGTTAGAGAATGGATGCACTATCAGGGAGTTAACTATGTCGATATTGTTTTGTTTCCCTTCTGAAAAGGGATCTACTCTAAAAAAAAAAAAAAAAAAGAAGAAAAAACTCTTTTTAGAAGGGGCTTAATTGATATGTAGGAAAGCAAACAGGAGGCCACAACAATTATCTCCCTTGTAAACAATGCTGGTACGTCTACCGAGTGTATTTAGTCGACTTATGTGTCTGAATGGATGTAGTCGATACAGTTACTGATCATCTGATCGATCTCATTATGTGCCTGGGACGGTACATATAAAGACAAAAGTAAGCAATTTTGAGCTCTGGTTAATGCTGAGCACCTAACACCCATTCACGGACGCATACCAGCACCATCTATACGCACCCGCTATAGTTTCACATATGCATGACAGTACAGCTGCCACCAAGTATAAACCATTGAAGTTTTACTGGCCATGACTAGCTTTGGATTCCCATGTTAAATATACACACCCCTCCCCCTACAACCTACGCCATAACGATGATGAAAACACGTATTTTCGTCAGTGACTTGTTTTTCGGAATCTTGTTCAAATAACTACGACTTTCAGAAATTCAGAATATTTACTTCATGTATAAACTTCATTGATATGCGAACTGTCTGTTTTTCGAAAGATCGGCCTGCTGCAACATAACGGATAGTCAGACACTTCGACCATCCATGTTGATATTCAATAATGCCTTTCATTGAAGCGTAATTGGTCGAAGTATCTACAATAACTAGAATGTGTACAGAGTATGCATTTTTGGCGAAAAACCGTACCAAACTGAACATGTTCGGTGCACTTACTGATATTACACTGCATTATGCACTCTTCGTGATTTTGGCATAAATCCGAACAAGTGATACAGTCGCAGCTATGTGCATGTCACCATATTGATGACGTAGGTTGTTGCCCCTGAATCTAGTTTAAAACTGTGATGAAGAATATAGAGGAAAAAAACAACAATTCTTGACAGATAATTCTGTTGAAGTTTTAAGTAAATTCAAGTCTGGGTATACTTTCGCGCGCGTCCAGTTTTTTCCACGCTTTATATAACATTGCCACATAAACGGATAAAATATTAACTTCTTAGTTGAAAGCATGTTCAGTAGACGAATCCTCTTTACCCTGCTTGTAATGAGAAACATATTTTGTTTTTGTTTTTTTTTCCACACGAACCTAATACCTTATCGTCTTGTCAGAAATCTGGGTCCAAACGTTCAGTGAAAAAACACAAAGCTGGTGACACACAAAAATGAGTCGCGTTGCTAGAAAAAGGCTCTACGGATTTCCCGTCGAATCAATCTTTGAGTGTACATGCCCGATTCCTAAGCAAGGCCACACGTCGAGTTCTTTGGCTGAAGTTTTCCCTTCGGCCTACCTCTTACGTGAGCGTACAGCATAGGTTTGGCAAACCATAGCTATTGCCATATGCTATAACGGCTCTTTTTCCATGCCAAGGCTCAAATGATCACTTAACTCTTTCGGTGCCAAATTTCAGACGACATTTGTCGTCTGCTTCTTTTTTTGATAAACTATCGCTCGGAAAGAAATTTATATGTAAAGTTGAAAGACTGAATGTCAAACAGCATAGATCCAGATGAGACGGCTCATTATGAGCCGTCTCATCTGGATCTATGCTGTTTGCAAAAGCCTATATTATCGCCTATGGCAGTGAAAGAGTTAATGAGATTTTGATTTGTATTAGGTGCGTGTGCACTAAAACAGTTCCAAAGATTTGATAGGGAAGGCCCACTTTATCGTACAGTTCATATCTCGATCAAATATCGTCTTTACATAATGTTTGGCCAAATTGCACCATAAGGGGAGAATCAATGACGAAGGGGATTGGTCACACCATCACGAAAACATGCCTATATAATTTTGACCCCCTTAAACCCGACTTTTGTATAGTAAAACTGGGATTTACAGGGGTATACATTGTTTTTCTTATTTCTGCTCAAAACAAAGATTGTGGGTACTCGTTAGAACCACCTCGGCGAGACGGTTCTAACGAGTACCCACAATCTATGTTTTGAGCAGAAATATGAAAAATATCAGAATTTTTTATCTGAAAACTTTCATTTTTTGGTGGTGAAATTTTCAGTATATTTGAATAGGCGTGTTTTCGTAATGTGGTAATTTTCCGTCATTTATCACAAGGGAGGCAACTTTTGTGATTTCCTGTTTGCTTTCCTGCACACCAGTCCCCTTCTGAAAAGGGTCCACTGTAAAAGGAACGGAGCAAACTCGTTCCTGTTACTGAAGACTATTTCAGAAGGGGACAAAATCAATTTCGACAGAGTTGCTTATTCTGAATATGTATCCATTCAATTTAATCCATTTACACCAAGTGGATTCTTCTACCTCAAGTTTTTGGACAGGTTCATTTCCAGAAAAAGGGGTGTCTGATTAGTTTTTATTATTACAGTGATTTATAGAAACACCGGTATTTAATGCAGACAGTGTTGACCTTGATCAGACGCCGCGTTCTGCGGCGTCTGATCTGGGTCAAAACTGTTTGTCAATGTCCCATTAATGGGACGCCACGCATAAATGGTTTATTAGATTATTAAGTAATGATAAACTATGTTACTCACTGGCTCGTGGAAGTTGAGCAGCCTGAGTCAAAGAAATAACTGCAAGTAAGAGCAATAACGTCATCTTATCTCCTGCTCCGGCCTTAGACTAGGAAGGGAATCGTACAAAGACGAATTAGCAGACATTTTGACCTAATTCTATCTGCTACGTTGGACATTGATACCATGTACAGTACGAGAAAAGAGTCCTTATGTCATATGATGCAACGATGGAAAAAGGCTCTTATGCCATATGCGAAGCGAAGGTCCAGATGATACGGGCATTCTCTTTCCGTCGACAGTATCCACTGATTCTGTAAGCGGGCACTGTGCACTGTGCATTGGCACAGGCTGATCAGGGCCTGCGTTGCCCGTATATTGTATAAGACCCTTTTCGTGCGTTGCGCATCAATCATGATAGTAGCGAAGATCAAGAGTAGCCTGCGCATCTGCACAAACTGTTCTGGGTCTTTTCTGATTGGCGATATACACTATAGTACCTATCGATTCTGTAATCCGGCACAGTCTAGCCTGGACCTCCGTTGCCAGCATTTGCGGTGAGACCCTTTTTATCACAAAGCGTCTCATGCGATTATTTCCTATGATAGTCTTTTGATCTTTTGCGTGAAACAGGAGGACCAAGAAATGGTCTTTTATTGGTCACCTCAACACCTAGAATATCGGTATATAACCCAGGCGCAATAAGGGTAAAATTAACATCCAACAGCTTTCAACACACACCCACACCCACCCACACACACACACACACACACACACACACACACACACACACACACACACACACACATTTTCAACATGATCATAGCATCTCGGCGACGTTGAAAGCGTTTATTGGGATACCTCTATGCAGCTTAATTAACTGCCCAGCAAACATGTATATGTGGGCCCCATATGGGCAGAATCTGGGCATTTATCCCATTCAAGTCCTACATGGGCCCCATATAGGCTTTTTTGCCCATATAAGACCGATATATGTCCCATATTGGTAAAATTTGGCCAACAAACATGTATATATGGGAACCATATGAGCTGATTCTGGGCATTTATCCCATTAGGGTCCTAAATGGGCCCTATATAGGCTTTTTCTCCCATATTAGACCCATGCAGATTGCATATTGATAAAATTCGATAACTATAAAAATAAATTCTAATCTGTGGGACCCCGAGATAAAACCGAAATAATCATGGAAAAATGATAATTTCAAGATACATAATTGGGGCCCAAATGGCTCCTATGGACCTCTATGGTTCCAATGTTGACCTTCCATTACTATATGGGACCCATATGGGGTCAATATGGGCATTAAGGGGAACAACTGTACCACTATTTAAACAAAATATTTAAAAAAAATAGTAAATTTTCTGACATAAAAGCAAATAATAATGATAATAAGAAAATAAAAATAATAGTTTGTTCATTACAAAATGAATGTATTTACTAAATTTATCTTGACTATTTTTTCGACACGGACGTCGATCAATGGTCATATTTTTATTTTAACTTGTATGTCCCTATTACTTTTAAAATTGAGGTATATATAAATACGCATGAGGCCACCATGTCCAACTATTAAAAAGGACGCATATATCTTTAAGGCCTCTTGATTCTACGCATGTGCAATAGCTTTCACATGTAAGAAGGTCTCTCTCTGTTGGGACCTTACCAGCCCATCATATGGGCTGGGACTTATAATCATTTGTGTAAAAATGTCTAAAAGTTTGTTATTTTTTTCTGGAAGATAAATGTGGGTTGATTTTCCCTTACTGAACCCATATAGTTCCCATATGGCTTTGCCCATGTGGGTCCAACATGGAACCATGTTGCAAATCCCTCATGAGTCCCTTATGGGTTGCCCATATAGGACCCACATAAATACCCATTTGTGGCCCATGTGGGTCCTATATCTTTTGCTTGCTGGGTGATTGCCTGCTTATTTGAATAATAATAATAATAAATAATAAAAGTAATAATAATAGTAATAATAAAAAGAAAGAAAGAAATGAAGAAAGAAATGAAGAAAGAAAGAAAAATAAAAAGAAAGGAAGAAAGAAAGAAGAAAGCAAGAGAGAAAGAAAAAAGAACTTTTTCCGGTCCTTTAGTATTGAAATACGATAAAGCACACAAACATAACCGTAGAATCCACTGGAGGTAGTATATACATAACAAGTGAAAATTAGACACTGTATGTTCCATGTTCCTAACAGAACATTTGGCATACGAAGATACATGCATTTTCCCTTTAAATACTATTAAAGACGATACTAATAATAATTAGAGTCTGGGCATGATGGC